>CAJNDS010002587.1:52500-95000 GCA_905221605.1 Symbiodinium natans | reverse complement strand
AGCCCCTAAGCCCTAGACCCTACACCCTAAACCCTAAATCCTAAACCCTAAACCCTAAACCCTAAACCGGGTTGGAGGCCATGCTGAGAAACCCTCAACCCTTCTCAACCATGAAACTGGGGCAGGTTTCCTAAGGGTTATTGCATGGTTCGATAGCATGGTCCCTTACCTCCCTTAAAAGGGTTCTGAAGTATGGGCCCTTGGGCTGTATAGGGCTCAGGATTGAGGGTTCGGGGTATGTAAGGGGCATGCCACATCAATGGGTCTCTACTAAGACCTGGGAACTATCCTTTTTAAGGACCGGGGTCCCTCGAAGAATCTAAACGTCCATGGGTTGAATAGGGTTTTCTAAGGATTAGGTCCAGGTGCCAGAGACCTGTAAGTCTTTCCAAAAGCCAGACAACACAAACCCAAAAGACACTAAAGCGACTAGAGCCCCCAGGGTTCGAGATTTCGGTATCGGGGTTTTCCTCAAAATGGTGACAGCCGCCCGTAGGGCTTACAGCAAGGTGGCTCTCCAATTGCACCATGGGGGATTTCTTAACATGAGACGTGGGGGGGGGGGGGGGGGGCCGGCCTCTACACCCCCAAATAGTATCATTCTCAACCCCTCAACCCCATAAAGATACACCCCTATTGTCAGTTGGGGGTATTGGGTTTAGGTTTAGGGCTTAGGGTAGGTGGGCCCCACCCGTATGTACTGCTACGGTAAGGGGGTACTCCTAACCCTTAAACCCTAAACCCTAAACCCTAAACCCCCCAAATCCCTGAAAAAGCCCCTCAACAGGAACTTGCGACTGGTGCAGTTGCCGGCCTCAGCCGCATGAGTCCTGCCTCCCAAGAGGGCAGTTGGGTTTAGGGTTTAGGGTTTAGGGTTTAGGGTTTAGGGTTTAGGGTTTAGGGTTCAGGGCGCTGCCCTAAACCCTAAACCCGAAATCTGGGTTTCAAGGGTTTTCGGTTTAGGTTTTCGGGGTTTAGGGTTGAGGAGGTTGAGGGGAGCCAGTCACAGGGGAGGCCGTACATGTAAATCTTAACACTCTCTTTTGCTGGCTGTCGTCGTTTGGCACTTCCAAATCAGGCCTCTCTTCTGGGTAGCCCAGTAGTACCCTTTTGCCCCCCTTTTTGCTGGTTCTTGGTTTCCTTATAGAGTAACCAATTTTAACAGAGGGTGCCCTTACTACAAGATGGCTACTGTACTGGGCTAGCAAGCCTTTGTGCTGTACGACTGAGAAAAGACGAGTCAGTCGTCCAAACTTGGATGAATCCGACCCGCCACTTGTGTCCATTCGCTACTGAAAGGTTCTGCAACCCGAAACCCTTAAGCCCTAACCCCAACACCCGAAATTCCCCAAACCCCTGCAACCCGGGGCCCGACGCGCAGCCCCATTTCCCAAACCCCCCCTAAACCCTTAACCCCCTCAAAGAAAGGTCTTGGAATAGTTACAAATCGTACTCTCTATGGTCCCCGTTTCTTTAGACTAGAAGAACCCCCCACCCCCACCCCCCCCCCCCCCCCCCCCCCCAAAAAAAAAACAAAAGCCTGTTACAATTATTTAGGCCCCCTAGAGAAGCCCTAAACAGCCATGAGGATCCTGATGTTCGACGCTTATCATGACGTAGAGGACAAGATGAAGAAGGGAAATCCCTTCGCCAAGCAGGTGGGGTGGACACCTCGGGTCTTAAGAGTTGAGGCCTGGAGGTGTGGTTTTCTTGGGTTGAGGGTTTAGGGTTGAGGGTTTGGGGTTTAATCAAGGGATTAAGGCTCGTACCCCCAAGGTTGTACTACCCCTAAAGGTTCCCCGTAGTATACTCTTAATATGGCCCTCACACTACCTGAAAGCATGATTGAAAAGGGTCTCCCAAACCCAAGGCTACAACCTGCCAGGGTCCAAGGTGCAACCCCTTGGATTCCCTGGATTCAGGGTTTAGAGTGAGCTTGAACATTTAGGGGGTTTAGGGTTTGGGGTTTGGGGTTTGGGGTTTAGGGTTTAGGGTTTAGGGTTTAGGGTTTAGGGTTTGGGGTTTGGGGTTTAGGGTTTAGGGTTCGGGTTTATGTAGGGTTTTGGGTGCGACGGTCGTGGCTACTGCACTCACTGAGTCCGAAACTGCCACCGGCACACAGACCCTGAGCCCTAAACCCTGACCCCTAAACCCTAAACCCTAAACCCTAAACCCTAAACCCTAAACCCTAAACCCTAAACCCTAAACCCTAAACCCTAAACCCTAAACCCTGATCCGCAGGTGATTGAGTCCTGGGCAAATGCTGAATGGTTCACGAGTCGCCCCAGTGTTCCAGAGAAGGCTCCGACGGCAGACCCCTCTAAGCCCGAGACCGGTGTGACTTAGGGTTTAAGGTTTAGGGTTTAGGGTTTAGGGTTCAGGGTTTCGCGTAGCCGCGGCCGGAAACGAATCGGGGTCTTGGGCGGGCAAGCAGTTTTTCCTTGAAAGGGTCGGTGGGGGGTCTGTGGGTGCCTTGAGTGGGCAAGCGGTTCTTCGCGACTGAAATACTTGTAGCTTGGGATGTTCCCCCTGATACTAACAGTGATTATGGTGCCCCCTATCCCCTATTATAATCCCTATTAAGGACTGTTAGTGTAAAGGGAAAATCCTAATAAATATCCATCTACACCAGCAAATAACACTTTGTTTGTCACGTATAATTTCATACACATATAAATACAGAAATAAGTACACAAATAAATGTGTGAGTATCTAAATATGTATATAAGCATATGAAAACATATATAAAGCCGTCAAGAAACCCAAAGCCAAAAATATCCATCTACACCGCCAGGTGACCCTATGCGTGTTTACCCTAAACCCTAAACCCTAAACCCTAAACCCTAAACCCTAAACCCTAAACCCTAAACCCTAAACCCTAAACCCTAAACCCTAAACCCTAAACCCTAAACCCTAAACCCTAAACCCTAAACCCTAAACCCTAAACCTAAACCCTAAACCCTAAACCCTAAACCCTAAACCCTAAACCCTAAACCCTAAACCCTAAACCCTAAACCCTAAACCCTAAACCCTAAACCCTAAACCCTACGCCGCCAGGTGACCCTGTGCGTGTTTAAAGTGACCGGCGAGACCAACACCGACGACCTGTCGCCGGCCCCGGATGCCTGGTCCCGGCCAGACACTGGGATCTTGAACGAGCATCCTGGGGTTTAGGGTTTAGGGTTTAGGGTTTAGGGTTTAGGGTTTAGGGTTTAGGGTTTAGGGTTTAGGGTTCAGGGTTTAGGGCCTAGGGTGTACTTGTGGGTTGTAATTTACATTGCGCATGATATTCTTCGAGGTTTCTATGGTTTGAGGTTTAGGGTTCAGGGGATGCCGCCGAAAAGTAGGTAATCATTGTTTTCTCCTGGGCGGCCGCTTCGTAGCCAAGGACATCCCCCTGCACGCCTTGGCGATGTTGCCGCTCGGCCTCAGATATTTACAGGGTTGGGGGGTTTTACCCTAAACCGTATGTCCTGAGGGTCAGAGCCTGTGAAGGTCTTGAGCGCGTTTTCACGGTGTTCAAGGCTGCGCAGACACGCCCTCGTGCCTAAAGCCCATCCCCAGCACAAGGTCCCAAAACCCTAAGCCCTAAAACCCTAAAGCCCTAGAATCCTAAAGCCGTAAAACCCTAAAACCCCAAAACCCCAAAAAAACAAAAACCCAAAAACCCAAAACCCAAAAACCCCAAAACCCTGAAACCCTGAAACCCTAAAACCGAAAACCCTGAAACCCTAAAACCCTAAACCCTAAAACCCTAAAGCCCTAAACAGTAAATCTAAAAGCCTAAAACCCTACAACCCCCAAAACCCCCAAAACCCTAAAACCCTAAAACCCTGAAACCCTAAAACCGAAAACCCTAAACCCTAAAACCCTAAACCCCAAAACCCTAAAGCCCTAAACAGTAAGTCTAAAAGCCTAAAACCCTACACCCTAAAATCCTTACCCCCTAAGCCCTGCAGCCCCACAGCCTAGAACCCCGAACCCTGAGCTGCCACAGGTCATTGCGAACTATTCCGATGGGTTTAGGGTTTAGGGTTTAGGGTTTAGGGTTTAGGGTTTAGGGTTTAGGGTTTAGCGTTTAGGCTTTAGGGTTTAGGGTTTAGGGTTTAGGGTTTAGGGTTTGGGGGGGCTTTTCGGCTCTTTAGGTTTAAGGTTTAAGGTTTAGGGTTTAGGGTTCAGGGTTTAGGGTTCGGGGTTTAGGGTCGAGGGTTTAGGGTTTCGGGTCTACAGGGTTTAGGGTTTGCGAAAGAATCACGAGCGTCATGCCCTTCTAAGATGAACAAATGGGCTTTTGGGGCGGTTTAGGGCATATAAGCCTACGAACTCTATAAGAACTCTAAGCCCTGCACTCACCTTAGTCCCTTCCAATTGAAGAGACCTTCTCTTTTCAACCTGGTTTTCTGTCCAGGGTTGATAGTCTTGTTTTTGGGGTTGTAGGGTCTAAAGGGGTTCTGAAAGGGCCTCCCTTAAGGACCCTGCAACGGGTTGCAGGGTTGAGGGCTGCAGGGTTTGAGAGTTGTAGGGCTTGGGGCTGTCAGCCGCTTCTTGGAGTTTTTCTGCGAGATCTCGCCTCCGGTTCTAAGTCCTCCACACCTGCAGGAAGTTTCCGCGCGACGGCATCACCAACGCCTCGCAGCAGATCGCCGATCTGAAGCAGAGCCTTGTCATTCCACTACTTGGAGGTTCATGGGTAGCTATAAGTAGGGAAAATAACCCATGAACTTGCAAGTACCTCCCCGAGCCCTAGCATCCCTAAACCCAAAACCCGAAACCCTAAACCCTAAACCCCAAACCTCACATCCCGCGATCTCGATGATGGCGAGAGCGTCCGCCCTAGGGATTAAGACTCCACCCTCAGGGGTTGTACGACTTAAGGTTCCCCTTAACTTAGTAGCTGAGTGAGTACAATTTACACTTTTTGGGAGACTATAATCCCCCTATAGAACCGAATGTGTACATTTTTTGGGGGGCTTATGAACTCAGCAACTAAGTCAATATGCTCCTAAGATGGCCCTTCTATTCCCTTGAAGAACCTCCAAAAAGGGCGCCCAATCCCAACGGGTACAACCATAGAGGTCCGAGGTAGAAGCGCTTGATCCGCCAAGGAAGGGACACCAGCTCGCTTACGTGGGCGATGTTGTGGGCACGGGATCCTCGCGCAAGTCCGCCACGAACTCGATCCTGTGGTACATGGGCCAGGCACTCAGAAAACTTGTCCTAAACCCTATTATCCTAAACCCTGTACTCCTAAACCCTCAAACCTAAACCCTAAACTCTGCATCCTGTGGTACATGGGCCAGGCCATCAGAGATCGGCAGCATAAGACCAGAGCACACCCAATCAGGAACTCGGGCCAAAACCTCAAGATTTCGGCGCCATGCAGAACGCCAAGGCTCCCACAACTCTCAACCCTCTGAGGCACATTAGCGTTTAGGGTTTAGGGGAGACCCTATGCTTGGTGTTGAGAGGTCTTGAACCCTAAACCCTGAATACTGAACCCTAAACCCTAAGCCCTACACCCTATCCACTCAATTAAACCCTAGGCCAAGACATCCCATGCGCTCCGAACAAGCGCACGGGCGGCTTCGTGATCGGCGGCGTGATCGCCCCCATCTTTTTCAACACCATGGAGGACCGAAGGGCCCTAAACCGAAACCCCAACCCCTGAACCCTAAACCCTAAACCCTAAACCCTAAACCCCAGACCCTAGACTCTAGACCCTAAACCCTAACCCTAAACCCTAAACCCTAAACCCTAAACCCTAAACCCTAAACCCTAAACCCTAAACCCTAAACCCTAAACCCATCTTTGTCAACACCATCGAGGGATCGGGAAGCTCCAAGACTGTCGAAGGGTCCTCTGAAAGACCCCCCAATGGAATGACTTGACGCGGCTCAAGTGCGCGGCTTTGGGTTTAGGGTTTAGGGTCTGGGGTTTGGGGTTTAGGGTTTTTTTTCGCCAAAGAGAGCTAAACACAGGGTTTTCGGGGCTTCACGCTTGTGGGGCTTGCAGGAGGGTTGCCTGGATCTCTCTCTGTCTCTCTCTCTCTCTCTCTCTCTCTCTCGCTCGTATGTTCGGGAAACCTGAAGCTGCACCATTCCCATCCTATGTTTGGGATGTTCCCCCTTATGCTAACGAATGAGGGGTTCCATGATCCCTATTCAGGACTGTTGGTATAGAGGGGAAACATCCCAAGGTGTGGGAGAAGTGTGAGTTTGCCCAGCATTGCCCCAGGACTCTGGCGCTTTGCCCCTGGAGATGGACGTGAAGGACTTGCGCCTTGGCAATTTTTGGAAAATTCTTCCCAAAACCCAAAACCCTAAACCCTAAACCCTAAACCCTAAACCCTAAACCCTAAAGCCTAAACCGTAAACCCTAAACCCTAAACCCTAAACCCTCAACCCTAAACCCTCAACCCTCAACCCTCAACCCTCAACCCTCAACCCTCAACCCTCAACCCTCAACCCTCAACCCTCAACCCTCAACCCTCAACCCTAAACCCTAAACCCTAAACCCTAAACCCTAAACCCTACACCCTACACCCTACACCCTACACCCTAAACCCTAAACCCTAACAAAATCAAGGCTGAAGCCCGCTGCAACCAACGGTTCATTAACTTAGGGGTGTCGCTTTTCAGGTGTTCCCGTCGCTTTACAGGGTTTTGGGCATGCGTGTCCACCCCTTGCTTACTTGAATGGCTGGAGGTCTTGGCGCTTGCTCATATAGAAGATATACGGTGCCTAACTCCCTCATCTACGAAAGATCAATAAGACCATAAAGCCAAGGTTTAGGGTTTAGGGTTTAGGGTTTAGGGTTGAGGGTTTAGGGTTTAGGGTTTTAGGGTTTAGGGTTTAGGGTTTAGGGTCCAAAGCGACACCTGCAGACATCAAACGTGGAGAGCTGATGCTAAAACCCTGTAAAGCGATGGGAAGACTTGAAAAGCGACACCCCTCATGTTGCGTCCATTCGCACCGCCAAGCCGGCTTTGGGTTTAGGCTTCAGGGTTCAGGGTTTAGGGTTTAGGGTTTAGGGTTATAACCCTTGAGGGGTGTAGAAAGGGACCCTAGTTCCCGAGTCCTCTAGTAAGAGCCGCCAAGGTTTTGTTGAAGCAGCTTTGGCTTTGTGGACTTTTGGGTTCAACGGACTCACTAGCGTTTAAACTGACGGGATTGAAGTGTTCGAAGGCTTGTATATACACGCACCCTTGTATGCTTCGGATCGCAAGAACTCATAACCTCCAAGAGCACGTCATGATGCAATCCTAACTTCATTATACGAAGTATCCTGTTACGTATGATTTCGGGAATATTCTGGGATGTTCCCTCTTATACTAACAGTCCTTAATACGGATTATAATAGGGGGTACTATCATCCCTATTAAGGACTGTTCGAAAAAGGGGAAAATTCCAAGCAATATCCCTCAAGTGAATGGTTTTGGAGGTTGCCGGAGTAGCCCAGGAACATGGGTGATCTCATTGACCTGTGCGTCTACGAACCTTGGTGGCACTGCACTCGGAAGTCTTCACGCGACGTTTATGCGTTTGGAGTTTAGGGCCTCGAACCCCACCCCTAAACCCTAATCCCTAAACCCTATAAACCCTATAAATCCTATAAACCCTAAAAACCCTAAACCTCATTTTTGAACTTCTGGTAGTTTCTGCTCAGGGGTTTTGAGTTTCCTCCCACTTCTGCAAGTGTTCTCCTTCATTTCGTTTGCCCTCGCCGGTCAGTTGGCTACTATCTGCTTAAGAAACCCTCAATCAATATAAATACTAATCCCTGTATTGCCCTTATAAGGAAGAATATTTGTGATTTTTTGGGGTTCTTAAGCAAGTAGTAGTTGGGGGAGAGTTGCAAGATTGCAATAGTACTGCAATCATTATACAGAGGCCTGAGGACGTCAAGGCCCACGGATGAGAAAGCCTCCCCCAAAGCAACTTCGTGAAAGCCGCAATGCTTCGCAGCTTCTCCATGGCCCTCAACCACTAAACCGCGAGCGGCTGATTTAGGGTTCAGGGTTTAGGGTTACCCTGAACCCTAATTAAACCCTAAACCCTCAACCCTCAACCCTAAACCCTAAACCCTAAACCCTAAACCCTAAACCCTAAACCCTAAACCCTAAACCCTAAACCCTAAACCCTAAACCTCTAACTGCCGGCCAAAAGCCGAGGAGAATGTCATCAAGAAGCACGGAAGCGATGAGGTGATCACCAAGTTCGACCTGAAGCACGGGCTCATGCTCGACCAGGTGCGGGTGGTTTGGGGGGGGTTTTGGGTTTAGAAACCCTAAACCCTAAACCCTAAACCCTAAACCCTAAACCCTAAACCCTAAACCCTAAACCCTAAACCCTAAACCCTAAACCCTAAACCCTAAACCCTAAACCCTAAACCCTAAACCCTAAACCCTAAAAGCCCTAAAAGCCCTAAAAGCCCTAAAAGCCCTAAAAGCCCTAAACCCTAAACCCTAAACCCTAACCCCAGGTGCAGGCGGGCGGACGCATTCCGCTGATCATCGGCCGCGGCCTCACCAACAAGGCCCCTGCTGGGGGTTTGGGGTTTAGCGTTTAGGGTTTGGGGTGTCGGGTGTAGGGTTTAGGGTCAGGGTTTAAGGTTTAGGGTTTGGGGAGCCTTTTTTGCTTGTCTTAGTTGGGTGTTTCAAGGGCTTTGGACTTTTGGGGGGTTTAGTGAATGGCAGTCTGTGAGTTTCGGAGCTTGCGGGTTTCGGATTAGGGGGTTTAGGGGTCTAGGGTTTAGGGGTACCCTTCTTTCCATCCTTTACGAAGGGCACGGCAAGGCTCCTTTTTAGACTTACCGACCTCTGGAAAAAGAATCCTAAACTTAACCCTAAACCCAAAAAAACCATAAACCTGAAACCCGAAACCTTAATCCCGAAACCTGAAGCCCTAACCCTAAACCCTAGATCTTAAACCCTATAAACCCTCAACGGGAGCACCCCAAAGGCGCCCCCCCACCCACGGGGCGCTCCGTGGGCAAAGGAAACCTTTTGAGCCCCTAAGCCCTAAAATCCCTAAGCCCCCGTTTAGGGTTTAGGGTTTAGGGTTTAGGGTTTAGGGTTTAGGGTTTAGGGTTTAGGGTTTAGGGTGTAGGGTTTAAGGTAAAGCCCTAAAGCCCTAAAGACCTGAAACCCTCAAGCCCTCAAACCCTCAAACGCTGTTCTTCTTTGACCGCCGGGAGCAGCGAGAGGCCCGCGACAGCCTCGGAATGGGTATGTCGACGACTTTCAAGCAGATGCTTGGCAGCATTGGTCCTGGCGTCGGATTCTGCTAAACCCTAAACCTGGGTAGCCCTTTTGTTCTTTGTTTGGGGGGTTTAGGGTGTAGGGTTTAGGGTTTAGGGTTAGGGTTTAGGGTTTAGGATTTAGGGTTTAGGGTTTAGGGTTTAGGGTTCCCTTATAAAGGAACCAACCCCAAAAGGGGTACCCCATTTAAATGATGGCTACGGGGCAGCCAAGAAACCCTGGTTGTTAATCCCTTTGCCGTCAAGCCACGATAACCTTACAGGGTTCTTAAGGGAGGGGGGTTCAAGGGGGCATGCAACCCAAGGTACCCGAATACCTCCCTAAGCTTCCCTAAGGCTCCCCAGGTACCTACCCCCCCCCCCCCCCCCCATGAAACCCCCTCCCTTACCCTAGGTACCTACCCCCCCATGAAGCCCCCTCCCTTAAGAACCATGTAAAAAAAAAAACCGTTGGGGGTCACACAAACAGGAGGCCCTGGAAGGGCCAGAAAGACGACGATCGTTTTCTTCGGACTGTGCAGCCTTCGATTTCCGGATCCAAGCCTGCCTGGACCAGTTTGATCTAGGGGTCGGAAGAATTGCTCATCGTCTTCCCTTGTGGTCCCTACATCATGAATAACCCCCCCCCCCCCCCAAAACCCGATTCTAAGTATTCAGGCCCCTATATGGGGGTTTCCGATTCTATTCTATTTAGGGGTGTAGAAGGGGTACCCCCCCCCCCCATTTTAGGAAATACCCAACCCTAACCCTAAACCCTAAACCCTAAACCCTAAACCCTAAACCCTAAACCCTAAACCCTAAACCCTAAACCCTAAACCCTAAACCCTAAACCCTAAACCCTAAACCCTAAACCCTAAACCCTAAACCCTATACGAATCTTTGCGGAAGGGTTCCTGGACATGCAAGGATGGCCCAGCCGGATGTGAACGTGAAGGGCTTCACTCTTGCCCAGAAGATGGTCGGAAAGGCGCCCACTCCCAAAACTTAGGGTTTAGGGTTTAGGGTTTAGGGTTTAGGGTTTAGGGTCTGCGGCTTTTTGGGTTTAGGGTCTTTAGGGTTTACGGTGTTTAGGGTGTTTAGGGTTTAGGGTTTTTAGGGTTTTTCGGATTTTTCGTTTTTTTCGGGTTTCTTGGGTTTTTTAGGGTTCTGGGTTTTTAGGGTTTAGGGCTTTTAGGGGTTAGGGTTAGGGTTAGGTGCCACCCACTCCCAAAAACCCCCTGGCGCCTTACCTAAACTAGCCTAAGCCTGATAGACCCTAGACCCGAGACTCTACAAACCCTAAACCCTAAACCCTAAACCCTAGGCCCCACCTAAACCCTAAGCCGTAAGCCCTAAGCCCTGAGCCCCTGCAGCCCTACACTTCGGGATAGCTTTGCATTTTCCCTTCTTTCCCTTTGAAGGGTTTAGGGTTTAGGGTTTAGGGTTTAGGGTTTAGGGTTTAGGGTTTAGGGTTTAGGGTTTAGGGTTTAGGGTTTAGGGTTCAGGGCTAGGGCTTATGGTAAAGTGATCTAAAGCACCGCTGAGCCAAGAGGCCTGCGGCGTGGACGGCGTGGTTCCGGGCGCCTACTGCGAGCCCCGCATGGGAACCGTCGGCTCCCAGGACACGACCGGGCCGATGACGCGCGATGAGCTCAAGGACCTGGTTTAGGGTTTAGGGTTTAGGGCTTAGGGTTTAGGGTTTAGGGCTAGGGTTTAGAGTCTAGGGGTTTGAGGGTCTAGGGGGTTCAAGGGTTTGGGACTAGGGTTTAGGGTTTAAGGGTGGTTTAAGGGCTGAAGGGCTTAGGGTTTACGGGTTTAGGGTTCAGAGAGTAGAAGATTGAGAATTTCTGCGAGGTGATTAAGGACGCCCCTTCTGGAAGCAAGGGGATCGACCCCGACGCCCTGAATCTCTGATACCCGAAGACCCTAAACCCTTAAAACCCTGAAAACCCCTTATGGAAACCCTGCACCCTGAGGGCAGAAGCTACGACCCTAAACCCCTAAACCCTAAACCCTTAAAACCCCTTATGGAAACCCTGCACCCTTAGAACCCCCTATGGAAACCCTACACAATGAGAACCCTAAGACCCCAAAACCTAAACCCTTAAGACCCTAAACCCTAAACCTTATACCCTAAACCCCTAAACCCCTAAACCCCTAAACCCCTAAACCCTAAACCCTAAACCCTAAACCTTATACCCTAAAACCCTAAACCCTAAACCCTAAACCCTAAACCCTCAGAACCCCTAGAAGCCCAGAGTGGAAGGACCTGGCTTGCCTCGGCTTCCAGGCCGACCTTGTCATGCAGTCGCCAGGCTATTTCCTAGCAGCACCATGTTTTTTTTTAGTTTAGGGTTTAGGGTTTAGGGTTTGGGGTTTAGGGTTTGGGGTTTGGGGTTTAGGGTTTAGGGTTTAGGGTTTAGGGTTTAGGGTTTAGGGTTTGGGTGTAGGGCTTAGGGTTTAGGGCTAGCTGGAGTATGGGAGTCCAGTCAGTAGCACCTGTGCTTGACCTTAAAGTGGCGAGAGCGCTGCTGACCATAGACATAGGGCGCTCGAGCTTGTCGGACAGGGCTATGACACTGGCGAAGTTTTTCAAGCCAACCCGCTGCCACCCTAAACCCTAAAACCTAAACCCTCAACCCCAGTCCCCCTGCCTGGCGGGTCTCCCCGACACGAGGACACCTCGGCCCCTAAACCCTAAACCCTAAACCCTAAGCCCTAAGCCCTAAACCCTAAACCCTAAACCCTAAGGGTCCAGAAGGTTCTCTTCCAAGCTCCCGAAGCCCCAGATCATGAAAGGGCTGGTGTGGCGACTCGGGGGAGGGGGGGGGAAAGAACCCTACACCAGGGTTTAGGGTTTAGGGTTCAGGATTTAGGGTTTATAAACCCTATAGGGTTTCTGGCTAAGGTTTACTCTTTGCCTAGGAAAAACCCCAAAAATCTTCTAGGGGCAATCTAGGGATGACTATCTTGAACTTATTTGGGGGCTCTTAATCAGATAGTAGCTCAAAACCCTAAACCCTAAACCCTAAACCCTAAACCCTAAACCCTAAACCCAAACCCCAAACCCTAAACCCTAAACCCTAAACCCTAAACCCTAAACCCTAAACCCTAAACCCTAAACCCTAAACGCTCAGGGTGGCTGGGTGGGAGCACTTGGCTATGCGAGCGCGGGAATTGGGGGAACCCCCCCCCCCCCCCCCCCCCGCGAGGCACACTCCCGGCGCGCGTTCACAGATGCCTCAACCCTAGACCCTAAACCCTAAACCCCAAACCCTAAACCCTAAACCCTAAACCCCTAAACCCGTAAACCCTAAATCCACCCCCCCCGAAAACAATAGCCGTCAAGAACGCCCAAAACTCCCCCGCGGGACCGAGGTCCTTCTGCCACACGGCAGCCTACCCGAAGCCTGTGGACGCAGCGGCCTCAGCCGGCGGCGAGTTGAGGGCTTCGAGTCGGAGGTTGCGGGCTTGGGGTCCGAAACCCTAAACCCTAAACCCAAGTCCCTAAACTCAAACCCAAAACCCAAACCCTAAACCCTAAACCCTAAACCCTAAACCCTAAACCCTAAACCCTAAACCCTAAACCCTAAACCCTAAACCCTAAACCCTAAACCCTAAACCCTAAACCCTAAACCCTAAACCCTAAACCCTAAACCCTAACCCTAAACCCTAAACCCCAAGAGGGTTGAGGGTTCAGGGTCGAGGGCTTATAACGTCAAGGCTTCCCACAGCCCATTCAAGAAGCAGTTCAGGATTTAGGGTTTACAGGTTTTTTGGGGTTATTGGGTTTATAGGGTTTTAGGGTTCTTTCTTTTATTTGCATTTTTGTTTTTTTTAATAAGGATTTTAAGGGTTTTGAGGGTTTTGAGGGTTTTTAGGGTTTTCAGGGTGACTTAGGCGTTTGAGACGCGTGGGGTGCCCAGTGTGATTGCGACCAGAACGTATGCCTGGCCGAACGAGTCGAGTCAGACCCTGTGCGGGCCTATCCCCAAACCCTAACCCCTCCTAACCCCCTAAACCCTACACCCCTAAACCCCCAAACCCCCAAACCTAACCCTAAACCCTAAATCCCTAAACCCCTAAATCCCCAAACCCTATACCTTAAAAGGCTCAACACTAGAAGCCCACCACTCCGCCAGGTGATCACGCACCGCACTCTGCCCAAGTTCATCGCCGACCGCGGTGGCGTCGCCCTGCGCCCGGGCGATGGCATCATCCACTCCTGGCTTCTTGGTGATGCCTGGAACTGTTTTGTTTTTTTCAGCACTTTAATTCCGAAGAAACAGCTAAAATTGAAATTTTTGCTAGGGTTCCAAGCTCAGTATAGGCTGAACCGCATGCTGCTGCCGGATGAGGTCGGGACAGGTGCCGATGGGCTGGAAATCCCCTACCCTAACTGGCCCCCTCTCCCCCCCGCTCTCCCCCCCCCAAAGAAAGAACTCATGATACCGTAATTAATGAACAAACTTAGTGTTTGGAGGAGCATGAGTTTTATTCTGAACCCTGTAGGGACCCAACCCTAAACACTAAAAATATATATATATATATATATACACAAACATATATACATATATAAATATGTAGGGCTCATTCCCTCAATCCCTTGGACAAGCTAGTAAGCAAAGCAGGCGGAGATTCGCACACCCGTGGCTCGGATGGGTTCATGGCAAGTTCTGTTTTGTCCGTCCGGTTTGTTCAGGGTTGAGGCTGAGGCTTAGGGTTCATGGCTGAGGGTCCAGGGGCTTCGCATTTAGGGTTTAGGGTTTAGGGTGTAGGGTGTAGGGTTTAGGGTTTAGGGTTTAGGTTTTAGGGTTTAGGGCGCATAGGTCCTTGACACCCTTGAAGACCCTGAAGAGGAATCCCAAACAGACAAGGCGTCCCGAACCCTCAACCCTTCAGCCTTTACCCGAAAACCATGCACGCGCAACCCCGAACCCCAACAAGAACATTTTTTCATACACTCACCAAGAGCTCTCAACGCGTGTCGCTGTAGACGCTGAACCTAAAACCTTATAAACCCTACACATAAATCACATAAACCCTAAACCTACATGTATAAACCCTGCAAGCCTCAGAACCCTCTAACCCTCAAAGCCCTGAAAAGCCTAAAGGCCTAAACCCCTAAACCCCTAAACCACTCAGACCCTGAGGCCCTACAAACGCTGAAGCCCCAAACCCGGAGAAGGCCGGACACCCTCAAACTCTCAGACCCTCAAACCTAAGAACACCTAAAAACCCCCAAATGGAACCCTAAAGCCCCCAATCAAACCCTTGAAAACCCTGAAAAAAGACCCCCCCCAAAAAGCCTTCAGAAGCCCTCCCGAAACCCCTAAAATCCCTACATAGACCCTGAAAACCCCCAGACAAACCCTTGAAAACCCCCCCCAAAACAGCCCTCACAAGCCCTCCTAAAATCCCTAACATCCCTACATCGAACTCTACATCCCCCCCCCAAAAAGCCCTCAGAAACCCTAAAAAGGCTTCCCTCTGGGAATCTCCTTCCCCGCGGGCTCCGGACTGGTGGCCTTCGGCGCCGCCACCGGCGTCATGCCTCTGAACCTGGGCACCTGTGGTTTTGGGAAGTTTTGGGGGGTTTTTTCGGGGGTTTTGGGGGGTTCTGGGGAGGGTTTGGTTTTTTTTTTTGGCGGTTTTAAAGGGTTTTGGGAAGTTTTGGGGGTTTTGGGGGGTTCTGGGGAGGGTTTGGGGGGGTTTTTTTTGGGGTTTTAGGGTCTACAGGAGCCCAACAACCTAGATTTGTAGAGGTCATGAGGGCCCTGCACTAAGCCATGTGCCTTGCCTGCTTAAGCTCCATACAGTAGCCCCAGACCCAGACCCTAATCGCAAGAGTTCAGGGATTGGGGTTTAGAGTTTGGGGTTTAGGGTGTGGGGTTTTTGGGGTTTAGGGTTTAGGGTTTGGGGTTTAGGGTTGAGGGTTTAGGGTTTAGGGCAGGAAATATGAGTGTTTACGAAAATAAAGGACCCCCCCACAAAAGGATCCCCAATAGTCTTATATACCTCTTTATAATAGGGACCGCAAGAAGCTACCCCCCATCTGCGCAAACCCTCAAATGTCTTGTAGGTTACCATGAAATGCACAGCAAAAGGGAGCCTGCACTTTCTTTTGGAGATTTTCCAAGAACCTTGGGCCCTAGAACCCTAAACCCTAAAGCCTAGACCCTAAACAGTGGCTTCAGGAACATGCCCGAGTCTGTGCTGGTCCGTTTCAGTGGCCGCTTGGCTTCACCAGACATCCGCCCTGCATGGCCCCCCGCAAGCCTCTCCAACCCCAGGGCCTTGACTGAATCGGTAGGGTTTAGGGTTTAGGGTTTAGGGTTTAGGGTTTAGGGTTTTAGGGTTTAGGGTTTTAGGGTTTAGGGTTTTAGGGTTTAGGGTTTAGGGTTTAGGGTTTAGGGTTTAGGGTTTAGGGAAACCTCTTGGCTTTCAGTCCTGCAAAGGCAAGATGCAGCCCGGGGTGACCTTGCGCGACTTGGTCCATGCCATCCCGTACTACGCCATCAAGCAGGCCAGGAGCTGTGTTGAGTGCAAGGTCTAGGGTTTAGGGTTAGGGTTTAGGGTCTAGGGTCTAGGGTTTAGGGTTTAGGGTTTAGGGTTAGGGTTTAGGGTTTAGGGTTTAGGGTCTAGGGTTTAGGGTTTCGGGGTTCGGGTTTAGGGTTTAGGGTTTACGGTTCAGGGGTTCTCGAATGCTCTCAAGCCCAAACCCCGACGTCCCACGGTCTCAGGGATTGCTCACCGTGGAGAAGAAGGGCAAGAAGCATGGCTGGGCACGAAAACCCTAAACCCTAAACCCTAAACCCTAAACCCTAAACCCTAAACCCTAAACCCTAAACCCTAAACCCTAAACCCTAAACCCTAAACCCTAAGGAGCTCCTCAACTTCCTTGTAAGCCCCGAAGCCCGAAGCCCTAACTCCCAAGCCCTGAACCCTGAACTCCCACCTCAAGCTCCCTAAACCCTAAACCCTAAACCCTAAACCCTAAACCCTAAACCCTAAACCCTAAACCCTAAACCCTAAACCCTAAACCCAAACCCTAAACCCTAAACCCTAAACCCCAAACCCTAAACCCTACACCCTACACCCCCTCAAAAGGCGCCCCAAAAGCTCCCTCGAAGCCCAAGGAAGAACATCTTCAGCCTTGAAGCCCAAAGCCTAAGCCCTAAACCCGAAACCCCAAACCCTAAACCCTAAGCCCTAAACCCTAAACCCTAAACCCTAAACCCTAAACCCTAAACCCTAAACCCTAAACCCTAAACCCTAAACCCTAAACCCTAAACCCTAAACCCTAAACCCTAAACCCTAAACCTCTCCCAAAGCCCAAGGAAGAACATCTTCAACGGCCGCATCCTGGAGATCGAGGGCCTCCCGGACCTGAGCCTTGAGAGCAGTGGGCTGGTGTGGAGTTTAGGGTTTAGGGTTTAGGGTTTAGGGTTTAGGGTTTAGGGTTTAGGGCTTAGGGTTTAGGGTTTAGGGTTTAGGGTTTGGGGTTTACGGTTTACGGTTTACGGTTTACGGTTTGGGGTTTGGGGTTTAGGGTTTGGGGTTTTATATCAGGGGCCAACGTCTAAGCTTGGAAGACCCCCCCCCTCCCCAAAAAAAAACAAAAAACAAACCTCAACTCTATAAAAGACTAAAACCTAAAACTTGTAAACCCTGCTGAACCCTGAAAGATGTAAACCCAAAACCCTGTAAGCCCTGTAAACCCAAAACCCTGTAAGCCCCAAACCCAAACCTTGTATACCCTAAACCCAAAACCCTGCAAACCCGAAACCCCAAACCCCAAACCCCAAACCCTAAACCCTAAACCCTAAGCCCTGGAAACCCCTAAATCCTGGAAACCCTAAGCTTGGCCCAGGAAGTGCGAGCAGGCCTTCGAGTTGTCCGACGCCTCGGCAGAGCGCTCCGCGGCTGGCTGCACGATCAAGCTGAATGAGGAACATCCCTCGGAGGGTTGGGATTTGGGGTTTGGGGTTTGGGGTTTAGGGTTTAGGGTTTAGGGTTTCGGGTTTAGGGTTTAGGGTTTAGGGTTTAGGGTCTACGGTTTAGGGTTTAGGAATAGGGCTTGGGCTTTGGGGTTTAGGGTTCAGGGATGGGGATAAACAGGCCGAAAGCCCTCTTAACTTGGGGGCTAGAATTCGAGGTGAAGGGCTTAGGAATGTTTCGAAGCATCGGCGCCTCCTCAGTTAGACACGGCCCCATGTACTCGAAAGCCCTGCTCCTAAGCCCTAACCCCTAACTCATCCCTAAACCCCAATCCCTAAACCCTAAACCCCAATCCCTAGACCCTGAACCCGGAAGCCCTAACCCCCAAATGAACTTTGAGAGGACTCCGTCAAAGAGTACCTCACCTCCAACATCACGTGGCTGGGCCATGGGTTGACAGGGTGTGCAGAAAAAGCCCAGAAACTGTGTGCCGCTAGAGGCCGAATTCTCGTGGCCTACCTAAGAATCGCAGGGCTGTGGGGTTGAATTAGGGTTTGGGGTTCAGAAACAAGAAGTGGCTGCTAAACAAGTTTGAATAGCCTCGTGGGTTCTCTTTCTGACATTTCAAATCTTCCAAGCCGCATGGTACCCCTCATTATAGGGCTGAGGACCCCTCATACTTAAAGCAAGACGGGTATATGGTTTAGCGTTTAGGTTACTGGGGAATCCCCTGAACCCTAAACCCCACACCAAAATCTCTAAACCCTAAACTCTAAACCTGGCTGAAAGCAGCTCTTCCATCTCAGGCTGCTCAAGTGGATGATCTCCGAGGGCTACAGCGATGCCCGCACGCTTGCTCGCCGTGTTACCAAGATGGAGACTTGCCTAAACCCTAAACCCTAAACCCTGAACCCTAAACCCTTAACCCTAAACCCTAAACCCTTGAGCTGCTATAGGAACTCGGGGCACCTCTCAAATTGATTTTGCCTTTTGGGTGCCCTACATAAGAGGGCCCCCTCATAATCATGACCCCAAAAGGGACCACATTCTGCAGAAGAGACCAGATATGGTTTGGGGTTCAGGGCCTGAGTTCAGGGCTCAGGGCTTACATTCCATCACGATGTTTTTGGGGTCCCAAGACACCACCGCCGGAGCCGAGCTGTAAACTCAGAAATTCCCCTTCCTACACTACACTCCCCCCCCCCCCGGGCCTTATCCCTCCAAGGAGAAGTGGCTGGAGAGCCCAAGCTTGCTGGAGGACCGCGCTTTCGGGGACTTCGGGTTTAGGGTTAGGGTCTAGGGTCTAGGGTCTAGGGTCTAGGGTCTAGGGTCTAGGGTCTAGGGTCTAGGGTTTAGGGTTTAGGGTTTAGGGTTTAGGGTTTAGGGTTTAGGGTTTAGGGTTTAGGGTTTAGGGTTTAGGGTTTAGGGCTCAAGGCTCCAGCTTCCAACACAAGTCGGCTGATTCTCTTGCGGGCTCCTTCTTGAATAAGGCTGTGATCATTCTTTGCAGGAACCTACGAGGAAACCCTAAACCCGAAGCCCGACACCGGGGATTGCCGGGACCTAAACCCTAAACCCTAAACCCTAGATTCTCGCTTCCTAAACCCCTGAACACTTCAATGCCAATGTCCTATCCCCTGAACTTACGTCCTCAAGGAAGTCCCTGAACCCTGAATCCTGAACCCCCCAGAAACCCTTCAGAGCCCCCCTTGACCTTCTCTAGGTTTAGGGTTTAGGGTTTGGGTGCCTCCCCAACCCTCCTCGGCGTCATGTAACCTCTGACTGTCGAACAATTCGGAAACCCCAAATAAACCCTAAACATCTACTCCACTACAAAGGCGTTTAGGGTTTCGGGTTTCGGGTTTAGGGTTTGGGTTTAGGGTTTAGGGTTTAGGGTTGAGGGTTGAGGGTTGAGGGTTGAGGGTTGAGGGTTGAGGGTTGAGGGTTTAGGGTTTAGGGTTTAGGGTTTCCATCTAACCCTCAGAAGCCTGAACCCTCAAACCTTCAAGTCGCGAGTCTCTCTCTCTGTTCGGTAGGGTCAATCAAATCTGAATGAAGCTGGCTCGCATATCTTGTACTAACCCCCGAAATCCTGAACCCCCAGGAACCCGGGTTCCCGGTGCTGCTTCTGGTTGGGAATTTTGAGTTTAAGGTTTAGGGTTTAGGGTTTCGGGTTTGGGGTTTAGGGTTTGGGGTTTGGGGTTTAGGGTTTTGGGTTTAGGGTTTGGGGTTTAGACTCGAAGCCTGCAAGTGCCCCCATGGCTTGGACCTGGAAGGCGGACAAGGAGGCCGAGTATGCGGCCGGAAACCTGGAAGGGGGAGGGCGGGGGAGGGGGGGGAGGAGGGGGGGAGGGGGGGAGGTCCTTCTCTTAGGCAACCTTGTTTGGGTAGGGTTTACGGTTCAGGGGTTTTGGGGTTTTGGGGGTTTAGGGGTTTAGGGGTTTAGGGGCTTAGGGTTCAGGGTTTAGGCTTTAAGGTTTAGGGGTTTGAGGTTTAGGGTTTAGGGTTTGGTGTTTAGGGTCTCGGGTTTGGGGTTTAGGGATGACCAGCATCCTTAACGCAACCTAAGTCAGCAGACTTCAACCTACGAAGCTGAGAGCTTCCGGGAAGCAGGCGGGAAGTATATAGGCATAGTAATGCTACTTGTAACCCCATTTAGTGTACTTCTCACCCTACTTAGAGCTACAAGAATCCCTAAACCCAGTACTAAACCCTAACTCCTGAAGTAGGAGCCCAGGTCATGTTGAAAACACGGAGTCGGGCCAGCGCGCCCAAGCACACGCAGCGTTGCGCGCATGCCCGCAATTTCCGAGGGTGCAGTTCTTTATGGTTTGGGGTTTGTAGGGTTTAGGGTTAAGGGTATTTAGTGTTCAGGGCTCTCTCTGGAAGGGCATTCAGGGCAAGTGGACAGGTCCGCGCAGAAGGTGCGACGCGCAGGAACGCAATGATGCCCCACTCGCGGTTTAGGGTTTACGGTCTAGGGTTTAGGGTTTAGGGGTTCTAGGGTGTAGGACTGGGAAGACTTCCGTGGGTCCTACGCCCTAAGCCTGAATCTTTCAACCCCGCACCCGCTTATTCGGGTGTGTCTTCAGGCGCGTCTTGATCTCGATGCCTCCGGCTTGGAAGAAACTCTAGGACCCAGAGCCGGCCCTTCTTCCCTTATTTCAGGGTTTAGGTTCCCGTGTAAGGCCCTTTCAATCAAAAAGGGCGCCCTTTTTATTCCTAGGTTACTTCTGGTCTAGAACTTACATTAGCCAAGCCCTAAACCCTAAACCCTAAACCCTGAACCCTAAACCCTGAACCCTAAACCCAAAACCCAAGATCCAGACACCAAAAGCCTCTGCTGGTTCAGGAGCTTCTACGACCGAGTTTATTAAGTTACCACGGTAGGGAGCCCTCGCACCCAGCGTTGTCTTAAATAAGGCTTCTTTTGGGTCCTATCTATAATATATATATATATATATATACATATGTATAGCACGGCATCCTTAGCATAAGGACCCCAAAAAGGGACCCCTCATTCCTAAACCTAAAGACCGTGCGAGCAGCAACCCAGATCCCCAAACCCCAAACCCCAAACCCCAAACCCCAAACCCCAAACCCCAAACCCCAAACCCCAAACCCCAAACCCTAAACCCTAAACCCTAAACCCGAAACCCATGAGGCCGTGATCGACATCAACCTGAACGAGCTCACGGACCGAATCTAATCGGGGCACTGCGGCTTAGGGATGCAAAGGTGTTCGGCGCCTTAGGATCTAGGGCGTAGGGTTCATAGGGCCCTGAACCCTAAACCCTAAACCCTAAACCCTAAACCCTAAACCCTAAACCCGAAACCCGAAACCCTAAACCCTAAACCCTAAACCCTAAACCCTAAACCCTAAACCCTAAACCCTAAACCCTAAACCCTAAACCCTAAACCCTAAACCCTAAGCCTGCACAGGCCCACGCCCCGAACCCCAAAAGAGAATTCCCGGGCCGCCAGGGTCTCGGGGCTTTCAGAGCAACCGTTGCTGTTTGGGGTTTGCAAGTTTAGGGTCTAGGGTTTAGGGTTAGGCTTTAGGCTTTAGGCTTTAGGCTTTAGGCTTTAGGCTCTAGGCTTTAGGCTTTAGGCTTTAGGCTTTAGGCTTTAGGCTTTAGGCTTTAGGCCTTAGGCTTTAGGCTTTAGGCTTTAGGCTCCTTAACCCTACCACCCTCAACACGAATACCCTCCTGATGCCCTTAAACCTTAAACCTTGCACCCCAAACCCCAAACCCCAAGCCCCCATACCCTAGAACCCGAAACCCCGCGAACAAAAAAACTCAAATAAAACACGCAGGAGCCAGTCCTGTGCTGCCCCAACGACCCTGACGATGCCAAGACCCTCACGGAGGCAGAGGGTGAAAGGGCCAAGTGGGCGCTGTGTAGGATTTAGGGTTTAGGGCTTAGGGGATTCAGGGTTTGAAGGGTTTCAGGTTTGGGTTTCAAGGTCTAGGGCTTCAGGGTTCTGGGTCCGAAATTCGGTTCAGGGTTTTGGGGCTGTTTAGAAGGGTTTAGCACATGTACCTGAATCCTTAAGCCCAAGCAGCGTAGCTGACATTAAGTCAACAGTGCCCTTGCATGCGGCTCAACATACCGAGTCTGCTTCCGCAGATTGGAACGGCCGGGATCGATGAGGTGTTCATCGGCTCTTGCATGACGCCGCCAGCATGCACTTGATTTTCCTGTGCTGCACTAGTTTTTTTGCCAATGGTATTCCCTCATGGTCCCTTTCTAATTATACCAGAGTACCCCCCCCCCCCCCCCCAAAAAAAAAAAAGAAAAATCCTATTCTAATTCTTCAGGCCCCGGTGCCTCTCCTGAACCGGAATATAGGGGTCGGAATGGTTACTAGTAGCATTCCCTTATGGTCCCTTGATAAGTATACTGCAAGAACCCCCCAAACCCTGAGTTCAAATTATGAAGGCCCCCAAATAGTATGTCCCAGCTTAGTCCCATGTTGCTGTCCTTTTCATCCGAGGAACATTGGTCGCGGCCCCGGCTGGTGCTGCCTTTCAGAGAGTGAGGTGTCGATCGTGTTGGGTTTGGGTGCCCTCAAGTGCCTTGCAGTAGTAGGGTTTCGGGTTTCGGGTGGAGGGTTTAGGTGGTTTTCGGGCCTCAGCCAAATGGGGATCTACCACCTCGCAGCCAGCCCGGGTAATGCTGAATCCGAAGCCCCTTGTCGCCTCAAAGCCCAAGACCCTACAACCTAAACCCCTTCAACCCTCCCCAACCCGGGCTACCTAGGCCCGCAGGCGACCCCGAAAGTTGGGAAATCATCCTTACCTGATTCTTCATGTCGGGTGTAGTTTTCCAAGAAACTCCAAACCCCATAAATCACGAACCGAGAAACAACGACATTCGAGTCCTTAAGCCCTAAATCCTAAATCCTAAATCCTAAACCCTACAAAAAAGCCTAAGTCTAAACCCTAAACCCTAAACCCTAAACCCTAAACCCTAAACCCCAAACCCGAAACCCTAAACCCTAAACCCTAAACCCTAAACCCTAAACCCTAAACCCTAAACCCTAAACCCTAAACCCTAAACCCTAAACCCTAAACCCTAAACCCTAAGCCAAACGAAGCGCCCAGGCCACTACCGTGCGGCCGGAAAGATGCTGAGCCAGCCCCTGGCCAGCTTTTCTGTAGCATCCCTCAGCTTTAGTTTAGGGTTTAGGGTTTAGGGTTTAGGGTTTAGGGTTTAGGGTTTGGGGTTTGGGGTTTAGGGTTTAGGGTTTAGGGTGTAGGGTTAGGGTTTAGGGTTTAGGGTTTGGATCGACCCTAAGAAGCTTAAACCCCTGGTGTTCATGGCTAAGTGCGGGTACCAATTCGGATCTGTTGCTATTCTTTCAAAAACCTGGCTGCACATGATCTCCGGGATGATTGAAGGCACACCCTAAACCCTAAACCCTAAACCCTAAACCCTAAACCCTAAACCCTAAACCCTAAAGCCCCGAAAAAAATCATGGACGTGTACAGGTTCGATGGACAGCTCTCCACCCGCCTTTGGATTGCCCCGCCCACCAAGATGGACGAGGACTGGGGTTTAGGGTTTAGGGTTTAGGGTTTAGGGTTTAGGGTTTAGGGTTTAGGGTTTAGGGTTTAGGGTTTAGGGTTCAGGATTTTAGGGTTCAGGGTTTAGCGTATGCTTGCACTACGCTGTCTTTTGCTTCAAGACAAACTGCTGGGGGCCAATGCAGCTGGCGGGCTGCGTCAGCAAAGGATGAAGAAGCCTTTCCCTTTATTAATTGAGGAACCTTTCGTGTTTTTCTCTTGAAGGATGGGTGGGTAGCATAACCTCTCTTTGTGTATACATATATATATATATTATTTATTTATTGGATCGTTAATATATATATATATATATATATTCTCTATTTACATACTAACCCCACAAGCCCAACAACTCTTAGCTCCAGGGCTTGTGTCTGGCGTAGTAAGGCGTAGTATCTTAGTACACGAGAAGACCTGGGATTCTCGGTGTTTTATCGATCTGAAGAGCGTCAGACGACCATAAGCTCGTTTTATCTTGTTCAGGTTTAGATAAAACCCAAGGCAATATGAAACATATCATTCCTGGTTCTAAGCGAACTATAGAGGCCTGGGTTCTGCTGTGAATGAAGTTCTGGACGTTCTCAAGTAAAAACTTCGAGTCTCGGCGACTTGAGAAATGGAACCTGCTGTTTTGAGATATCTAGATCTGTGAGCTTCATACGGTAGATTTTCTCAAACCTGAGAAGCTGATCCAGAATTATTCTAACTATGTAGTTTGACAGGCTATTTCAAGGGTTGGGGCTTTGATCTTGGAGATTGACACGTTACTCAAATTCGTCGAGATCGCAAGTCTGGTCTAAAGATCTCGAAATTTTCCGCTTTTCGCATTGTAGTCAATCGTCTTTGCAAGTTTCAAGAAGCTAGAGTAGTTTGTTTGCAGGAAAATCAGGCTGTAGGCCTACCTGAAGTTCGCAGTTCATTCCGAGAGCGCTTAAGTTTGCTAACAATTCCCTCAACCCCCAACCCCCCCCCCCCCTCTTTTCGGAAACGTGGAAACCAGGCTCGACGCAGTCTTGGAATTCGAGATTGTTTCTCAGACCTGCCATGCTTCTACAAAGATTTGCCCTTTGAGCTAAGATTTCAGCACGTGGATTCCCGCTGTCAGTACGGTGAAGATGTCGAGAGATCTTGGCTTTGACATCGAAACTTCCCCGTGCGCAGTCTTCGGCCTGGTCTACCAGGGTCGGAATACTTGCTAATGATAATCCCATATGGTCCCTTTGTAGTTATGCGACCTTATTCTAATTCTTCAGGCCCCCTTGTTTAGATATCCTGCTGGGCATTCTCAGGTTTGCAATAAGAGGAATCCGGATTTTGGCCCAGAAGTTCCAAGAAAGCTGTCGAAGAAATGTGGTTTTCACTGTAGGAAGGAAGGCTCTCTCGCGTCATGTCATTGTAAGCAATGTCGCTCTTTTTTTGCGTGGGCACGCAAAGAAGCAACTCATGTATCTTGGGTTGACGTTGAGACTTGACAGTTTGCAGGGCCCTACGCCCTAAACCCCAAACCCTAAACCCTAAACCCCCTAAGCCCTAAACCCCTGAACCTAAGCGCCCAAACCCCAAGGCCTAAACCCTCAACCCTAAGCGTTCAAACCCTGAACCCAAACACAACCCTACACCCTCAGAGGTCTGAGAGGGTGCCCGCGGGTGCCTCTAAACCCCAAACCCGACAACCCTAAACCACTAAGCCCTAAGACCCTCAAGCCCTCAAACTCAAAAATCCTGAAACCCCAAAACACTGAACCCTAAATCCTCAAACCCGAAAGCCCTAAAACCCTGTAGCCCTAAACCCGAGAAAACCCCCACAGGAGCAGCTGACCAAGGAGGGATACTACTCCGTGTACGGCAAGGCGCCCGCTGGGTTCTTTCCTAGGGTCTTCTAGGGTTTATAGTGGTTATAGTTTTTTTTTAAATGGGGTTTTTAGGTCTAGGGTCTAGTGTTTAGGGTTGAAGGTTTAGGGTTAGACTTACAAGGCTCATCGGGCTTGAGGGCGAAGCGCCAAATCTCTAAGCCCTCGAAGCACCAAAAACCCTACGCCCTAAACCCTAATCCCTAAACCCTATAAAGTTTAGAAGCCCTGGAAACCCTAACAAGAACCCTTGAGACAAAAAAAGCCTTACAACAAACCTTAGAACAAACCTTTAAAAACCTTAAAGAGCCCTAGAAACCCTAAAAAAGAACCCTTTAAACAAAACAACCTTAAAACAAACCTTAATAAAACCTTAAAGAGCCCGCAATCCTCCAGGTCGGTGCCCGCACTGAGATGCCAGGCTGCTCCCTTTGCATGGGCAACCAGGCCAGGGGCTTGGGGCATAGGGTTTGGGGCTTAGGGTTTAGGTTTGGGGCTTAGGGTTTAGGGTTTCGTGCATAGGGGGCTTAGGGCTTTAGGGCTTAGGGTTTAGTTCGGGCTTAGGGCTGAGGGCTTGGGGTTTAGTGCTTTTAGGGTTTAGGGGTTTGGGGTAGCTCTTTATTTAAACTAGGGTCCCTTTTCTGGGTGGTGCTTTGGGATAACTTTTCAGGGAACCTATGCATAATTATTGTTCAAAGGGCTGAAAGCACAACTTCCTTAAATGGTACGGCACATTATGAAAAGGGACCCGCATTTGAGAACTACCCGGTTAGGGTTTGGGGTCTGTCATTTAAGCATTCAGGGGTTTTGGTGTTTAGGGTTTAGTGCCTTGGGGTTTAGGGGTTTAGGGTTTGGTGTTAGGTGGGTGGTTTAGGGCTTGCATTGTAGAGTTTGGGGGCGCTTAGGGCCCCTAACCTCTAAACCCTAAACCCTAAATCCTGAACCCTGAACCCTAAACCGTAAGAGTCCCTTGCCTTTGCAGGCAGATGGCAGTTTAGGACTTGGAGCAGAGGGTTGTCTTGGCAGGTTTCGGGTGCCCAAGCCCTTACTTATCCGAGAGTCGAAATTTCAACTTTTTGGGTTTAGGGTTTAGGGTTTAGGGTTTAGGGTTTAGGGTTTCAACCATTTTATGCCTTGTCTATTGGAGAGGTGAGAACCTGAAACACAAACCCTGAGCATGTTGAGAAGTTTTGTGTTTAGGGCCCATGGCTTTGCCGTACTGGTGGCCTTGTTTTAACCCTAAACCCTAAACTCTAAACCCTAAACCCTAAATCCTAAACCCTTAGCTGAAAGTGAACCTCAAACTGAGCTTTTCGGGTTCAGGGTGGCCGCCATATCTTGATCCCCTAGACATGGACCTGCGGTTTAGGGTTTAAGGGTTGAGGGTTAGGGTTTACGGTTCGCGGTTTAGGGTTTAGGGCTTAGGGTTTAGGCTTTTTCCCGATGGCGAAATATTACAGGAGCTGCACACACGAACGCAACACATGTTGCGACCCTGATTTCTAGACGATACACGAGCTATAGCGACACTTGAGCCAACATGACACGCGAACCACGACGCGGCCCCACATGTAACACAAGACGTGGCCCCATGTAACATGAGTAAACCCTAAACCCTAAACCCTAAACCCTAAACCCTAAACCCTAAACCCTAAACCCTAAACCCTAAACCCTAAACCCTAAACCCTGAAGACACAGGACAGACTCCGACATGACGGAAACAGCACGCAAGAGTGACACGGGACTCGCGACGCGCCTCCGACGCTCCTGATCCCTGTGACATCCTGTGATTTCTGACGACCTCGACACGCGACGAGAGTCTTAAATTCAACTGCAACGACAGCCACGAAGAGCGCCCGCACATCCGGTCCACGAGACTGGCTGCACTTTTTTGACACTTCTGCGAGCATCAGCACGTGCAAAGAGCTGCTAAGGCACCCAGCACCCCCGTGCCCCATCTTAAGTCAAGAGCCTATGCCATATGCGAAGCACAGAAGTCTGCCCGCAAACGAGGCTTAGGGTTTAGGGTTTAGGGTTTAGGGTTTAGGGTTTAGGGGGAGTGTGTTCAGGTCCCGCTTTATAGCACGCTTCGAGCGTTTGATGAAACCCTTCCCCGAGGCGCGCGTGGCGGACAGCGCCACGGTGGTGTCGACCTCCACACGAAACTTCCCGAACCGCTTGGGCAAGGGCCACTTGTCGAGACGATGGTTGAGGGGTTTTTCGAACCCTAAACCCCTAAACCCCTAAACCCCTAAACCCCTAAACCCCTCAACCCCTCAACCCCTCAACCCCTCAACCCCTCAACCCCTCAACCCCTCAACCCCTCAACCCCTCAACCCCTCCACCCCTCAACCCCTCAACCCCTCAACCCCTCAACCCCTCAACCCCTCAACCCCTCAACCCCTCAACCCCTCAACCCCTCAACCCCTCAACCCTAAACCCTAAACCCTAAACCCTAAACCCTAAGCCCCATTCCTTTTTGTTTAGGGGATTCCTCTTAGGATCCGTTGATGGGAGCCCCTGCCTCGACCACTCGACCCCACGGATTCGCGCTTTTATTTCAGCCCCAACGCTTCGTTCAGGGCTTAGGGTTTAGGGTTTAGGGTTTAGGGTTTAGGGTTTAGGGGTTTAGGGGTTTAGGGGTTTAGGGGTTTAGGGGTTTAGGGGTTTAGGGGTTTAGGGGTTTAGGCGTTTAGGCGTTTAGGGTATTAGGGGTTAGTGGTTTGGGGTCTATATAGGGTTTAGGGGTTCAGGGCTGCGGGCTTAGGGCTTAGCGCTTACGGCTTAGGGCTTTCACATGCGGGGTTGGGGCTTTAGTGGGCTTGAAGGTTTCAGGGGCTTGGAGGTGGTAGTTTACAAAGCTAAGGCTCCTAAACCCCCGGTTTAGGGTTTAGGGTTTAGGGTTTAGGGTTTAGGGTTTAGGGTTTAGGGTTTAGGGTTTAGGGTTTAGGGTTTAGGGTGTAGGATTGCGAGCAAGAACCTCATGGCTACAAAACCCTTCAGGCTCTTAAACCCTATCGATCCTAAGCCCGGAACCCAAGATCCGCACAACATCGGGCTGTGGACTCCTGAAGGTTCAGTGTTTGGGGGGGCACTCGCAGGTATTTCTTCCCTAAACCCTAAACCCTGAACCCTGAACCCTGAACCCTGAACCCTGAACCCTGAACCCTGAACCCTGAACCCTAAACCCTAAACCCTAAACCCAAACCCTAAACCCTAAACCCTCAACCCTAGTATTCCCGAAGGCACCTCCAGCCAATGGATGGCGTGTTTGTGAACCCTTCAGAGACTCTTCAGAAATCCTTCTGAATTCTTCTGAGATCCAGCAATGCCCCCCCCCCCCTTTTTTTTGGGAGGAGGGGGGTTGCCCCACACCTTGAACTGTCAGGGAGTGGAGTTTATGGTAAACGGTACCTTGGGGCTTTCTGTGCTTCAAGTATGCCTACCCTCTGGGGCTTCCTTGCTTTTCTTGTCCCAAGCCCTTTTGCCAGCGAAATGCAGTAGATTGTCACAACGCCTTTGTCCAAACCTTCGAACCCAAACCCCGAAGCCTCCATACCTCGAAGCCCACATCCCAAACCGCCGGCCCGAGAGGCGCCAACGTTTACCTGGAATCTTGGTTGCATTCAGGGGGGCTTGTGGTCTGAACCCTACAAAACCTACAACCCTAAACTGGGTCATTGTTGAAAATCATGTTACATCTTTTATGATCTCTTACACCCAATGAGGAATGAAGATGATCATTTTTACTAGTACCCCAACAATGGTGCAGTACACCCTAACCCGTAGTCTGCGAATATTCGTCACAGGGTTTTCCAGGGCTCACGAGTTGAGGCTCGGGAGTTCCCGTTTTCAGCAAAGATTCAGGGTTTGGGGTTTTGGGTACATTCACGGCTTATGGTTTATAGGCCTGTGGAGTCTATAGGGCTTGGGGTTCGTAGGGTTCAGGGCTTATGGGCTTGAGCACTAGGCGAGTCCAGGGTTTAGGGTTTAGGGTTTGGGGTTTAGGGTTTAGGGTTTAGGGTGCTTCACAGGGGCTTGTAGGGTTACAGGGCTCATAGGGTTTGTGACCCTAGACCACAGAAGCCGTTAAATGGATTGTGGGCTACAAAGCTATCTTTTCTAGTCTAAATAGGCTCTTATGTCCTAGACCCCCCTCCCCCCTTCCCAAACCCTAAGCTCTGCGTCCTACTTGAAAACATCCCCCATAATCATCCCTATATTATACATCCCTTTCCGCCCTTAAACCCCAAGCCCAAGCCCGAAACCCTAAACCCTAAACCCTAAACCCTAAACCCTAAAACCCTAAACTCCTAAACCCTAAACCCCCAAACCCTAAACCCCAAACCCTAAACCCTAAACCCTAAACCGTAAACCCTAAACCCCAAACCCCAAACCCTAAACCCTAAACCCTAAACCCTAAACCCCATTCCGACTCGCAAAAGGCCTCCGCCGAGCTCAGCGCCGTGGCCGCCATCCTCGGACGGCTGCCGACCAAGGAGGACTGGGGTTTGGGGTTTGGGGTTTAGGGTTTGGGGTTTAGGGTTTAGGGTTTGGGGTTTAGGGTTTAGGGTTTGGGGTTTAGGGTTTAGGGTTCAGGGTTTGGGGTTTGGGGCTTAGGGTTTGGGGTTTAGGGTTTAGGCCTTAGGGCTTAGGGGTTGGGGTTTAGGGCTTGGGGTTTGGGGCTTGGGGTTTAGGGTTTGGGGTTTGGGGCTTGGGGTTGAGGGTTTAGGGCTTAGGGTTTGGGGTTTGGGGTTTGGGGCTTGGGGTTTAGGGTTGAGGGTTTAGGGTCTGGGGCTTGGGGTTGAGGGTTTGGGGTTCGGGGTTGAGGGTTGAGGGTTTGGGGTTTAGGGTTTGGGGCTTTACTCTAGGGGCCTGTTCCATGTAGGCCCTCGGCGTAGTAGGCCCTCGGCGTATGTTAATATCTTCCCTTATTGGGTTGAGGAGCATCTTTTTTTGGAATACGATAGGAGGGTGGGGCGACTAGCATGTTTCTCACCGGAAACCCTAAATAAGGGGAGACTTTGGGTTATTTGCGCTTGAGGCCCTAGGTTGTGCACGACTCGGTCTACAGATGTAGATATTATATATATATATATATAGGATATATACATATATACATATATATATATATACATATATATTGGGGGCCCGGGGATGGGGTTTAGAGTTCTGGGTGGGCGAGTCTTGCCTAAGAAGATGGGCAACTGATGATTCGCAATACCTCCAACCCTAAACCGTTAAACCCTCCTAAACCCTAAATCCTAACCTCCACGCCGGAGTCACTTGCAGATGGGTCAAGCGTGAGCTCCTTGAAACCCCTATAAAGCTTCTCTGAAGCTCATGAGCATGAAGACCCTAGATGCCTAAACCCTAAACCCCAAACCCTAAACCCGGAGGAGTACCTGAAGTACCACGCCGAGCTGGCCAAGAATGAGGACTCCATCTACCAGTACCTGAACTTCGACCAGGCCCGCAGATGGGGGTCTTTGGGGCCTGGGGTTTAGGGTTTAGGGTTAGGGTTTATGGTTTAGGGTTTGGGGTTTAGGGGGGGTTCAGGGTGCAGGGGTTAAGGGGTTTAGGGGTTCAGGGGTGTTTAGGGAGCTTTTAGGGGAGTTAGGGGGCTTCGGGAAGTTTAGAGTCAGCTTGGGACGTTCGCCCTTTGGCACGGCACAAGTCTTGAATGACTTCAAACACGTGAGGCATCTGTTGCTAAAAGACGGGAGCCTGCTACCAACTTCGTCTCCACCACTGCAATGCTGTTGCGGTAGCATTGATTGACCTTTTTGTTCATCATTCCTTGCCCTTTGCAGAGGGCTTGGAGGCCTCCCTAAACCCGAAACCCTAAACCCTAAACCCTAAACCCTAAACCCTAAACCCTAAACCCTAAACCCTCCAACTTCAGGCCGGGGGAGGGCTCAAGTGTTGAGTCTTCGGGTTCGGTGGCGCGGGCTGTCAGCAAAAGCCCAAGAAAACGAGAGCCTTGTCGAGGTGTCTGAGGGATCTTAGTTGAGAGTTTAGGTTTTAGGGTTTAAGGGTTTAAGGGTTTAAGGGTTTAAGGGTTTAAGGGTATAAGGGTTTAAGGGTTTAAGGGTTTAAGGGTTTAAGGGAGTAGGGTTTAGGGTTTAAGGGTAAATCTGAGGTGGACATTCACGGTCCTAAGCTCTTATAAATCTGAAGTGGACACTAGGGTCCTGAGCTCTAAACTCCCGAACATTAAATCCCAGACTCAATCAACCCAAAGGCAACCCTAAACCCTAAACCCTAAACCCTAAACCCTGAGCTTCCGGAGGTGGAGGACTACGTGGCCAAGGCTGGCAAGGTGAACATGTCCGAGTACTCCTAAACTGGGAGACGCACATAACGAGTGCCTTGATCTCCATTGCACACCAAGGCTTTCGAGGTTGAGGGTTGAGGGTTTGGGGTTTAGGGTTCAGGGTTTAGGGTTTGTAGGGTTCAGCATTTTGCATGGGTTGGCCTGTGGGACGCGTGCGTGCGTGACTGACTCTGACGACCCGGCCCCCTGAAGAGCCCAGTACCCCGGCTCTCTGGCCCCCTTTCCGACACCCTGTACTTTCCTGAACCTGCATGTTTCATCGGGTTCAAAGGGGGCGTTTCAAAATTCACAGGGGGTTCTTACAAGAAAGATTATCGTACATTAGAGGGGGAAATGCTCATGGTTTTGGGTTTAAGGGCTGCTGCGTGCGTTGCCGAGGTCACTCCGACAGACAACCTTGCTGAATCAATGCGCCCAGACGCTGGTGTCTGCTCTTTTCCTGACGGGCCTGGGCATTGGAGCAGCATGGGGGTCTGTCCTTTGTTTTACACACAGAAAATGCAGAGTTCCGGCAAAACGCCCTGCGTTGGGAGCGTGGAGTCAAGCACAGCTTGATGCGGACAAAAGGGTGGTGGGGGGGCCGGGGGGAGGGGGGGGAGCTTGCTTGTGCTTCACCCCGGCTCCCCAACTCCCCAAACCTACAGTATCCACCATCCACCCCGAAGGCCCCTGACTCTTGAACCGCATAGTCGGCGCAGCCAGAATGCATGTTTTGTCTCGGCCCAGGTCTCCTGCGAGACTCTCAGATCCGCAAACAGTGCTTTTGTGGGCCGCCCCGGCCCTCCACGATTTCTTGCCTACTAGTTCATAGCTAACCCCGCGAAGCATGGCCGCCCGAGTGATCGCGGTGGCTCTGGTCACCGTGGCCGCTGGCCTAGAGCCACTGGGCCTCGATGATGAGTGCGGCGGCGAGGAGCAGTGCGCCCTGAACGCACTGCAGCGGCGTGGCCAGGCGGTGGCTGCATCGCAGGAGCAGGCGGAGGGGGCCGGTGGGCCGAAGTGTGCGAGCCTCCGTGACCCCTCCAACGACAACTGCCGCTCCACGGTCGAGTGGGTGCACAACGGGGGCAAGTATGACAAACACGGCCCGGAGTGGTTCAAAGACATGAAGATCATCGCGGGCGTGGACGACTACAAACAGGCGAGCCTTGATGACTGGCAGAAGCTGTACTTCTGCGCACCGCCGGGAGGCAAGCAGTGTGGCTCGCCACCCTGCAGCTGCACAAACCCTCCCTGTGATGTCTGCATCAAGGGCAAGAGCACCGCCAAATGCACAGACGAGGACAGCATCGCGTGCAAGCCACCGGCCACGGCTCTGGACTACAACGGCATGGCCTGGGAGGACATGAACATTACTGGCACAGGCCCTTTCCATGTCTTTGCTATTGGCACCCTGCTTGCACCCGACAGGTTCGATGAGGCATCTAAAGGTTCTCTTGTTATCCAGGTTGTTTGCTCTTGAAGCTGTGCGTAGCTGTGTGCTGAGGCGACTGGGGCGGCCTGGATGGCACGTTGAACCCAATCGAGGGTCGGCCGAACCTCGTTGCATACCCTGCAGGGACGAAGGCCGGGCCAAGCGTCTTCCCGAGAACACGCTACAACAAGCAGCACACGAAGCTGCTCTGCAATCACAAGCAGTTTGTCGAATGCTACAAGACGATGGGGCGTATGTGCGATCCCGGATGTGGTTTCGTGAAGGGCATCGACGATCAGCCGCAGACACTGGTGGCCAGCTCGTTCAAGGCCCGTGCGGCCAAAGTGAACCCACAGTTCATCTTGAACGTCGGCGACAACTTCTACTGGGGTGGCATCGAGAAGACCTGTGGCACGCCAATGACCGAGCTGGCTTACGTGACACACCACCAGTTCGACCAAGTTTTCGAGAGCGTCTACAACGGGCCGGGCTTGGATGGCAAGCCGTGGCTGAGCGTCCTGGGAAACCACGACTGGGGAGGCCGTGTCTTCAACAACGGCTGGGACCAGCAGATTGCCTACACCTGGCAGAGCGATCGCTGGAGACTGCCTGCGGCATACTGGAGCCAACACGTCAACTTCGTGGACGCCGGCTTCACCATGGACATCTTCATGGTCGACTCGAATGCCCAAGACGCGGAGGATCCGGAATTGGACCCGGAGCACAACGTCTGCGGAATCAAGCACAACCCGGCCGGAGCAAACTGCGAGTCGCAAGGCGCGGCGTGATGTGCGCGTTGCTTGCAGTTGCTTACGATGCGTGCAGTTGCCCGCAGTTGCCATACTGCCGTGTGTGTGCGCACATATAATATAAGCATCGCTCGGCTTTCCGCCCTTCCCCGGCTGCAGGCGGACCGACGTCCGTGGCTACATGCAAGGCATGGTTTTGGGACCTGTGGCGCAAGAATCAGGCTCGAGCGGCTGTTGCTCTCTCGACGCTCTGTGTCTCCCGCTCTCTCTCTCTCTATCTCTCTCTCTCTCTCTGCGATGTCTTCCTTCGCGTCGCCCCAGGAGTGGCTGACCGAGCAGTTGAGCAAGTCCACTGCGGACTGGCAGCTCGCCGTCACGCACTTCCCCTGCGGCTTCGAGAAGAACTACTGGGCAGCTTGGCAGACTTGGGCAGTGGGTCAGCATCCTTGTTTTGTGGCCGCGTGTCCGGCCCTCGCTCTCAGGCCGGCTTGCACCAGCAGCACCTTGGCTGCACGCAGGCGGACTTTCGTGCTTGCTGGGAGCTCGTGGGCTTCGTGTGCGCTGTGCAGGCATGGGCTGGACCTCCTGGTGACCGGGCACCGCCACGACCAGGAGCTGTGGAGCCCAAACAGGCGGGAAGCTGTGCAGCTGCCCGGTTTACGCTGTCTTGTGTGGGAGCTTTGGGTGATCTGTTCGGGGACACATCTGGGCACGCTTTCGCCTAGAAATGGGAGCAGAGTTGGATTCCAGGCTCGGAGGACTCACCTGCTTCGTGACCGGTGGCGGCGGTGGCATCTCCTCCGAAGCCACGCCGAACATCCACAACAAGAGGGCCCCTCGGCCGAAAGGGCCACCCCCACATGGGTGGGATGCAGGGTGACGCGGTTAGGCAGGTGCAGGTACTGCTAGAAAAGAGCCTAAACCCCAAACCTTAAGCCCTAAACCCTAAACCCTAAACCCTAAACCCTCAACCCTAAACCCTAAACCCTAAACCCTAGTGCCACATCAGGATTGGTACGGCGAGGCCCAGTACGGCTTCTACGACCTCCTGATCTCCAAGCGCTCCATCGAGATCACCTCCATCAACTGGAGCCTGGGCTTACAAGGTTTAGGGTTTAGGGTTTAGGGTTTAGGGTTTAGGGTTGAGGGTTTAGCCTCACACACACTATTTCGCCTCGGTCCATACGCAAATGTCAAGCTTGTTGGCCCCTAAACCTCTTGGATCCAAAGTAGACCCTTGTTCCCGTTTTTACGGTTTAGGGTTTAGGGTTTAGTGTTCAGTTTCCCTTACAATCCCCTTTAAACCAAAAAGTGCGCCCCGTTTTTTCCTAGGTTACTCTTGGGTCTAGACCGAATGAGTACACTTTACACTGTCTGGGGTAATATTGGGATACCATAATCCCCTATAGAACTGAAAGGGTACACCTTTTTGGAGCTCCTTGCACTTTTTGGGATACTAAAATCGCTTGTAGAGCTGAACGTGTGCACTTTTCTGGAGCTTATGAACTCAGGAGGTGAGAAACCCTAAATTTTAAGTCTTAAACCCAATTTTGTTGAAGGATGTCGAAGTTTAATGGTCAGGAGAGTGAGGGAAGTCAAGGCCAAGGAAGCCTTGTCATCATTTGAGCAGTTACAGTGGGGGTAAAAAAGAAGAACCCTGAACCTCCAAGTATAGGGGAATCGTAACCGGAACTGCACAGGGGGGTGCATTGGGTTCATTTCAGGGGGTTTTATACGAAGTCCACAATAGGGGGTCCATAGGGCGAGCAGAGGGGTCGGGGTGCGAAGGGTTGAGAGGGGATCCAACAAGAAGTTGAGGTGCTGAGAGGGCCGGCTTGGGGGGGGGGGGGGGGTGTTTAGGGTTTAGGGTTGAGGGTTGAGGGTTTAGGGTTTAGGGAGTAGTATTTGTGGTCGGCCTCCAGGAATGGCTACGAGATCATGACGCGGACCGTGTACCCTAAGGCCTGAGTGAGATTGGTGCCACCTCTTTTTAAAGTTTCAATCCATGTCCTATCCAATAAGTTCTAGATCAAACCGTGGTGTGGCGTGCGAAGAAGCGAACAAAACACCACCAGTCCTTGGCGTGCAAGCATGCTGTCAATCTGGCCGGAACAGGGACAGGTCCTGTAGATGGGTGTGCCGCATTTGCCTGTGGTGGGGCTTTCCCTTGCCGGACCTACTACTGTGACTGTCCAGTGTTTGCATGCTCCGTGTCTTGTGCCTTTGTGCTTCGCTACCAAGGGCTCTTGGACATGCCCTCAAGGGCATGTTTGTGCAGACACAATGCGGGTCTGTCCTTGAGTCATGGGTTTTCGCGTCTTGATTTGGGCCAGCTAGGATCCCCAGAGCCCCCCACATGAAGTAAAGGCTCATATCGTTTGGATGCAGGACGTGGCCTTGCTTGATGCTTTGGCCCAGGTCTCCGGCGAGACTCTCAGATCCGCCAAAAGCATTTTTGTGGGCCGCCCGGCCCTCCACGATTACTAGCCTACTAGTTCATAGCTAACCCCGCGAAGCATGGCCGCCCGAGTGATCGCGGTGGCTCTGGTCACCGTGGCCGCTGGCCTAGAGCCACTGGGCCTCGATGATGAGTGCGGCGGCGAGGAGCAGTGCGCCCTGAACGCACTGCAGCGGCGTGGCCAGGCGGTGGCTGCATCGCAGGAGCAGGCGGAGGGGGCCGGTGGGCCGAAGTGTGCGAGCCTCCGTGACCCCTCCAACGACAACTGCCGCTCCACGGTCGAGTGGGTGCACAACGGAGGCAAGTATGACAAACACGGCCCGGAGTGGTTCAAAGACATGAAGATCATCGCGGGCGTGGACGACTACAAACAGGCGAGCCTTGATGACTGGCAGAAGCTGTACTTCTGCGCACCGCCGGGAGGCAAGCAGTGTGGCTCGCCGCCTTGCAGCTGCACAAACCCTCCCTGTGATGTCTGCATCAAGGGCAAGAGCACCGCCAAATGCACAGACGAGGACAGCATCGCGTGCAAGCCACCGGCCACGGCCCTGGACTACAACGGCATGGCCTGGGAGGACATGAACATTACTGGCACAGGCCCTTTCCATGTCTTCGCGATTGGCACCCTGCTTGCACCCGACAGGTTCGATGAGGCATCTAAAGGGTTCTCTTGTTATCCAGGTTGTTTGCTCTGGAAGCTGTGCGTAGCTGTGTGCTGAGGCGACTGGGGCGGCCTGGATGGCACGTTGAACCCAATCGAGGGCCGGCCGAACCTCGTTGCATACCCTGCAGGGACGAAGGCCGGGCCAAGCGTCTTCCCGAGAACACGTTACAACAAGCAGCACACGAAGCTGCTCTGCAATCACAAGCAGTTTGTCGAGTGCTACAAGACGATGGGGCGTATGTGCGATCCCGGATGTGGTTTCGTGAAGGGCATCGACGATCAGCCGCAGACACTGGTGGCCAGCTCGTTCAAGGCCCGTGCGGCCAAAGTGAACCCACAGTTCATCTTGAACGTCGGCGACAACTTCTACTGGGGTGGCATCGAGAAGACCTGCGGCACGCCAATGACCGAGTTGGCTTACGTGACACACCACCAGTTCGACCAAGTTTTCGAGAGCGTCTACAACGGGCCGGGCTTGGATGGCAAGCCGTGGCTGAGCGTCCTGGGAAACCACGACTGGGGAGGCCGTGTCTTCAACAACGGCTGGGACCAGCAGATTGCCTACACCTGGCAGAGCGATCGCTGGAGACTGCCTGCGGCATACTGGAGCCAACACGTCAACTTCGTGGACGCCGGCTTCACCATGGACATCTTCATGGTCGACTCGAATGCCCAGGACGCGGAGGATCCGGAATTGGACCCGGAGCACAACGTCTGCGGAATCAAGCACAACCCGGCCGGAGCAAACTGCGAGTCGCAAGGCGCGGCGTGATGTGCGCGTTGCTTGCAGTTGCTTACGATGCGTGCAGTTGCCCGCAGTTGCCCGCAGTTGCCCGCAGTTGCCCGCAGTTGCCATACTGCCGTGTGTGTGTGTGTGTGTGTGCGCACGTACAATATAAGCATCGCTCGGCTTTCCGCCCCTCCCCGGCTGCAGGCGGACCGACGTCCGTGGCTACATGCAAGGCATGGTTTTGGGACCTGTGGCGCAAGAATCAGGCTCGAGCGGCTGTTGCCTCTTTGCTATATATATATATACATATACATATACATGTACATATATACATCTCTCTCTCTCTCTCTCTCTCGCTCCCTCTCTGTCTCTCTCTCTCTCTATCTCTCTCTCTCTCTCTCTCTCTGCGATGTCTTCCTTCACGTCGCCTCAGGCGTGGCTGACCGAGCAGTTGAGCAAGTCCACTGCGGACTGGCAGCTCGCCGTCACGCACTTCCCATGCGGCTTTGAGAAGAACTACTGGGCAGCTTGGCAGACTTGGGCAGTCGGTCGGCATCCTTGTTTTGTGGCCGCGTGTCGGGCCCTCGCTCTCAGGCCGGCTTGCACCAGCAGCACCTTGGCTGCACGCAGGTGGACTTCCGTGCTTGCCGGGAGCTCGTGGGCTTCGTGCGCGCTGCGTAGGCATGGGCTGGACCTCCTGGTGACCGGGCACCGCCACGACCAGGAGCTGTGGAGCCCAAACAGGCGGGAAGCTGTGCAGCTGCCCGGTTTACGCTGTCTTGTGTGGGAGCTTTGGGTGATCTGTTCGGGGACACATCTGGGCACGCTTTCGCCTAGAAATCGGAGCAGAGTTGGATTGCAGGCTCGGAGGACTCACCTGCTTCGTGACCGGTGGCGGTGGAGGCATCTCCTCCGAAGCCACGCCGAACATCCACAACAAGAGGGCCCCTCGGCCGAAAGGGCCACCCCCACATGGGTGGGGTGCAGGGTGACGCGGTTAGGCACGTGCAGGTATTGCTAGAAAAGAGCCTAAACCCCAAACCTTAAGCCCTAAACCCTAAACCCTAAACCCTAAACCCTAAAACCCGCCTGTGCCACATCAGGACTGGTACGGCGAGGCCCAGTACGGCTTCTACGACCTCCTGATCTCCAAGCGCTCCATCGAGATCACCTCCATCAACTGGAGCCTGGGCTTGGGAGCCCTTCCCCCGTAGACGGTTTTTATATATTCCTATATTGTCATATTGTAATATTTTTCTAGTAAAATACTGTATTGTCATATATATATATATATTACTAAGGCCCCCCCTTCCGATCAGCCCCCGGCCCAAACTTAGCTTAGAACTCCCATGCCGCGCAACCTGAAGTGAGTGCCCAAATCAGAAGCCTCCACCCTAAACCCTAAACCCTAAACCCTAAACCCTGAACCCTGAACCCTGAACCCTAAAACCCTAAACCCTAAACCCTAAAACCCTAAACCCTAAACCCTAAACCCATGTTGAGGAACGGCTACGAGATCATGACCCGCACCGTGTACCCCAAGAACTGAGCCGCACCATGGGAGCCGCGGCCTGGCGCAATGTCGTCAGTCCGCTTAACGCCTCCTGGGTAGGGTTTGGGGTTTAGGGTTTAGGGAGTTTAGGGTTTAGGGTTTAGGGTTTAGGGTTTAGGGTCATAGGGTCTAGGGTCTAGGGTCTAGGGTTGAGGGACCTCTGCAACTCTTTGAAACACTCTTCGAGATGCTTTTGTACGCCGCTGATGGCCGCGAGCCTTAAAAGCCAGCTGGCGACATCGACGAAATCGCAGACCCAAGATTCGGATAAAACACGGAAGCAGGGTTTAGGGTTTAGGGTTTTAGGGTTTTAGGGTTTTAGGGTTTTAGGGTTTTAGGGTTTTAGGGTTTTAGGGTTTTAGGGTTTTAGGGTTTTAGGGTTTTAGGGTTTTAGGGTTCTAGGGTTCTAGGGTTCTAGGGTTCTAGGGTTCTAGGGTTCTAGGGTTCTAGGTTCTAGGGTTCTAGGGTTCTAGGGTTCTAGGGTTCTAGGGTTCTAGGGTTTAGGCGCGCGGTTTCTGTGGGCATGTAGCACATCTGCTGGCGCTGGCTCTCTGACAAGCCGCGCAGTCCTGCAATGCAAGTAGAATGGCAAACATCCCGAGCACACAAGAGGCTGCCTTGAGATGGGAAGCCCTAAGCCCTAAGCTTCTGAACCTCAAAACTCAATCAATCTCGAAACCATGCAAAACCCTCTAAAGAGGGCTTGGGGCCTACGAGATTTGGGGGCTGCGCAGAGCAACCCCCCTAAACCCTAATCCTAACCCTAAACCCAAAACACTAGATTTCCGTAAAGATACAAAACAAGATAGTGAACACGTGAGCCCTGGCAGCGCCATGGCGGCGGTGAGGGGCACCGACCGAGGACGGGACCTCAGGATCGAACTAGCTGGTTTTAGGGTTTAGGGTTTAGGGTTTAGGGTTTAGGGTTGAGGCTTTAGGGGAGGAAGTACCCCTGAACCTCCAAGCAGGGCCCTAGGGGCAGAAGAAGCAGCCGAGCCGATGAACCCTAAGCCATCACATTCTAGGACCCGGCGTAGGCTCTAATTGGGGTTTAGGGTTTAGGGTTTAGGGTTTAGGGGGGTTGGGCTTCCCTTGTAATCCCTTAATTCCGATGTGACTCCTGGGTCGAGTGTTCGCTGAGCCCATCTGAATCGCTGTGGACTCTTACGGTATCAGCACGATATGGGAAACCCAAAACTACAAGATCCCCCCCCCCCTCCCCCTGTCCCTGTCTGCCAAAAATAAATCCCCGGACCTGTAATTGCCGGACCCCCCCGCCCCCCCCACATCACCCTCAACCAAAAGCCCTAAACCCTCAACCCTAAACCTTGGCAGGCCCCGGCGTGCCCTGGCCGGCGCCCGAGGGTTTAGGGGGGTGACCCCAAAGCCTCAATGAGGGTTTAGGGTTTAGGATTTTGGATTTAGGGCTTAGGGTTTAGGGTTTAGGGTTCAGGGTAGGTCTACAGTTTACGGTTTAGGGTTAGGGCTTCAGGCATTCGCAAATATTGAGCCCAAAACCTCAACCCGAGCTTTTTGAGCAGGAGTTTGTGATTGTTTCTTTATAGACTTGATACGCACATGCATGGGTGTATGTATGTATGTCTGTATGTATGCCTGTAATGTCATGTAATGCAATGCAATGTAATGTAATGTAATGTACTGTAATGCAATGCAATGTATTGCAATGCAATGCAATATAATGTAATGTATTTTAATGTAATGTAATGTAATGTAATGTAATGTAATGTAATGTAATGTAATGTAATGTAATGTAATGTAATGTAATGTAATGTAATGTAATGTAATGTAATGTATGTACGTATTATGTATGTATGTATGTATGTATGCATGTATGTATGTTGGTATGGTATGGTATGGTATGGTATGGTATGGTATGGTATGGTATGGTATGGTATGGTATGGTATGGTATGGTATGGTATGGTATGGTATGGTATGGTATGGTATGGTATGGTATGGTATGTATGTAATGTGACGCAACGTAACGAAACGCGTATGAACATGTAAGCCCTAATCCATACACCAAACCCCAAACCCCAAGACCTCACACGCTGCAAGTTTCGCATACCCTAAACCCTAAACCCCTAAAAACCCTGCTTCGGAGGCCCTTAGCCCTTCACTGTTGCTCGGCTTGCGCCCGCGAGGTCTGCGAGGTCAGTGCCACGGACTGCGCATCACCCAGCGACTTGGCATCCCTGGGTTTAGGGTTTCGGGTTTCGGGTTTAGGGTTTAGGGTTTAGGGTTTAGGGGTATTCGGATTTGGGTTTGGGACCTTACACCCAACGGAGGGAGCCCAACACCTCTGAGTTCTTAGGATTCCCTACTTTCCTTACATGGACTTAGGGAACTAGGGTTTCGGGTGGGTTGTAGGGTTTAGGGTTTAGGGTTTAGGGTTTAGGGTGCATGCACATGGGTTTTCGTTCATATGTCGTGGAGGTCATTGAGCACATACTTCTGTAGAGGATCTGTGAATCTATGCGACATAATATATTGGGGCCTTAAAGCCTAGAATAGGGTTTTGAGGCATTCTTATGGCATAGTTATATAGGGGCCGTAAGGGAAGAATAGTAATCATTCCGACCCCTATATTAGCTGTATGTCGACCTTGCTGATCTCAGGTCGCATCTGGGCATCTTGCGGTGCGACCAAGAGTCCGGGCCCTGGCCCTCCACGCTTGCCTTAGACCCCAAAACCCAGAAGAGCCGAAACCCGAAACGCAGCCTAAGCCCAAAAACCCCTAAACCCTAAAACCTAAACCCTAAACCCTAAACCCTAAACCCTGAACCCTGAACCCTAAACCCTAAACCCTAAACCCTAAACCCTAAACCCTAAACCTGAACCCTGAACCCTGAACCCTGAACCCTAAACCCTAAACCCTGAACCCTAAGCCTCAACAAGCGTTACAGGGCTGGGGTGCAGCTGAGGCACATGCCGAATGGTCCGGCTTCCCGACATCAGGCATCTGATCAGGGATTCAGGGTTTGGTGGGTCGAACCCCAATAACACATGCGAATTGCAACCTTCTGGAAATGAACTCGAAACCCCTAAACCCCTAAAAACCCTCAACCCCGAAACCCTAAACCCTGAACCCTAAACCCTAAATCCCTAAACCCTAAACCCCTAAACCCCTAAACCCTAAACCCTAAACCCTCGGGTGCAGGCCAATGGCAGGTCTTGCTGGCAGGCCTGGTGGCGGCCCCGGCCTTACAGAACATGGGCTCCCGAAGGCGCGCCCCCGTGCGCGCGCGCATGCTGCGCGTAAGGATGCAGGTCGTTTAGGAGAGCCTAGGGTTTCGGGTTTAGGGTTTGGGGTTTAGGGTTTAGGGTTTAGGGTTTGGGGTTTAGGGTTTAGGGTTTAGGGTTTAAGTAGGGTTGAGGGCTTTAGATGCATCACACATCTTGACAGTGACTCGCGTTTGCGTGAATCTTGGGAGGCGCAGCTGCAAGGTGGGCATCAGGCCCTTCCGTTCCTGTCTC
>CAJNDS010002587.1:0-47500 GCA_905221605.1 Symbiodinium natans | reverse complement strand
CATCCGTCGTTGAGTTGCCAGAACCACGAACCTGTGGTGCCAAGTGGTGGTCTTTGGGTGCGACGTCTGGACCGAACATCGAACCATCTCCTTGCCAAGCACGTGCTTCTGTGCCGCCCTGATAAGTAGCGGTTCCATGACTAACCTACGGCATGTGCCAAATCTGCTTGTTTACGCATCACACCTTGAGACCCTGACAGTCCCCGTTAACGCCTGGTCTGGATGATGGACGTGTGTGAACACAGCCCAGTACAAAATAATATATTGTTATAGGGGCTCTCATTCACACACTGTTAGCCAAAAAGTCCAGGCCAAGGTTGACGTGCTGGGCGACCACTTCACGGCATGCTCGCACAGGGGAGCAGGCATGGGTCCAGGTAGCGCGGGACGCCGTCCGCCACGAAAGACACGTCGTCCCTCCAACAGTGGCGCGCCAACACTACAGCGACGCGGGTTGTAGCGGACGACCGCTAAAGGCTTGACCTTATCATATACGGCGCGGTCCCGCGGGGTGCAGCCTGCGTGGCGGGGTTCCTGACGCGGTGGCGTCGCCCTGGCGGCGGCACGGCGGCGCAAACAATAAGCCCGCTATCGTGAGCTCGAGGGCGGAGGGGCCCAGTGCTTGTGTGTCGGGGGAGCATGGTGCAGCGCGGTTTGCGAGTCCCTCCTGCGCCGGTTCTTCGTCCGGCTGCGTGCGGCACATGCGCACGTCCGCGGCGCCGCGCGCTAAGCCGGCATGGTAGGGCATCTTCGCAATGGCCACGTGCAGCGCCGTTGTGGGCGGGCAGACGATGCCCGCGCTCTTGGCGGCGGCGGTCGCAGTCCCCTACCCGACATCCTCGGCCTTGGAACTGCATGTTGACCACTTCGCAGCATGTCCGCGGTCAGGCGCCCTTCGTGCCACGGGGCCCTAGAGCCCGCAGTGAGCGTGCTGCCATCTGCCGGGAGGCCGGAGCCCCCAAAACGTCCCGCTTCGAGATCCCAACCCAGGTATGGCAACTTCTTCGAGCGGATCCATTCCAGGTCGTCGTCAAAGTCGGTTTTGCTTGCAGTTAATAACACTCCAGCTTGTCGTAGTTCACGCATCAAACGTTGCAACTGCGCGCGGTCGCGCAGGCGCAAAATAGAAAAACAAAAAACAAACACACACACACACACATACACACATACACACATACACACATACACACATACACACATACACACATACACACATACACACATACACACATACACACATACACACACACAAATACATGCATACACGCATACATACACACATACACACATACACACACATACACACATACACACATATACTACAATACCATTCCATATTATACCATAGCACACCATTGACCAAACAAAACCATACCAGAATACCATGCAGCAGCAAGTTGGGATCTGTACATGGGTTTGACAAAATGATCGATCTCCGGTTCGCAAATAACATTCTATAGTGATGCTTTGGTTTGCCGACCGGCACTTCGGCGTTGTCACTGGCGTTGATGGGGCAGCTCCAGCAACGTGGCTGCGTGGGTTCTCAGCGCCGCCAGCGAAGCGAGACCCATACGCACGCCCTGCTGCACCAGAGCTCCATGCTTCGCCGTCGCGCCAAACGCTGTATGGAATCGAGTGCCTCCGTTCCGAAGCGGCCGCGGCTGTCGAGGCGGAGCTCAGGCACGGTACGTGCGTCGCTTACGCGCTGCCGCTTGCTGGAGCGCCGTCCCGGCACAGCTTCGCACCCGGGGCGCGCCTGTCCGTTGTGCTCGACCGGGCTGACAAGCGTAATGTCGACAGCCACCTGTACCCCTCGCTTGCGGGGAGGTCCAGGAGAAAAAAATCCGTGTTCTGCCGCGCCCTCTGCTGCAGGCTTACCGTCGTCGCACTTGAAGTTGGAGGGCGCTGGAGCAATGAGCCCGCCAACTTCGTCCGCTTGCTTGCTCGGTGCCGGGCGTGGGCAGTCCCACCCACCTGCTGGGCCGCAGCCATCTCTGCCTTCATGCTGCGTTGGCCGTCCCCATTGCCAGCCGCGTCCCGTGATGGCTTCCAAGCCTTGCTTTTGCGCCGTGACCAGCAGAAAGAAGGTGCGAGAGGTAAAACAGCCGCCCTGTTTGTCATGCCGCTTGCTCGGAGAACCGCTTCTCATCGGCGACATCGTTGCTGACTCAGAAGAGCAGTCCCCCCTTGCCAATCGCCAGCCGTAGGTATCTGTAGGCTGTTTGGGCTGTGGGCTACTTCACTGGGACCGCGAAGTGGATGCGGCAAAAGAGGCGCAGCGTGGGGGAAAAAAAATCGCGAAACGCTGTGCTGGTGGCGACGCACGCCCCGGCTCTCGGCAAATGCGGGGGCCCAGCCTCGTTGTGCCAGCGCCCCCACCTGAGCACACGCTGACCTGTGGTCCCCGTACTCGTCCAATGCTTCCCCGCAGCGGCATCGTTGGGGCGCAAGCGGCAGCGGCATGCGAAGAAGGCGCAGGAGCAGAATCAACCGGCCGTCGACCAAGGCGCACCGGCACGCGGCATACTGGGCCTTTTGGGCAGACTCCGTCGGGGCGCTCCGGGAATTTCATCCGCAGGTGCTAGCGAACCTGTTGCGCCCGATGCTGCGCCATGCCGCCCAGTATGCGGCGGAACAGGCCCAATGGCCATGCAGAAAGCTGGTAGCACTGTGACGGGGCCGCAGTGGAGAAGCGCGAGCTCGAGATGTTTTTCCAGACCTTGACCCCGCATCGCGAGGGCTGCTGGTCCCAATGCGGTCCCGGCGCGAGCTGCGCCATGACTGTGTTGCCCACGGGACCGGACTTCGCAGTACCCAGCGACGAGTTCCGGCAGCAGGTAGGTCCAGCGAAGAGCTGCGCACAGGAAGGGTTAATTAGGGTTTAGGGCTTATGGCAAATCTTTATTTTACCCTGATTCCTAAACCCCCAACCCTATACCCACACCTTCTTTCCCAGCCTTCAGGTTTCAGGCTTCAATGTTTAGGTCCCCCCTAATTTTAAACATATATGTTCTGGCCCAAAGCGAGTTTTAGAATTATGGGGGGGGGGGATTGAGTATCTCTGAGCCCTAAACCCTGCAAATCCTCTGAGCCTTAAGCCATCGCAAGCCCTAAACCCTGATTGAAAACCTAATGGCTCAACTCAAGGGCGGAGGCCTCGACCCCCCCCCCTAGTTCTTAAACAGGTTTAGGATTGGGCTGGGTGCCGGGAGGGTCCGGAAAAATATTCACAAGTAGGGTGGGGTTTGTTAGTATTAGGGGGAGGGGGTTAGACATATGGTTTTGCGTGGCGTTGTACAGTATTGCACAGCATTGCGTTGTATGGGACTGCATGGTATTGCTCAGTAACATTTGTTTTGTGTGTTGCGTGTTGCGTGTTGTGTTTTGCGTGTTGCCTGTGGTGCTTTGCGTGTTGCATGTTGCGTGTGGCGTGTGGCGTGTTGCGTGTTGCGTGTTGTGTTTTGCGTGTTGCGTGTTGCGTGTTGTGTTTTGCGTGTTGCGTGTTGTGTTTTGCGTGTTGTGTGTTGCGTGTTGTGTTTTGCGTGTTGCGTGTTGTGTTTTGCGTGTTGTGTGTTGTGTTTTGCGTGTTGTGTTTTGCGTGTTGCGTGTTGTGTTTTGCGTGTTGCGTGTTGTGTTTTGCATGTTTTGTGTTGCGTGTTGTGTTTTGCGTGTTGTGTTGTGTTTTTCGTGTTGTGTTGCGTTTTGCGTGTTGTGTTGCGTTTTGGGTGTTGTGTTGCGTTTTGCGTGTTGTGTTGCGTTTTGGGTGTTGTGTTGTGTTTTGGGTGTTGTGTTGTGTTTTGGGTGTTGTGTTGTGTTTTGGGTGTTGTGTTGGTTGTGTTTTGGGTGTTATGTTGTGTGTTGTGTTTTGGGTTTTGTGTTTTGGGTGTTGTGTTGTGTGTGTGTGTGTGTGTGTGTGTTTGGGTGTTGTGTTGTGTGTGTGTGTGTGTTTGGGTGTTGTGTTTTGGGTTTGGGGTTTTGGGTTTCGTGTTTCGTGTTTCGTGTTTTGTGTTTTGTGTTTTGTGTTTGGTGATTTGTGTTTTGTGTTTTTTTTTTTGTGCTTTGGTGTTTTGTGTTTTGTGTTTTTTTTTGTGTTTTGTTGTGTGTGTGTGTGTGTTGTGTGTGTGTTGTGTTGTGTGTGTTGTGTCGTGTGTGTTGTGTCGTGTGTTTTGTGTTGTGTGTTATGTGTTGTGTTTTGTTTTGTGTGTTTTGTGTTGTGTGTTTTGTGTTGTGCGTTTTGTGTTGTGTGTTTTTTGTTGTTGTGTGTTTTGTGTTGTGTGTGTGTGTTGTGTGTGTGTTGTGTTGTGCGTTTTGTGTTGTGTGTTTTTTGTTGTTGTGTGTTTTGTGTTGTGTGTGTGTGTTGTGTGTGTGTTGTGTTGTGTGTTGTGTGTTGTGTGTTGTGTGTTGTGTGTGTTGTGTTGTGTGTGTTGTGTTGTGTGTGTTGTGTTGTGTGTGTTGTGTTGTGTTTGTTGTGTTGTGTGTTGTGTTGTGTGTTGCTTTGTTTCGTTTTGTTTCGCATTGTTTTGTTTTGCGTTGTTCCGGTTTGGTTTGTTTTGTGTTAGTTTGCTTTGTTTTATTTCTTTTGTTTCGTTGTGTTTTCGTTGTGTTTTCGTTTTTTTTTTTTTTTTTTTTTGTGTGTGTGTGTGTGTGTGTTTCGCTGCGCTTTGTTATGTTTTGTTGTGCTTTGCTTTGTTTTGCTTTGTTTTGCTTTGTTTTGCTTTGTTTTGCTTTGTTGTTTTGCTTTGTTGTGTTGTGTTGCGTTTTGTTTTTGATTTGGTGTAGCGCAATGTAGCGCATTGCATTGTGTCAGACAACGTTCTGTGATCTCATCATATCACACCTTCGTACGAACGCTGCTGAAACAACTTGGGCGAGTCATTGCCTAAGCGTTTCCTTCGACATTTACTGATGCTTGGACAGGCGTCGAGCTGGAGGCATCACCATGTTGCTTGGACGACGGTGTGAACTTGCCATGGCAATGACCCAGCACTTTGTGATGCACGGCAGGACTACAGCCCTTGTGTTGACAGCAACCGTGCCAGTGCCAGATTGGACTTTCAGTCAGTTTCAAGCCATCCGTTTCAGGCGAAGACGGCTTCGACATGGTTGTAGGCCACCAGGCCACATCGTATTTTCAATTTCCGATGCGGCATTGACCTGACGCAGCGTGCCAAATTCACAATGATCTGCAGAAGAAAGTTGCAATGGCCTCCGTAGTCATGTTTGATGCCGCTTGTTGCCAGGGCATAAAGCTGGTGTTGGCTGAAGGGCTCGGTGCGCGCCCCAGACAATGCGACAGCAGCACGTGTTTTCATGTTTAAGTCGAGAACAGAAAGAAGTTGTTTTTTTGGTTTAACGATGTGTGTAGATCACGCGCGTCATTTTTGCGGCATATGTGCTCCTCAGCAGTTCAGACACACATTGGCATTCCTTTGTGCACCCAAGGCCGGGTCGAGTAAGTCATGTTCAGTTGCATTCGCAACAATTCGCGAAACAAATAAGCGTACAGGTTTCCGCCACTTTTCCCGTGATTAGCATGGCTGGGACACCAGCGGTGGACATATTTGCCGACCATCGTTTCAGTTCCCTCCAGAACTTCGCGCAAGGACACAGTTTCTGGACGCAAGACCCGGCATCGCACGTGCGGATATGGTGGCCCAGTGCGGAGCATTACTTTCAAGCAGGGAAGTTTGCGGAGCCCGAATTGCAGGAGCAGGTTCGTAGAGCCCTGGAGCCAGGAGTGGCCAAGCATCTGGGTCGCACCTTGAGCCCTCTGCGGCCTGACTGGGATGAGATTAAGGCCGTGCGCTTGCGCCGGGCCTTGCTGGAGAAGTTTTGGGCGCATTCCGAGCTCCGCAGCTTGAGCGGTTAAAGTATGTGAAAGTATATTAAAGTATACTAGCGAATATTAAAGTATGTTAAAGTCGACTTTTGTTTGTTTTCTTGCTTTTGAGCTTCGCGCGTCACATCACGTCACAAGAGAATTTATTCTTCAATCCCACAAGTGAGGCAACTTGCTCCTGAGCATACCAAAGGGAACGCGCATAGTCTACGGCAACCCGGCCGACCCATACTTCGGCGTCGGCCCAGATGGAGGTGGCTTGAATGTCATGGGCACCGAGCTCCAGCTCCTGCGGGAGTTCTACGCGACAGGGGCAGGTTTGAACATAAATTTTACTTTATAATCCCTATATACTCCTTATAAAGAACTATTATTACCTTTATAATGCTTACAAAGCCTTAAAGAGGCACCCAAACCTGCCCCAGGAGAGGCATCCTCGCAGACGAGAGGTGCTTGTGACCGTCGCGGACATCGGTGAACCTTTCGAGCCCCAGTCAGTCTATGTGGATCCTCGGTAGCCCAGTGGTGCAGTGGTGCCCTTTAATGTTGGACTCGCTTTAGTGCGCAGGGCCCCCCCCCTCCCCCCAAACAATTTTGGGGTTTTCGGGGATCCTTAATAATGTGGGCTGGGGCTGGGACGGGGCTGGGGGTGGGGCGGCTAGGGGTCGAGGGTTGAGGGGAAGCCTTGAAGCTTGAGGGTCTAAGCTTTCCAGACTTTGTAGCTCCACGGCCGCCGGGGCTCCGCATAAATGCGGACCACCGAAACAACTTGCTAAAGCGAATCAGGGCAGCTCGTGGGCTGCTCCCTTGGAAAATTGTTTGGGGGCCTGTTTCGTAATGAAATTTTAAAAGGAATTTAAATAAGGCTGGACACCAAAAAATTCCGGAGTTTCTTATTCAAAACTTGTTTAGTTTTTGGCTCCCCGGCCCCCCGCCCTTCAACCCCGGCCGGGACAACATCGCATAATTGTGAACCCCCCTAAACAATGGGGGGTTTTGTATAAGCGGATCGGAAAATCGCATAATAGTGGTCCCATCCACTAAACTTTTTTCGGTTCTGGGCTCCTTTATAAAGAAAGCAGCCCAAAAAAAGTTCCCTCAATATAATGTGGGTACCAAGGATCTGACCGGAGTTTGTCCCACTCAGGTTACCGGGCTGATATCGGAAGTCCTGGGTGTGCATGAGGGATCGATTGTGGATGTCACCTTCGTTTACGATGACGGCTTTGAGCGCTTGGACCTTGCCGCCATACAGTCCGACGCCGACTTGCAGACATTCCTGGCGAGCAACGCCGACGACTGCAAGGTGGAAGCGCGATTTGCGGAGATCCTTGGGGACCACATGAACCCTAAAATTGGGGGTCTCACATGGCCTATAGGTTCCTTTTGTCCCGATTCAGCCCTAAAGAGCCCTAACATTGGGGTCATGTACCCTATGCTACTATATTCCTCTATTAAGGTATACGAACCCTAAACTCCTTTAGGGTTCACTTGCAAGGATGGGTATTGTGACTTTATGGAATGCCACCGATGATAGCTACTTGGCACGTGCGGAAGTTCACAGCCTGACTTGTACGACATCGGCACTCAAGCATCGTTTGGAGAGTCTGCTCCCAATTCTTCAACACTCAGACTTCTGCCCCGGTTTCAGCTTCAGCGTGGACGGGGGAGACGCGCAGCCCTTGGATGACGCAGCGATGCCACGCATATGCCAGCAGGAACCACTTAGCGGTTCATGGGTAGCTATCAGTAGGGCCAGAAGAAGTATGGCAGTTAATTTATTATATATCTACAACATTCTTTAACATATATCTATAACATTCTTTAACCCCACTTAGGGCACTTACAACCCTACTTCTAAGCACCCATGAACCTTCAAAAGCAGGCCCAAGCTGGGGCCGACGTGCTGATCTGCGGCCGCTACGAGCTCCCGGCGAAGCCGGTGCTCTGCCCGGCTCCGCAGGCGGATCCTCCGACGGTTCTCCCGGGAGTGCACACGGATCTCACAGCTGCAGAGCTGTCGGACAAGGTGAAGGGCCTCCTGTGGGGATGCGCCCTGGGCGATGCCGTGGGCCTGAGCACGGAGTTCATGGACAAGGCTGAGGCCGCGAGGATGTACCCTGGTCAGCTTAGCCCGGCCTCCAGAGTTGAAGACAAGCATCGGAAGCGACTACATCCCCCTTGAGAACGATGTTTTTTTGTTTATATATAACCCAAGAGGGTATTAAGCATATTGTTTTTATTAAGGTTCTAAGGGGAGTATAGGCGATGGGTCCAGGGCGACTGGACGGATGACACGGACCAGATGGTCTTGCTCTTGGATGCCATCGTGGCGGGGAACGGCGTCTTGCGCGAGGAGGATTTGGCCAAAGGCCTCAAGTCCTGGCTGCGCTCGGGCTTTCCAGAGTTGGGGGACACTTCCGGCCTCGGGATTGGGCAAACGGTGAAATCTGTGCTGGAGCATACTGCCTTTGATGTGGCTCCCAGCGTGGCTGCGGATGTGGTGTGGCGTGAGAGTGGTTGCACACTTGCCGCGAACGGCGCGATCATGAGATGTGCTGCTGCTGCCCTGGGTTGCTTCTGGGATGAGAAGGTCGTACGCCACAATGCCATCGTCTCCGCCTCAATCACGCATGCCGACCCGAGGTGCCTGGCCAGCTGTGCTTGCGTTGCGCTGTTGCTGGCACAACTCCTCGCTGGACACAGCACCTCGACCCTTTGTCATAGTTGGGTAACATTTTACATGTTTAAGGGTACCTAAACCCAATAAGGAATAGACATCTTTTTATTATGAACCAACCATGAACTAGGACCGCCGAAAAGCGCCGCGAGCTGGCCCTGTCCGTGGCGCTGCAAGCGGCCGAGCACCTGAAGGGAGGCGACATTGACGAGCTCCTCGGTAGGCCCTTTTGCCCCCTCTTTTTAAGTTCCTTTATTGGGGTGTAAGAGGATCCTATTCAGAAAATCTTTTTCAGAGGGTTTTTTTCACGGGCCATTCGAGGCTCCTGCGCCATGTGGACATAGCTGCTGACGGACTCGACGGCCTCAAGCTGGGCTCCGGCGGCATTGGCTACACCTACAAACCCTTGGGTGCCGCGGCATGGGCGTTCCTCCATGCCGAAGCTAGGTAGGCGGTTGGGACATGTTTTTTGTTTTCCTTTATTGGGTTTAGAATCAGAAGAGGATCAAATTCAGGAATAATCTTTAAAAGGATTTTAAAAAACAAAAGGAATATCTTCAGAGGGTTTTCAGGGCCAGCCTAGGAAGACTTCAAGACGGCCATCCAGAGTATCTCCATGGAGGCAGGCGATGCAGACTCCAACGCTGCTGTGGCGGGCGCTGTGCTTGGAGCCCGCTTGGGCTACGGAAGTTTGCCGCAGGATTGGTTGGAGGAGCTCCCTGCCACCCAGGTAGCATGGTTCAGCGCAAAGATCGCTTCATGCCTGGCGATGTTGGGGTTGAGCTAAAGGTCCGTGCGTTTGCAGACACTGATGGTCAGAAATAGTGACACCAACGGAACACCGTGATGCAGCGCACGCCACCCACCGCCTTCCATTGGCACAAAAGAGACGCTAGTGGCCAGAGAAATTGTTGCCATCACCGCTAAAGCATGCTCAAGCCATGTGCACCACTGTGCGCTTGAGGTCCTTATGTTGCTCAGAACTTCAACGAGCGTCGCGATATGGAAGGGCAGGCCTGTCAGCACAGGATGCTTAGAAAGATGTGTCATTAGTTATAGGTGCGGCTGTGACCTGTTACTTTTGTGCAACAAGAATGCAGCATGGAGGTTGAGACACGCTTGATGGACACGCTGAGAGACGTGGAGCAGAAGGCCCTGCCAACCCCAATAAACCGGATCAATGCAGCAAGAGCTTGGGAGTCTTAAACTCGGTTCGCCTCAACAGTTTTGCTTCGCAGGGCGTCTCCAACGTGGAGGACTTCCGCCTTCTTTGTAGATGTGCACAGTCGCAGGTTGGGCAGGCGGCATTCCTTTATCAACAGGATCGCACGGCATGATTCGTACGAGCCGGAAAGCAATGGGGCAGGGTTCCTTTGCTGGCTGCATATATGTTTCAAGAGAGGCACATAGCCGTGCTCAGCAGGTGACAGCAGTGCCATGAATGGTGTTCAGGACCGTCTACGGATCAATCACGCAATGCTGCGGCTCGATTTCCTGCGACGGCTCGATGTGCCATTGCCCCACCTGCAAATGTGTGCACGCGCAATGTGCAATGCCCTGCTTGTATTCGAACCCCACGACGTTTCGTGGTAGTCTATGTGTTATCTTGCGCGGCTCAAGCTACCCAGATCGGCTGGTTTAAACCCTAAACCCGAAACCCTAAACCCTAAACCCTAACCCCTAAACCCTAAACCCTAAACCCGAATGTGTTTGGTGTTTTGGGTTGCTTTGTTGGGACCACCTTGCGGATTCGTTCCTTTCGGGCTCTTGCTCCCGATTGTCAAGAAACGTGCCAGGCTTATTATCTTTTGCGGCATGTCGCCTCAAATTGAACGGGACAAATGTTTTTCGGTCCAAGAGCCCGTTCCCTCTCCTTGCTTGTTCCCATCCTCATTATGTCTCTATGTCTTTTCACAGTAGGTGCTGAGTTACATAATGATGGCTCCTGGGCAGTTTGCATGCCCTCGGCCTGCTAGCTCCACCCTATATACATCCTGCCACGCCGAGGTTGAAGCAGTGGCGGGAGGAGGACGCCCTCCCAGTCTTCATTTCAGGGTTTCCGAAAATAGGGCTACCCGTATTGGGGGTCTCTTTAGGTTTTTTTCTGTTTGGGGTATACAAGGCGTACCCCTATTTTGGGAAATGCCCGTTTCCCAAAACCGAGCACAGGAGGGACAGCCCCATCAACGAGAGAGTCTACAACTTCATTCAGTGATACCAAGAAAGGGTTTAGGGTCTAGGGTTTAGGGTTTAGGGTTCAGTGATACCCACGACAACCGAATGATCTTGGCAAGAATCGGGTGGGTGCCGACTGAAGCAGATGGGCCCAGAAGTATTCGGCCCAAGTCTACTGTTTGCTTAAGAACCCCCCCCAAAAAAAAAAAACAAACAAGAGATATAATCCCCATATGTCCCTTATAAGGGAGGATATGTATGTATGTTTTTTTTTTTTTTTTGGGGGGGGGGGGGGGTTCTTAAGCAGTTCGTAGGTGAGTCGTGCAGGGATGCACCCGGCGCCTTCTCATCACTTGTGTCTGTGCTCGGATGGTTGGAGCGAGACGTAGGCTTCAAGGATGGTGGGCTACTCATGAATCGGCCGGAGTGTCACGCCACCAGGATTTCGTCTTGCAGACCAAGGGGCTGGATCTCATAGTTATCGGGTTGTTTATTGGGTTCTTGAAGCTCCCTGCTGTTTTCCTGCGTTCTCTCTTTGCGTCTTTGATGTTTCCTAAGACTTTCTCCCCGCCCTGACGCAGCATGCTGCGTGCTGCCCCTAAACCTTAAACCCTGCACCCTAAACCCTAAACCCTATTTTGCTGCAGCTTACTGGCTCTTGTGGCATCCATGTCCGGCAACCTGTGGACAGCACCTTCCGTGTAGCCCTCTGGCTGATGTCGGCTTGCGGCTAGCATAGCTTAGTAGCTGAGGTATACATAATCCTACCATAGTTGAAGTATCCCTTTTCACTTTTTGGATTGAGGGGTGAGCGTTTTTCTGGACCAGGGTGCACAGCAACTAGAATAGTGGTGAAAGCCTATACAGGCTGAAGGCAAGTCTTTGCTGGCAGGCATGTCGGATTGCACTTTGTGTCTAAAGTCTAAACCCTAAACCCTAAAGTCTAGGAATGTCGACTACATGCGTACGCACATGCAAGTATAAAGAGCGCAAGTACAAAAAACGCGGAATAAAATGATCAAAAACCTACACACATAGACACTTGGAAGTAAACAGAACAACATAAACTACAATGCAAAGGAAAATAGAACACAAGTATAGTACAAACATCAATATCAGTATCAGCTTGAACCCTGAACCCTGAACCCTAAACCCTAAACCCTAAACCCGAAACCCTAAACCCTAAACCCTAAACCCTAAACCCTAAACCCTAAACCCTAAACCCTAAACCCTCCCCAAGCCCGGCTCATCCCCTGGAGTTGGGCCCCTTGCAGTGCTGGGGTAGGGTTTAGGGTTTAGGGTTTAGGGTTTAGGGTTTAGGGTTTAGGGTTTAGGGTTTCGGGTTTAGAGGGTTTAGAGGGTTTAGAGGGTTTAGAGGGTTTAGAGGGTTTAGAGGGTTTAGAGGGTTTAGAGGGTTTAGAGGGTTTAGAGGGTTTAGAGGGTTTAGAGGGTTTAGAGGGTTTAGGGTGTAGGATTAAGGGTTTAGAGGGTTTAGGGTGTAGGGGTCCTTTTCTTGGGCCCCTTGCAGTTCTTGGGGTCTTTTTGGGTTTAGGGAGAGGGGGGGGGCTGGGGTCACCCGGCTGGCTGCAAGAGACCTGGATGCAAAAAGGGTCTGGGGTTTAGGATTTAGGGCCACCTGTTTCTCATCTCCAGTCGCCTTGCCCTACACCTGGCGGAACCTTCACCCTACAGGCCCCTTCCTCAACTCTCGAGATTCCGCGGGCTTCGAGCTGCCCTAAACCCTATAACGGGTAAGCTTCTAAGCCACGGCGCAAGCCCGTGAGAGAGAGAGAGAGAGAGCTGCTCTACACAAAGCACACAAAGCCTCTGAGCTGCTTGGATGTGCTTGCGTTGGGTATTTTTACAGTTGGGTTTTTGCCTTCGGCTACTCTTTAAAGGCAGTTCTTCCTCCGCGTGTACCATGTAGTGCCCTGCATGGCGACTGTCGGCTAAAGCACGTGGCAAAGACAAAAAAAAGCTAAAACCCATAACCTCAAACCCAGTACAAACCCCGCAAGTCCTGAACTCCATCATCAAAGTGCCCTTAGACGCCCTACGCCCTAAAACCCTAAGCCCTCTAGAGACCAGTTCCCACCCATGAGCAGGGGTAGGTTTGAATATTTTGCTTGTTACCCTCACAAAAATCCCTTTCTAATCCTTATAAAGAAATAAACATTCAAGTTTTAATAGGGCCCCCAAAATCAACCCTAAGCCCTAAGCCCTAAACCCTCAACCCTCAACCCTCAACCCTCAACCCTCAACCCTAAACCCTAAACCCTAAACCCTAAACCCTAAACCCTAAACCCTAAACCCTAAACCCTAAACCCTAAACCCTAGACTTGAGGTGCATGTGGCCGGGACTGCATGTTCCGCGGCTGGCGGAGCTGAAAGGCCAAGGCGCCGGAGCAACCGAGACTCCCGGCCGCACGGGAGGGTTTAGGGTTTAGGGTCCAGGGTCTAGGGGTTGAAAGGTGAGTCCCCGTGATTCTGAGCAGGGAATGCGGGAATTAGGGCCCTATATATATATATATATATGCCCTTTTAGGGATGATATAGCGTACGTCATTCCCTTCTTCCCTGCCAAGAACCGCTGAAAAGGGGTCAGGGTTGAAGGGCTTCAAGGGCTTTCAGAGCTCCAGCCTCTTAAAATGTCCGCCACCAGAAAGGGTTCGGCCTTGTAACAGGCGCCCGGCGCTCACGGCGCGACAGAGGGTTTGCAACAATAGCCTTCTTTTGAGACAAGGCTTGCGCGACCAGGCTTGCGCGCTCAGAATGCCGCGCAAGAAGGGTTTGTAAACAAAGCTGCCGCGACTTGGGCGGGCCAAATGTGTGCAGTAGGGCCTCTGAACCTTTATCATAGTTGGGTACAATTTTACATTTTTAAGGGTACTTAAACCCCATAATTAAGTTGAAATATTATCCCAACAATGTTCTAGTAACTCCATGGCTTGAGCCAAGACATAGTCATCTTCACGAGGCCCATCGAGGCCCTACTGGGCCGATTGGCTTGCAACCCTGAACCCTAAACCCCTAAACCCCTAAACCCCTAAACCCCTAAACCCCTAAACCCTAAACCCCTCCCTAAACCCCTAAACCCTGAACCCTAAACGTAGGCTTTGTGTTCCTAGAAGGTAAAGCCATGCGCTTCCTCAAGCTTTGCACTGTTCCCGTCCTTGCTTTGCACGTTTTTTTTTGTTGATGGCCCAGGTCACCCGCGGCGAATGGAGCGGTGCATACCAAGGTTCTGAAAGAGGTGTGCGTGACTCGGTGGTCATGAAATTGGGCTCTCATGTGCTTGCGCAGCTTTCTGATAACCTTAAACTTCCGAAGCCCTAAACCAGAGTCTCGCAATGCGAGAGTTAAAAGGACTCAGACAGGGACGCCCATCCTATAGGTTCTAAACTCATGGCTTTTTTCTGACCTCCGAGGGTGCAGATGATGTGCTGCTGCGCATCTCCACTGGTGGCTTAGCAGCTGAATGAGTACACTTTACACTCTTTGGGATACTATAAGCCCCCTATAGAACTCAAAGTGTGCACTTTGTTGGGGCCTTAAACCCTAAACCCTGAACCCTAAACCCTAAACCCTAAACCCTAAACCCGAACTCAGCAACTAAGGTGGACTGCGCGACTTCCTGCTGCCAGCGGGCTCCCTCGAGGAGCCACCTGGCAAGGGGCCAGCATGTTTCAAAGGGCGGAGAGTTCAGGTTTAGGGTTTAGGGCCGTTTAGGGTTTATAGGGCTTAGGGTTGAGGGTTTAGGGTTCAAGGACCCTTGTAAGGGACCTTAGGGGTCATTTAGGGCCTGCTTAGGTATATAGGGACTATACAAGGTGTATACGGTCTCTTCAAGGGGTCCCTCCTTAGACCCCTTTAAATGTTGCTCTCGATGGTGTCTTCAGGCTTGGAGGTTTCCTACCCAACGCCCAACTCTGACATTTAGCATGCCTAACAACATACATATGCACTGGCTTAAAATACATGTGTATCTAAATAATGTTATGTACAAGTACGTATATATATATATATATATGTACCAAGGGCCCCCAAGCCGACATTTTCGATTGAAAGCAGGCGCGAATTCTAGATCAGCAGTCCTAGAGTCCAAACCTAGACACCTCGACTTCTCATTCTGGCGATTCTTATTGCGTACCTAGCATGGTGGTTAGCGTCCCCCTAAACCCTAAACCCTAAACCCCAAAACCCTAAATGTTGCGAACATTAGGCGCCCAGAGCTCCAGGGAGGGTCTCTTGACTACCCCCGTGGTCTCAATCTCAAAGCCCTCCGAAACCCTAACCCTAAACCCTAAACCCTAAACCCTAAACCCTAAATCCTAAACCCACCTCCCGCAACCACAGCTAGGTTAACCAACTTGGGCCAGCTCGATGGATGATGCTTGGCTGAGTACGTAGTTTGAGGGCTCAGGATTTGAGACCAGGTTTCGAAAGTTCCGGTGAACCCTAAACCCTAGACCCTAAACCCTAAACCCTAAACCCTCCTTTTGTGGCCTCCCCCCTCGCCTGCACGGATCAACCCCATCCCCAGAAATCTGATGCTGCACACATACTCTAGGGGTCGGAATCTTTACGAAGAATGTCCCCTTTTGGTCCCCTTGTAAGTATACAAAAAACGTCCCCCCAGAACCCTGGTTCTAATTATTAATGCCCCTACATTCTACCTTTTTTATGTACATGTGTGTTTTTTAGCCTCCTAGTTCCTGAACCTGGTTTGTTCCTAAACCCTAAACCCTAAACCCTAAACCCTAAACCCTAAATTTCCACCCATTCAGGCGCCCTCAGAGAAAAGTTGAGAGAAGGAGCAGTCGCGGAGCTGCCAGGCACGCGGGAAGAAGCTCACGCTCGCGTTCCGTCGCATTTTTGGTGTAGAGCCACGGTTTAGGGTTTAGGGTTTAGGGTTTAGGGTTTAGGGTTTAGGGTTTAGCGCTCTTTGTAGCTGTTGGCTTTCGGGTTTGTAAGGGTGTGGGTATTTATGGAAGTGTATACACTGCGCCGCAAGTTCGGGCCTTTCTTCGCGTGGCTTGCGTGTTCCCGTGTAGGTCGTGGGCCGTGGGAGCACCCTAAACCCTGAATCCTATAAACCCTGCCCCTAAGAACCCTAAACCCCACAAAGCTCCCTCAAGCCTGGGTTTAGGGTTTAGGGTTCAGGGTTTAGGGTTTAGGGTTTAGGGTTTAGGGTTTAGGGTTTAGGGCGACTTCCAAAGCAGGCTCCGGCCTGAACTCCATCGAAAAGTTCGGCGGTTCCGGCAAGCTTCCCGCTCCTTGGCCCCCGCAGCAGAAGAACGAAGAAAATTGCCGAAGTAGGGCCTGGGGGACATCTGGGTTTAGGGTTTAGGGTTTAGGGTTAGGGTTTAGGGTTTAGGGTGTTTTTCATTTACTGCCCTTGCGGGGCTGAAGAGGATCTTATGTAGGAATGTATGTCAGATGCCTCAAAGGGCATGCCTAGATGCTCGGATGCTTCGAAACTCAGGCGATTACATGCCTCATCTCGGGAAAAAAACCTAAACCCTAAAACCCAAACCCTAAACCCCGATCATCCTCTGATGTGCACCGTGGATATCGCGACATTCCTGACAGATGATAGCATCGCACACTGCCTTGCCCTTCACAGAAGCTGGGCTCCTCGATCCTCTGCCGTACATAGAGCTTTTTCAAGGGACCCTCAGCCCCAAACCCCAAAGCCTCGGGATGTTCTCCCTTATACCAACAGTCCTCACTAAGGAATATAAACCCTAAACCCTAAACCCTAAACCCTAAACCCTAAACCACTATTAAGGGCTGTTAGTATGAGGGGGAACATCCCACACCATGCGGCTTTTGAAGGTGTGCCTTGCGGGAAACGACGTCGAGTCGGCTGCCAGGCAGTGCGAAGACCTGGGGCTGCAGCCACTTGGTTTCACATGGAAGGCTTCGGGCTTCTGGGGCGGGTTAGGGTTTGGGGTTTGGGGTTTAGGGTTTAGGGTTTGGGGTTTAGGGTTTAGGGTTCCTTCTTTTTTAAGTGGCGGAGACCTGCTTAAAAGGGGTTAGTGCCCTCCTTGTCATCTTTCCTGTTGTTCCCCCAGGCCTTCGATTTTTTGCACCTGTCTTCTCCTTTCTTCGCTCTGCGCACAGGCCGGCGCTTAAGCAGAGCGACGCTGGCACGAAGCTGTTTGATCCATGCTCGGATGATGGCAAAGATGGCTACATCTTGCCGCAGATGATGACGGTGATAGCTGCTTGGCTCGATGTGCAGGATTCCATCCATGCTCGGGGGAGTCGGGTCAACTTTTGCCCTAACCCCTATAAACCCAAAAGAGACAAGTTGCCGAGGACCACGGGAAGAAGGTGCCCTACCTGAGGCCAAGGACCCCGCTCGGCGAGTCCGTCAGAATTTGGTTTCAGGGTTTCGGGTTGAGGGTTTAGGGTTATTTAGGGCATTTTGACATGGGCTTCGTGTTTGAGTTTACGGCTTAGGTTGTCCAGGCAGATTGCCGGCAGCCTGTTGAACAAGGCCGCATCTTGGCGCCGGCTTCCGGGCGTGTAGGGGAACATGGAACTGACATTGGGGTTTAGGGTTTAGGGTTTAGGGTTTAGGGTTTAGGGTTTAGGGTTTAGGGTTTAGGGTTTAGGGTTTAGGGTTTAGGGTTTAGGGTTTTTGCCAATGAATGCCGGCTTCATCGTGGATCCAGCGCTGCTTGAAGCATTTGTTGAAAGCTGCTTTTGAGACCCAGGCCCCATAAAAGCACGGAGAATCACCTCAAAACCCAAGCTGTTCTTGGAGGACGCGGCTCAGCGAAAAGGACTATGCCAAGCTGAGCTTGCCAGGTCCGACCAGGCTCCATGCGGAAAACCTTTTTGCCCTGGAAGGGTCTTTAGGCTTCAGGGTTTAGAGTTTAGGGTTCATGGGTTTAGTGCACTGTCTGGGCTCAAATCAAAGGGTATGAAGCCTAAACCACAAGAAGGCAAAGCTTAGGGGCTGTTGTACTGGGTTTCTTGGTGGTGAGGTGCATCGGTGCACAGGGCAAGGGAATGCAAGCCATCTGGCCCGAAGAAGGTGGCAAAACGCCGGCACTCCCCCTTACCTAAACCCTAAACCCTTAAACCCTGAGCCTAGTAGCCCTAAACCCTAAACCCCAGTAAACTCTAGTAAACCCTAAACCCTAACTCCCCCGCCCCCCCCCCCCCCCCCCCCCCCCCTTTTCTCTCGGGCTGGAGGCCTCCCAGGTCCCATACAGTTGCCACACGAAGGCCGAGTCGTCGGGTTGAGTATTGGACCTCATCAGTCATGCTAGGGTTTGGGGTTTGGGGTTTGGGGTTTAGGGTTTAGGGTTTAGGGTGAAGAGAAGTAGAACCCCCAAAAAACCGACCCCTTCTGTAGGTTCTGGTTGTAAAACCCCCTCGTAGGATTCTTGGGTGGCCTGCCAAAAACGCGGGTTTAATAAAGCTTTCTCTAGCCCCTTAGGAAGTTGGTTTACCTCTGCGTGTGTAAACCCCAAGTACATATACAGCCATATATATATATATATATGTCTATCCACCTATCTATCCTCCTTCTGCTTTATCTATCTACCTATCTATCTATGTATCTATCTATCCATATGTATATGGTTGTAGCTCTATGGCGGAAGAGAGCTTCAGGGTGAACAGTCAGAGGTTGAGGGTGCGCAAGACGGCTCGGTGCATCGAGGCGCAGTGCAGTGGCTGCAGCGATGGGCCTGACCGAGGAGGAGCACAGGGCCCCTAAACCCTAAACCCTAAACCCATAGGGGTTTTGGGGTTTAGGGTTTAGGGTTTGGGGTTTGGGGCAAATTTTTGGGTTTAGGGGTTAGTTTTTGCAGCCTAGGGTTCCTATATTTCCCCTTAATGAATAGCTACGCAGAGTACCGAATCCTGTCATTCCCTACTAAGAGCCCACAATCAGTAAGTATAAAGACCTCAAGCTGCAAATTCAGGCCCATGGAGCCTCCCCCAAACCTCCAAACCTCGATTCACGGTCTAGGTTTAGGGGTTTCTGCCAAGCAGTCCTGATCTGCAAAAGAAGGTTCATGGTTTAGGGTTTAAGGTTTTAAAACCGTACAGTTGCACAAGGGTTTTCAGAAAGGGCCTAGGGTTTAGGATTTGAGGTGTGGGCGCTTAGGGACACGTCCTGTAGAGAGTCTGCGGGCTTTGAAGCCGTGAAGCATCATTTTGTCCGATGTTTTGGGGTTCAGCTTTTGGCCCGCAGGGTTTAGGGTTTAGGGTCTAGAGTGTTTACTTAAAGGCTTGAAATGGCTTCAGTCTATGGGGCATGCAACCCTAAACCCTAAACCCTAAACCCTAAACCCTAAACCCTAAACCCTAAACCCTAAACCCAAAGAGTTCTGTGGCTCACTCCTGGACCGGGTTGTGTCACTAACAGTCCTAAAATAGGGATTTTTGTGCACCGCGTTATAATGAATCCGTATTGAGGACTGTGTTAAGGGTTTAGGGTTTAGGGTTTAGGGTTTAGGGTTTAGGGGGAACATCCCAACCTGTCACTATCAGAACCACCCTAGGCAGCCTTCAGACTTGGGATCTCAAAAGCAGGGTGCCTTTTTGGGGGTCCCTTCTAGACCATGGTGTGCTTATCAGGACCCAGTCCCTAAACCCTAAACCCTAAACCCTAAACCCTAAACCCATAAAGCTTATCATGTCGTTTTGCTTAGTGATCCAGGAGCCTAGGAAAGCTGCGCCGGCCCTCGTGGACGACGAAGCTGCGCTCCAGTCCAAGACGGACAAGGCCATTGGGGGATCTTCCGGGCCTCCCGGCCTCCCTGTGCGTGTACAGGGTGGGGCCCCCTTACTATACTAACTGTAGTTAAGGGACTTATAACCTAACTTAGGGTCCTTATAACCCAATTTAGGGCCCTTATAACTCTACTTATAACTAGGGGGCCCCACCCTGTAGGGCGTAGGCTTAGGGGAAAAAAGGAGCTCTACAAGTTCCACTTCATTGGTTTAGGGCGCTTGTGGTGTTTGAGGTTATAGACTCTGATCCCTTACGGCAAAGTTGGAAGGAGCTAATGCCTAGGTGGCCCGTGTCTTTCGCATTCTTTTGCTGGGGCGCCTCACACGCCCACAGAAACGCGTGGAGATCAAACCCTAAGCCCTAAGCCCTAAACCCTAAACCCTAAACCAAGGCAAAAGATGAACTTCTGCGGCAGATCGACTTCATCGTTGCGGAGTCGGCCCTGGGTCTGGCGGGGTCCTCATGGGCAATGCGTTCAATTAGTGTTTAGGTTTTAGGCTCTAGGTTACGGTTTACGGTTTACGGTTTACGGTTTACGGTTTACGGTTTAGGGTTTAGGGTTTTAGGGTTTAGTGTTTAGGGTTTAGGGTTTAGGGTTCAGGCTCTAGGGTTTTGGGGTTTCTGAGCGCCTGGAGGGTTTTGGGTTTAGCGTTTCAGATGTTTCAGGTTTCGCCCACTTTCCGGGACCACGTCTGACTGGTTTCCTGAGTACGTGAGAGAGAGAGAGGGTTTTCAGGTTTGAGTTGGGGCGCTTTTGGGTGTAAGGTTTCAGGTTTTTGAGTGTAAGGTCTTGGGTTTTAGGGTTTAGGGCCTTGGCGCTGTCAAGCTGTGAGGTGGATGACCTGCACTTCCTCGGCAGCGACTGGGGGCGTGCTCCGTTCCGATCGTCGCTGCAGGAGGCCGCCGCGAGGGGTGTGCCAACCCCTCAGCAGCATACCAATAATACTACTATAATGATGAAGGGCAAGATGCATGAAATCTATGCGTGAGAAGAATAACTCAGAACCTCCAAGAGGTAGAATGAGACATGTGCAGGAAGGTCTTCAATATCAACTCAAACCCAGACCGAATGCCTTTCGGCTCCAGCCTAGCCCTTATAGCCCCGAAACCCTGTTCGGAGTTGCGTGGTTCTACGCGGGTTTGGGGCCTATGGCGCCCGAGTGATTAAGCGGTTGATGAGAGCTCCAGTCGGCTGGTGGTTCGTTTTTTGTTTTTTCTTCTTTCTTTCTTTATTTCTTTCTTTCTTTCTCCTCCGGTAAGCTTTAGAATACTTATGAGCTATGGGCCCTTCTTGTGGCCTCTAGCTTAATATATGATATATTCCTTGTAGTTATGGATTTTAATAATGTAAGGAATACCGCAGTAAGTGCACAGCATGTCGATCAAGGCCCATATCGTCACATGTTGTTTCCCCTCAGATTGCCCAGCTGGGTGCAGAGTTTGAGCACGTCCTGAACCAGGACCTTGGTGATTGGAGGTAGCGGATTTGGCGTTTGCGAAACGGATGGTTCCGATGGTTGCTGCCGCAGCTGTCTTGAATGCTGAATGCAGGAGCAGGTGCTGGGCGTATCGATGTGATCGCATGCCATACCCTAAACCCTAAACCCTAAACCCTAAACCCTAAACCCTAAACCCTGTGAGACAGCGGCGTGTAAACCCTGTAAGTGTATGAGTCAGTATGAGTAACTATTGTGCACTTGTGGTAGTCCCTGCAGTGCGACTGACAGTCACCTAGGCGGATGGTAAAAACCTCCTAAGCTCTGCACCCTGAGCAGCAGGAGCAGGCCCCCGAGCTGTCCCTGGTGCATGAGGACTGCTACAGGGTTTAGGGTTTAGGGTTTAGGGTTTAGGGTTTAGGGTTTAGGGTTTGCTACCAGCTTAACCCGATGCGGTTGAGGGTTAGGGGCTCAGGCCTTGGTTTCCGGCTTCCAAAAACAGGGTGTTGTTTTGTTTTTGATCCTTCTCAACCCTACGCACACCAAACGCCGAGGCCATGTGCGAGTTTCCAAAAAAGAAAGGGTCAAAGTTAGCATCCCACTGAATGTAGTAGCATCCCTATTGCAGAGACCGATGAGACCGCGGCAAAAAGACGGAGCCTCAATTTTTCTGGGAGCCCCCTAAACCCTAAACCCTAAACCCTAAACCCTAAACCCTAAACCCTAAACCCTAAACCCTAAACCCTAAACCCTAAACCCTAAACCCTAAACCCTAAACCCTAAACCCTAACCCGCACATCCCTGTGAAGCCTCAGCAAGCCCTTGCAGGAGCTGGTGGCCAGCTGCGCCTCAGTGATCCAGGAGCATTGTGTTGAAGAGCATTCTGTCCAGGAAAACCCTAAGCCATGAACCCTAAAACCGACAAGTGGTGCGCCTCTTCTTTAAACCGCACTAGTGCCAAAACCTGGCTATTTTTATCTACAATATATAATTTATTGTATACAATACATAACATACAATATAATATATATATATATATATATGTATATATGTATATATGTGTATATGTATATATGTATATATGTATATATGCATATATGTATATATGTATATATGTATAAACAATATATGTACCAACCGTGCTCATTCCAAAAAAGTGGGGGCGGGCCACCAGCCCCGAGGCTCCTGAAGGGAGCCCCCGAGGTTTCCTAGAACCCCCAGCGCCAGGCCGTAAACCTCCTAGAGCTTGGGGCCCTAAACTTTATAAACCTTAGAGTTTAGGGTTTCTGCCCTGGCCTCAGTTCCAGTCTTAAAAGGGTTTAGGGTTTAGGGTTTATAGGGGGCTAAACGTGCCTCTGCTCGTGAGTTGCTTCCAGGCATGAGTACCAGCTTCTGGTTCACAAGGCCTAAACGGCTTCAGGGCCTCTAGGGGGGGGGGGGGGGGGTGGTGCAAAAAAGAAGGGCTTCGGGGTGGCGCGCGAGGAGTTCCCAAGCGGAAGCATCCCGGCAGACCGTGCCCTGGGCATCTTTCAGACTTCGCCCTTTCACTTGCAGCGTTTAGGGTTTTCGGGTTCCATGGTTGGTACCCTATAGGTAGGCCCTGAATTCTAGTTAAGTATGCTCTTTGACCGGGGCTTCCGAGGATCATATTACTGTAGTTCACCCTAAACCCTATTAGACATTTTTTGCCTGGCCGCCTTTGCAATGACATTTAGGTCGAGGGTTTGCAGTTCAGGCAAGGTTTAGGGTTTTGAATTCTACCTCTCTTTGCTCAGCTTAGTACGTGGAGTACCAAGCGCCCGCAAATTCCGTGGTGGAGGGCAGCGGAGAGTGTTGGGCCCTGGTGGTTTAGGGTTTAAGGTTAGGGAGAGTGTCCGTAGGTTGAAGGCATGGCTTTCGCGCTGGCGTGCAATGTGTGAGAGCAGCCATGCGTTCTTCCTACAGCACAAAAGCCAGACTGCAAGTCTTTCACAACCCTGAGCCCTTAACCCTAGGATTGTGGGTTTAGGGTTCAGGGTTTAGGGAGAGAGCGTGTGTATGGCGTGTCAGCCAGTAGAGCTGATCAGGTTGTGCAAGTAGCTCCCCACCCAGCCCAGATGGAAGAAAAGTTCTCTACCTTAAGAACCTCAAAGCTACACTGTTTGGTAGGTTCTTACTGCTACTATCATGCCCCTCATCGGATTCCAAGGTCTACAACAAGGCCGCACGCCCTGCCTAAACCCTAAACCCTAAACCCTAAACCCTCAACCCTAAACCCTAAACCCTAAACCCTCAGGTGTGGCGGAGGCCGGCAAAGAGCAGCCCGGTACGGTGCGGGCGAAAGCGGTTCGCATCCGTGGGAGCGCTGAGTCTGCATATCCCTTCGTCAAGGGAGCAAGCCAGGCCAGGTGTATGGGTTGGGGATTCAGGGGTTTAGGGATTTAGGGGCTTAGGGTTTAGGGGCTTAGGGGCTTAGGGGCTTAGGAGTTTAGGGGTTTAGGGGTTTAGGGGTTTGCATGTTATTGGCGTGGGCTGTCTTGTGAATATCATGAGATGGAGCGAAGTGGGTTGAGTCTTTGGCTCCGGCAGATACCACGTAGAGCCCGGATGCAAAACAGCGGTGGAGGGTTCAGGTCGCTGCACGTAGCCCAACCCCTAAGCAAACAAACTAGGAGCTACGAGTCGAGGGGTATTGGAGGCCTGGGTAGTGTTTCAGGTGTTTTGATACACTTCGGTGGGATCCTACCTTCGATCGCGGTCGGTCCATGCATGGGATCAGCCCAACCCCCAAAACCTAAACTCTAGTCGTTTTAGGGTTTACAGTTTTGTTAACAAACCCAAGCAATGATCTGACCAGTTATGTTTTAATTGATATGGTTCTGAGGGTAGTCTTAAGATGTACCCCCTTTATTCTAACAGTCCTAATAGGGATTCTCGTACCCTTTATCATAATCCCTATGAAGGACTGTTAGTATCAGGGGGAACATTTCGGGGAGTATCGTAAACCCCCTGAAAAAAAGCGCCAGGCCGGCTCCCTGGGGCAAGTTCCGCAGGCCGCGCTGCAAAATGAGCGGATGCAGGTCATGGATCCTGATGGAATCCAAGAGTGAGCACGGGTCTGGCCTGGTGCTTGATGGCGTTCAGGGCTCAATTGGGGGTTTACGATGTTAGGGGTACCTTGTTGGGGTCCTTTATTTAAGGGAATCCTACTATTTGGGGCTCTATTTTAGGGGTCTCCTACTTTCGTAAACCCCCAATTCGATTAGGTGAAGATTTCTCTCTTCCGTTTCTGGCACACCAGCTGGCAAGAGGATCATTCGCAGCGTCATTCGCGCACCTCAGCACAGAACAGACAGAACAGAGAATGCTGTCGATCTTAAACAAGGTACGACTACAAAGTGGAGGGATGTTACTTGGACGTTCATGGGTAGTTCTAAGTAGGGTTATATGTACCACAAGTAAAAGGCTAGAAGTATAGCTACCAAACATAAAACCCCACTTATAACTTCCCATGAACCTCCAAGTAGTTCGAGCTGCCAGAGATGAAAGCGCCACATTCGCAGAACAAAAAGGCGCCCTTCTGGTTCCTGCAAGACACACCCAACCCGCCCTATTATTGTTAGGGTTTAGGGTTTAGGGTTTAGGGTTAGTTCCTTTTTGTTAGGCTGAGGGAATCAGACCCTGAGGTGATTGATCCATCGCCTGCTGCAGCACGAGACAAGTAAACTGCTGGACTCGTACCGGAGGGCGGGGGTGTTCCCTCAATAGGGGCACCCTTTTTGGATCTTTTCTGGGTTCGGGGTTTAGGGTTTAGGGTTTAGGGTTTAGGGGTTCCGCGGCAAGAGGGTCTCTTCGAGTGGGAAGAAATACCCGCAGAAGCCTCTACAGCTACGGTTTCCTCCGACCCTTGCGTTTTTCGAATGGTTTATGGCCCCCCCTAAACCCTAAACCCTAAACCCTAAACCCTAAACCCTAAGCCCTAAGCCCTAAGCCCTAAACCCTAAACCCTAAACCCGAAACTGCATTGCCAGGACGCAGAGGATCCTGAGGGTCCCGTCTCCATCCAGCTCTTGCAAGGCTTGTACGGGGCAGTCTTCCAGGTTTTTGTTCGCTAGGATTTAGGGTTAGGGTTAAGGGTTTAGGGTTTAGGGTTTAGGGTTTAGGGTTAAGGGTTTAGGGTTTAGGGTTTAGGGTTAAGGGTTAAGGGTTTAGGATTTAGGGTTTAGGGTTAAGGGTTTACGGTTCAGCGTTCAGGTTCAGGGTTGAGGATTCAGGCTTAGCAGGAGGGACCTTGGGACATGTAACTCTTTGCTAAGCCCAAGCCTAAACGATAAACCGTTTTCCCTTGTTGGGTGTCAGAGGATGATGATTATTCGTGAATAAAAAGCCAAGGTTTGAGTTTGACCCTAAACCCTAAACCTTAAACCCTAAACCCTAAACCCCCCAGTTGTAAAGTGCCCTTGTTGCGAGTTGGTGAACGTGTTTCGTAATCTGAGATTGGGTGCCTAATTTTCATTGTAACGGATTCCCAACCACTAAATACCATGAGGTTACCTTCCAGGGGTTCATATGGGTATAGCTAATACTAAGCACTAGAGTGGCCCTGGGTTGAGGGTTTAAGGTTGTCTTGCAGAACGTCTTTTCGGATGCTGTAGAATGGGCGCATGCAGCTGGCACCAATGGCGAAGCGAAGTGGCAAGCCTGTTGCAGAAAGGGCTTTAAAAATCAAGCATGACTGCACAACCAGGAACTTTGCACTGCCATTTGCTTATATTTGCTTCAGAACCACCCAGTAAGCAAAAAAACTTTGTTTCCTTGCGAGGAGAATGCAGGGATTCTTCTTTTATTTCTTTTTTTGGGGGGGAGGGGGTGGGGGGGGGGGAAGGGGTGGGGAGGCATCTTAATAAGCAAATAGTAGCACAGTGCTGAAAGGTGTCTGGGTAGCAGGGCGGCTCCGCCCGGCGGCACTTGAAACGTGGAAGCTTGCGGGTGCGTGAGCGGAACTTGTTGTGCCATTTGTAGGAGACGGAAAAGAATTCTCAACCACGACCCTAAACTTCCCTAAATCCTGGAGCCTAAGCCCTAAACTCCCATGATTGTTGAAACCATTTCTGGCCCCCCAACCAGCTGGCATCCTCGAAATTCAAGCGGGTCAGGGCGCGGAGCGTGCCTGCCGCCGGCCATGTGGAACGCGCGGCGCCCCAGCTCGGGGTTTGATTAGGTGATTACGTGTTGGGGCTTGGACCCTAAACCCCAACTACTCTTTGCCCCCCCCCCCCCCCAAAAAAAAAAAAAAAACGATATTCTTCCTTATCAGAGCAAGAAAGGGATTTTGTTCTGGTTTTTTTTTTTTTTTTGGGGGGAGGGGGGGGCGGGTTCTTAAGCAAAGGGCAGCCAAACCTGGCTTGTATTCGGGTTCAACTTGAGTGGCGGGCCTCCACTACGCGGCGCAAGAACCCTAAACCCTAAACCCTAAACCCTAAACCCTAAACCCTAAACCCTAAACTCTAAACCCTAAACCCTAAACCCTAAACCCTAAACCCTAAACCCATTCCTTGGCAGAGCCGTTTGCAGCGCAGCCGCTGTCAGCTCCCTGCCGAGATCTTGAGTCATGGGCGAGGAGGCATGCCGAAGGTTACTGTCGAGTTCCCGAATCCCGTCAGGGTTAGGGTTTAGGGTTTAGGGTTTAGGGTTTAGGGTTTAGGGTTTAGGGTTTAGGGTTCAGGGTCAGCCAAGAGAACCCAAACCTAAACCTTCTCAACTTCCCGAAGCCTTCCATCAACTTGAACCCCTTTTTGAATCTAGCAGCTTGGGATGCTCCCCCTTGTACTAACAGTCCCTAGTAGGGATTATAATGTGGGGACTCTTAGTAGAAGGGGGAACATCCCAACTAGCAGTTCCCTGATGCGTGCCCGAGTCTGCTGGACCCTCGGGATGGCACGGCAGATGCAGGCGAGGGCGATGCGCGCGAAGCGCCCGGCGCCGGATCTCCCGGCGGATGCAGCAACCCGGTATGCCATCACCTTCGGCGAAGCGGCGGTACTGCACATAGGCCATCGAAGCTGATTCAGTCTGCTCTCTTTCCCTCTCACTGTCTCCCTCTCTCTCTCTATCGCTCTCTCGTTCTCTCTGGCTCTCTCTCTCTCTCTCTGTGTCTCTCTTTCTTCTATCTCTCTTTCTTCTATCTGTACATATATATATACACATATAGATTTAAAACAGTATCTATCTCTCCCTCCCTCCCTCCCTCCCTCCTTCTGATAAACCCTCTAGAAGCCCCGTGTAATGACACCCTTCAAGCCCAAGAGTTTCCCTATAATCCCTCGGAGAAGGCGCGCCAGGCCCCGAACCATGCTCAGTCAGCAGAAGCCCCCAAGAGGCCCTCAAAAACTCATCTTCCCCCGCTAGGTGGCGAGGAGGTGGGCGCGAGGCAGGTTTCGTTGTTTTTTTTGTTGTTTTTCTTTCTTGTCGGGGGTGTCCTAAAGTCCTTTTGGCCCCTAAACTTAGGGTGCGGGGTTTAGGAATCCTAAAACTCCTAAGCCCTTTGAGGGCTTGGGGCTGCTGCATCCACGGGTAGCACACTTGCAAACCGCCCGTGGAGGGCTCGCCGCATCTCACTTCATAGGGTTTCGGGTTCAGGGTTTATAGGGTCCTGCGTGAGAGGCAGACACTTCGGGTGACTTTGCCAATGGCGGCCGTCATGTGGTCGTCCCTATAGACGTACAAAAACCATTGCTCGCGCGGCGCACGAGGGGCAAAGCAGGGTTGTGGACAAGAGCAACATGCTTGCCAGCTCAACCATTTTCATGGTGAGCCTCGTGCGACTATGCCTCCACACCCACCCGGCTTTCTCTATCACGGACAAAGATGTATGATGCCGTCGTGGCAGCATTCAACCCCAAACCTCCTACTCGGAGGTTCATGGGTAATTATAAGTATGGTTATAACCACCCTGAATGGGGTTATATGTTTGTTGCCATACTGATAACCGTACCTATAACTACCCATGAACCTCCAAGTAATACACATCCCCTGAACCCTAAACCCTAAACCCTAAACCCTAAACCCTAAACCCTAAACCCTAAACCCTAAACCCTAAACCCTAAACCCTGGAGTGCGGCAGGGCCTCCGCGGGCTTCTCTGTAGCCGAGCTCCAAGAGCTCGCGGAGCAGCTGTCTGCACAGGGTGTGGTGACTGAGCCTCGGGTACAGGATGGACCAAGTTTCCTTTTGTATTTTTGAATTTAGTGTTTTTTGGGCTTTGTTTTTGTTCACGGAACCCGATGCAAAAAACAAAACAAATATATATATATATATATATATACATATATATATATATATATATATCTGTGTGTGTCGACCTAATGCTATGGTGGTTCCGAGGCAAGTAAAACGGGGTTTTTTCGACTTGTCCCAGCTTTCGTACAAAGATCACGTTTCGGGTTAGGTTTAGGGAGGAGAACTGTCGAGGGAGCCCGTCTTCAAACAGTTGTGTCGTAGTAGGCTTGAGACTACCTAAACCCTAACCCCTAAACCCTAAACCCCAAACCCAAAGCCCAAACCCTTTTGCTCAGGAGATGGTCTCGCTGAGCGACGCGCTTCCCAAAAAGATGCGCAAGGCCACACAATCCTGGGCACTCAAACCCTAAACTTTGGGACGTTCCCCCTTATCTCGGTAGGCCCTCGGGACATGTTACATTCACCCTTATTGGGTTTAAGAAGATCATATTCAGGAATATTTTTCCAATGGCTTAAGGGCCATCCTAGTTATACAAGCAGTCCTTAGTAGGGATGATGGTAGGGGGTACTGTAGTCCCGATTAAGGACTGGTAGCATAAGGGGGAGCATCTCAACCCTAAACCCTAAGTCATCGTCCTTATGCGAGTGTCATATTCGCTGTTCCTTCATCAGAAGGGTGGTTTCCCTCAAGATCCTTCTCTGAATCTGGGTTTATCCATTCCAAACAGGGTGCCTTTTCTGGTGTTCCTATGCCAAATTCCAAATCTTGTGGCTTCAGCACTTTTCCTTAGAATCATCGAGCTTAAGCTCTTTTTGGCTTCCCTAAACCCTAAACCCTCATCGCTAAACCCTGTAAACCCTAAATCCTTACTGTGAAATCATGAAGTATCAGCTTTGTATTCCTCGGCTGTTGGGGCCCTCAGACCAAGAATCATTCTCTTGGTAGCCTAGTGGTACCCTTTACCCTTTTTGGTTCTGGGTTCCCTTATAGTAAAGTAACCCTGAACCCTAAACCCTAAATCCCCCAAAAAGTGCCCTTATTGTAAGATGGTTACTGGGCTACTAAGTTCTGAACCACGCTGGTCCCCCCGACCCTTCAACCCTTGAGCGAGACTCAGAGCCCAAGTTGTGCGCCCGAAACCCCAAACCCTAAACTTGAAACCTAAGCCCTAAACTTGTACCCTTAAGCCCTAAACTTGTAACCTGAAACCTGCAACCCAACGACCCTTGGAAGAGAAAGAACCCTCAGAAGCCTAAACCGTCAACCCCGAGTAAGGGTTTGCTGGTTTAGGGTTTAAGGTCTAGGAGCATGCAAAGGAGTCCGGATGCAAAACAAGGAGGGTTTAGGGTGCACCCTTCAGTGCCGCAGCGCTATCTGGCTGATCCCTCCCAGCAGTCCAGATGCAAGAAAGCTAAGCCCTAAACCCGAAACCCAAAACCCTAAACCCTAAACCCTAAACCCTAAACCCTAAACCCTAAACTAAACCCTAAACCGTGTGTTCCAGGGGAACGAGGCCGCCACACTGGTCATCCGCAACGGCGCGGCGGCCTTCGGACGGCATTCGGGTCAGGGTTGTCTTAGTAGTAGAGTAGATAACCTTTAACCTTTTTGGTTTAGGGTTTAGGGTTTAGGGTTTAGGGTTTCTTAGTAGTAGAGTAGATAAACCTTAAAACTTTTTGGGGTAGTATAATCCCTATAAATTCCCAAAGGTTAACCTTAAGTTCCCTAGGTTACTGGACAACTAAGTTGTGTTCTCGGAGGTTCACGGGCCGGTAGAAGTCTAGGTTGGCCTTTGGCGTGTTTTTTTCTCCTTGGTTTGGGGTTTAGGGTTTAGGGTTTAGGGTTATTTAGGTTTATAAGGGTCCCGACATACAAAGGTTTTTCAAGGCCAACCCAAGTTGTAAGTAGGGGCACTATAATTGCAGCTAGGTGTGGTCTTATATGGGGTAACCTTCATGGTGTGTTGCTACTGCCAGTTCACGGCTGCGTTAGATAAGTCGTCCCTAAACCCCAAACCCTAAACCCTAAACCCTAAACCCTCGCACCTCAACCCCAGAACTCCAAGCTGCGAAGCTGAGAGGTGCTCCTCCAACAAGAGGAGGCAGCTGCACACCTGCTTCGCGAACAGCAGGCCACAAGCCACGGGCAGTTGCTTTAGGGTGAAGGTTTGGGGTTTAGGGGTTTAGGGGTTAGGTTTTTTTTTTTTTTGGGGGGGCGGGGGGGGGCCCTTGTAGAAGGAGTCTCGTTCCAAAAGGTTTCCTGCAAAGGGGACCTTGTGGGGGTCTAGCTTGAGGCCCCTTCTGGTTGCCTTGAGGCGAGTGCTGCGGGGTGTACTTCTGAGTAAACCGGCCTATAGTGGCACCGACGGCATGTCCCGTGACAACCTGTTGCAACTGCCTCAACCCTAACAAGCCCCAGCAGCAACGGGCTCCAATCCCTAAACCCTAAACCCTAAACCCTAAACCCTAACATGTCCCAGCGCGGACTCCAGGGGTTGCGATACGACTCCAAGTACTGGGACGGGCGCCGTGGGAAGACGCTGACGAAGCGAGCCTTGGAAGCGCATTGTCGGCTTAGAGGGCTATTATACTTATACACTCTAAAAGTTTGGGGTTGGGGTGTAGGGGTTAGGGTTTAGGGTGTAGAGTTTAGGGTTTAGGGTTTAGGGTTTAGGGTTTTAGGGTTTAGGGTTTAGGGTTCAGGGTTTCGGGCTCAGCGTGGTTTTTTTGGATGTAAGTCGATGCAAGTGTCATCGTGCCAGCTGACGTGCAGAGCATTTGAGTCTGCGGTTCAGGGTAAATTGCAGGATTCAGGTTTCTACGGCTTGCGTTGTGGTTCTTCTCGGGTTACGCATGGCTATAGCCCGGGGATGCTTGCACAACGACATTTTGGAGCATGGTTCGGCGAGGGAGGTGAAAGGCCTGCAAGGCGTGATTGATGAGCATCCAATTCGCATCAGTTCTCCAAGCGCGCATATTGCAGGGCCCAGACAGAAAAACGCATACGCCGGACAGAAAGGCCCCCCCCCCACACCCCACCCATGCTATCCCCACTCCCCTGTGATCCCCCCCACGGTGGTACCCTCCCCCTGTGTAGGGTTTAAGGTGTAGGGTTTAGGGTTTCAGGGTTTCAGGTTTTCGGGTTTAGGGTTTATGGTTTAGGGGTTTTAGGGTTTAGAGTTTTAGGGTTTAGGGGGTTTAGGGTCTGTGTTTGGAAGGGGGATACCATTTAATTTGGGGGAGCGGGTTCGACTACGCGGAACGCGGGCACACATAGGTTGATTATGGGGTTTATATGGCATAATAGCCTAATAGCCCCACTTCCTTTGGCAAAGTACTTGCCCAGTGACACTGCCTCGAGGGGCCCGGCACAACCTCGTTTTCGGCGAGGAGGCCGCGACGCCAACCGAGGCCGCCTGGATGTGATCCTAAGCCCTGAACCCTGGACCCTAAACCCTAAACCCGAAACCCGAAACCCTAAACCCTAAACCCTAAACCCTAAACCCTAAACCCTAAACCCTAAACCCTAAACCCTAAACCCTAAACCCTAAACCCTAAACCCTAAACCCTAAACCCTAAACCCAAGCCCTAAACCCTAAACCGTTTAGGGACTTCTATAGGCTTGATGGCCCAAAAGAGCGTCGGCACTTTTGAGGTCGTGAGGAGCAGCGCGGGCCAAGTCTCGTGATGTTCGCCCATATTTTCGGTGTTGATCTTTATGGGGTTTAGGGTTTTAGGGGTTGAGGGTTGGGGGTTTCAGGAGTTGTAAGGTTTTTTTTTTTCGTTTTAGGGCTTAGCACAACCTCAGTCGCAGACAAACTATTCTCAGGAGACCTGAAGCACTATGTTAAGCACCCCCCTAGGCCTTGAGGTATGTACAGTACAGAGGAACCCTACTTTTGGTCGCGCGATAGGTCTGCGAAGCTTGCTTGAAGGTGGCTTCCTACAAACCCAAGCCATGCGCGTCAACTTGTCTAGTGCCTAGAGTCTAGAGCACAGAAGATGCCACCAAGCATCTGGCACTGAAGCGTTTTTTCTTGCAGGATCTATCTGTAAGATACCAGACAATGAATTTTAAAAGGGTCCCACCCCCCAAGAAAAACAAAAATGATAAAGGAAAAACAAAACAGGACACCCGACAAGCCCCTAATCGCCGAACTGGCTGCCTTTGTCGCCGGGGTTAGGTTTTGCTACCCGCTGGATAGGTTTGAGTCAAAGGTTTAGGATTTGGGATGATGGTTTGCCACCTTGCCAGCACTGAGGATTTCAAGCAGCCGCCTGCCTGATTCTATGGAGCCTTTTCCTGAGTGTTTTTTCCCCTAAGCCCTAAACCCTAGGGTTCAACCCTAAAGCCTAAACCCTAAGCCCTAAACCCTAAACCCTAAACCCTAAACCCTGTCCATCCCAATCTCCCTTTGCCTGTCCAAGGTACACAGCAGCTTGGATGGCAGCGATCACAGCATCACCGTTTATGGTTTAGGGTTTAGGGTTTAGGGTGCAGGGTTTAGGGTTTAGGGTTTAGGGGTTAGGGTTTAGGGTTTAGGGTTTAGGCAACCAACGTGCCCAGAGGGCTTGAGGGGCACCTGCAGGGAAGCCTGATCCTGATTTCCGGGGGCTCTGGGATGCGCAAATGCGGCTTGGGCTCGAGAGATCTTGCACCCAAAGAGCCCTATACCCCTTAAATAAGGAATATACCTTACCTTAAATTATACAGGGATCCTTAGTATAATTTAAGGTATGTTCCTGAATGGGCTCTCTGAGCAACTGCTTGCTGTCTTGATAGGGTGCTTAAGAGGGGGGGGGGGGTGGGGGAGTTCATACCTTGGGTCATATACCTCCCTGGAACCCCCCTCGCTTAAGAACCCTCTAGTTCTTGCAGCCTCAATCTCAGGTACGCGCTTTTCGAGACCTCCCCCACTTGGCAGATTTCCGTGCAGCTTTGCCTGCAAGGCCTGGGAAATTCGATAGAGAACGATTGAGGTGCCCTCACATTCCGAAGCCTTAAACCCCTAACCCTAAACCCTAAACCCTAAACGACCAAGCCCGATGATCCCTAAGCCCGAAACCCCAAAGCTTTTACAAGCTCACCGGGAGCCGCCTCCTTCCCTGGGACTACATCTGCTAGGGTTTAGGATTTAGGGTTTAGGGTTTAGGGTTGGGGGCTCTGTCCGTTGCTCAAAAGGGTTTAGCAAAAGTTCCTAGATTGCTTTTTCGGTCAGGTTGGGCGAGAAGGCGCGCGGTCTGTTTGCAGAAGGCAACCACTGTCCCTTGGATGCTTGTTGATCGGGGAGGCGGGGGATGTTCCATTATACTAACAGTCCTTAATAGGGATTGTAATTGGGGGTACTATAATCCCTGTTCAGGACTGTCAGGACATGGGGGAAGATTCCAGGGGGTGTCCATAGAGGCTTTGGAGGCTGCTGGTGAGCGATTTCAGCACAAGACATGAAGACTTATACGACTGCCTAAAGGGCTATGTTGCCGGGCTGGGTAGCAGAACATCTGCTTCTTCTGTGTGCGCTTCCCAAGATCAACCCAGAAGAATCTGAGGTCTATAGGCTTCTCTATGCCCTTCATTCATGAGTTCGGGGTTCGATCTTTAATACGTGAAGGCCCGCCCCGACCTATCGTCCGAATTCTTTCATGGAACCGAAAACCTACTTTTCTGTAGGTTCTTACTACACAACCCCGTATAGGATTCCTGGGTAACCTCCAAGCACGTGGCCTTTAGGTTCTTAAGGTAGGCCGTTGACCGAACGCTTGCAGTGTGCTCACATCTCGCTTGTGAGCCCTACGGCCCTCTGCACGCCTTATCCCCTAAACCCTAAACCTTCATCCTGGCGCCTCCCGAGATTTCGAGAAGACCTCGGGAATTGGCTTTCATGGCGACAGTGAGCGGAAGTGCCTCAGCTCAAGATTTAGAGGTTTACGGGATTCATAGGGTTTTAAGGGGTGCGGCGGGGAGGGGGTGACATGGCTCTCAGTGCTACTCGCATGGGCCAAGGATCGTCGTTTGCTTGATGCTCGGCTGAACAAGCAGACTGGCTCGGGTCGTGGAGCCATTGCAGATGGCGCACAGTAAGTCTCCAGAAGCCCCCCTTCAAAAGATTTTGTAGGCCGAAGCCACACGGACCACTTGAGAATGTGAATTGGAATATTTGTACATAGAGCTGACTGAATTCGGCATTCACGTGCGCGGAAGTGGGCTTATCAACCGGTTGCGTACTGTGTGGACAGAACATGCGGTTGGCTGGTGCGGTGATTGTTCGATACTCCGGGTTCGGCCGCTTCAGCTAAACTTTGTTTGTTGTTTCGAATGCATTGAATGAAGCGCCTCGACAGGGCTTCACCTGAGCTTGCCATGATGCCAGATCGTCCCAGCGTGCACATCGAAACCTTACTTGCGGGTTCATGGGTAGTGATAACAAGGGTACAAGTTTCATGGGTAGTGATAACAAGGGTACAAGTACCCTCACTGGGGTTAGAAGCATGCTTACCATGCGTCTAACCCTAGTAGTAACTACCCATGAACCTCAGGAGCCTTGGCGCAAGCTCCACACTGCGGTACTGCTGGAGGATGCCCAGTTCCTCCGAGAATGTGGGACAAGTCGATATCGAGGACCACTGGCCGCAATTGCTCAGCATGCCAGAATAGACCAGAAGACCTGGCCACAGTAGTGGTTTGCAGGGCCTAAAGTTCAGGGTCGAGGGTTAACTGCACGTTGGCTGACGTGAGGCCATAAGATCAAGCACATTCATCCTACCACGAAGGCAGCTTTCTCACCATTCCTCACCTGTACAGCTCGTTAAGAGCCGGATCTCCGCACGCAGCACCCCAGTCGACAATGGTGCTGGCACGCCAAACCCGCCGCGATCGGCATGAGCTCCGCCTGCAACGCTGGCGCCAGCACGCGCTCAGCATGTCGTGCACGTGCGGGACGGCAGTTGGAGAACGCATCTCCCTTGGTCGATGCAGGGTTCCATGAATGTGAATGTGAAACAGCCCATTGCAGGGCAGGAGAGGCACACACTCACAGCTTTGCCCTTGTTTGTGCGCCCTCGCCCGGTTCTCGTCATTCTGTTCTAGAACAGATGTTGCATGTGCATGCTACATTGCTACATTCATTGAGTTTGCACTGCGCGCCTTCAGTTTCACCTTGGGCCAGATTGAGCTTCTCTCATTCCGCCACTGGCTGCTACGATGCCCACGCATGTGTCGGCCACGGTGTTATCAACTGTGTGGCGGTTGTGTATGAGCTCTCCGGGTCGCGTTGCGCGAGTAGATAGTCGAAGCCCGGGCTCCGAAACCCTAAACCCTAAACCCTAATGCGCAGAGAGAGTTGCAAGGTTCACCATGGCGATGTCTACGAGCCTTGCCTGCCTGAGCTGCGACATATGATGCTGCACGTAAGGTCATGCATCCGGGTTGCCAGCTGGTGTTGCAGACGTGTTTGTTTGCAACATGCTCTGACCCAATCGGCCGATCGGCCTAAGCCTTAGATGGTACCAGCAGGTTCTTGTTGGGGATTCGGTGCCTGAGCTGTAAGGTGATGTCCGAGAAGGCTACCGGTTTCGATTGGCGATGCCGCTCGAAAGTCAGGGTCGTCCACGCAGCAGGATCTGAGAAGTACATCGGCTAAACTGACCTGTTCGGTCAAACCCGAAACCCTAAACCCTAACCCTAAACCCTAAACCCTGTACAGTGTATAGCATCAGCCGACCAAGCATCTTTGGGCCTTCTGCCCTCGCAGCCTCGCAAGTGTGGAACACGCTTGCTTGCCTTGCATTGGCCGCACCGAACATTGAGGACACCAGCATGTCATCATGTTGTGATGTGATTATGCTCTTGTGTCATTGTATTATTTCCAGTACTGTATCATTAGAGTGTATATATATATACATATACACCTACATACATACATATATATATATATGTATGTATATGTTTTTTTGACCGTTGTATTATTAGAGTATTGTGCACAGCCCCTTCAGCTTTCACGTGCCTTCTGCAGCGGCGCGTGGCTGAAGTCAGGCCAAGGCTGTCGGGCTGGAGCCGGGAAAATGACTTCGTCTGGCTCATGGGCTCAGGGATGTCCAGGGGTTTAGGGTTTAGGGTTTAGGGTTTAGGGTTTAGGGTTTAGGGTTTAGGTATGGGGTTTAGGGTTTAGGGTTTAGGGTTCAGAGTTTAGGGTTTAGGGTGTTGAGGCTTGCTGCCTTGTAGCTGCATTTCCTTATCTCCCAGCCTCGGCTACAACTTGGCAGCGATGAACACCACCAAGTAGTTGAATAGTCTGAATAGTTGTGAGCTACTCAGGGCTCGGGCCTTGCAACTCGAAACCCTGGTTTAGGGTTTTGGTTTAGGGTTTAGGGTTAGGGTTTAGGGTTTAGGGATGTTTAGGGTTTAGGGTTTAGGGTTTAGGAACCCTAAACCCTCACGCCAAGGAGCTGCTGTCTCCGGATGACTCGCCCTTCCTGGAGCATCAGTTTCTTTCGGGCAGCTGGGCTGCAAGAAGCGGTTGCCGTCAAGACCCCAAACCCTAAACCCTAAACCAAGTTTTGCAACGCAGTAACGTGTGTTGTTCCCTGCAGTGCCTCTCTCTGAGTCAGCTAGGCGGGCAAAAAAAATCCCCTAAACCCTAAGCCCTAAGCAGAGAACCCTAGCGTCGAAACCCTAAACCCTGACCCTAAATCTCGCAAAAGGGCTTAGAGTTTAGGGGTTCGGGAGACCTCCCCCCAGAATACTTCGCGGTTTTGGGGGAATGATTTTCCATTTTTTGGGCACGATAATTCGTAAGAAACAGCTTAAATTAGGATTTTGGCTTCCAAGATCAGTATAGGAATGCCCAAAACCCTAATTCCTAACCCTAAACCGGAAGCAAAAATCCCTAAACCCTAAAGGCTGCAAAAGGGCTTAGGGTGTAGGGTTTATGGAGGCCTCCCCCCAGAATGAGCACGGCCCTGCCGCAGGCAAGTGCAAGAACAACCTCCCTCCCCCCCCCTCCAGGGTTTAGGGTTTAGGGTTTAGGGTTTAGGGTTTAGGGTTTAGGGTTTAGGGTTTAGGGGTTTCGGGCATTTAGGACCTCGGGCTGCTCTGAGGCCTGGAGGAGAGTGGCTGCCGGGAGCCCCTGGCAGTTTAGGGTTTAGGGTTTAGGGTTTAGGGTTTAGGGTTTAGGGTTTAGGGTTTAGGGTGGGGCGTCACTGGAGGTCAGTGGACCTTGGGGAGGCACTCCAGGACCTTTGTTATTTAGTGTTTAGGGTTTAGGGTTTTGGGGTTTAGGGTTGGGGACCAAATGAAACAAAATTGGGGCCATATACCCTACACTACGAGAATTCCGACTAAGGTATAGGTACCCTAAAATTGGGGCCATATACCCTAGACTACTAGAACTCCTATTAAGGTATATGAACCCTATGCCCTTTCAGGGTTCGTTTGGTCCCCAAAGATTGATGGCTCACCGGCCTCTTGCCAAAAGGAAGGCTTGTCGGCTTCTTGTTTTTTTCGCAGGCTCAAGGACTTTTTTTTGTTGAGGGAGTCCTAAAGTTTAACCCTACACCCCACAAACCCTAAATCCCTGAGGATGGGAGAGGGGGACAGCGCGTTTCTTTTTTTTTTCTGGCTGTCTTTCATCTGGTTCGGGACGAAGCAGCTGTTTAGGGTTTGGGGTTGAACCCTAAACCCTAAACCGTAAACCCTAAACCCTAAACCCTAAACCCTTTGGGGTTTGGGGTTTAGAGTCTACTGGATGCTGCCACCTTGAAGTCCGGATGACCAGCGTGCAGAACCCTAGAGAGTCTTCTGCCGACGTGCAATTGTGGAGAGTCCCCATGCCGTGCTCCCAAACCCAGACCCTCCATTTAGGGTTTAGGGTTGAGGGTCTAGGGTGTAGGGTTTAGGGTTGTCAGATGTCCAAGACATGAGGTGTGAGCCTGTCACGAGGGTGGCAGCCACGTTTTCTGCTCGCCGCGGACACAGCTGGGCAAGCGAGTTTATTTAGGGTGTATAGAGTTTATGGGTTCAGGGTTTAGGGTTCATAGTATGAAGCAGTATGTAGAAAGATGCACTGCGCACTCGTAGGAAGTTGCCGTCTGAGGATCCTAATGCCGAACTGTATCCATCTTGGGCGCAGGTCGTGTGGAGCTAGTGTTGACAGTGTGTTGACCTAGCACCAGTTGATTCCACATGCTTCGATGTAGCACCATTTGATTCCACAAGCTTCGCACCCCCGAGAACGTGTCCAAAACTGGGCGGCAACTAGGCAGTTTCTTGCCATACTTGCCTATACCAGGTCGACTCCCTCATCGAAGCATTGAGAGATCTTTAACCCAAGCCTCCAACCAAATCCTGAAGAAGAAGACTGTGAACTCTGAATCCTGCCGGCCTCGTGCGAGAGTGAGCGACTAAACCTGACTCAACCGTGAACCCAACTCAGCCGGAGAACCCAATCCTCCAAGCAGCAAGCTCCTTGTTTGACGTGCCGTCCAAGGGATTCGAGATTTAAGGCTGCACCTCCTCAACTCCCAAGCCCTATAGCAGAAAGCAAATCCCAGAAGCTCTTAAGGTTTAGGGTGTTTAGGGTTTTTAGGGTTTTTAGGGTTTTAGGGTTTTTAGGGTTTTTAGGGTTTTTAGGGTTTTTAGGGTTTTTAGTTTAGGGTTTAGGGTGTAGCTCCATGAGTCCTGGAAGCGCCATGGCTCGTCTTACTCTGGGCGCCCTGGCCCTCGGCGCACCGGCCATGGGCCAGGGCCTGCCAACGCTCCTGGCGCAGGGCCCAGCCGTTTAGGTTTTAGGGTTTAGGGAACTTGCAAAGCCTGCTGCAAAAGGGTTTAGGGTTCAGGGTTTAGGGTTTAGGGTTTAGGGTTGGAGTTGATCAGGTTGTGCATGCTGCTGCTTTTTCTGGCATTCCCCACCCAGCCCAGATGTAAAAAAGGGGCTTAGGGCTTAGGGTTTAGGGTAGGCTGTGACTCACAGGGCCTATGGGTTTTCTTTTATCCCAAAGAACTAGCAGAGGCTCCGGTTCCGAGTCTATCTCTAGCATTGGTGTTTTTTTTTTTTTTTCTGGTTTGTTTGGGTGTTTAGGGCTAACGGAGGGGCTTAGGGTTTAGGGCTTGAGGCCGTCGCCGCAGGGAGGTAAGACCAGTGCAAGACCTACAAGCGCCAGAGTTCTATGGAGAAAGCCCTGGACTTCCCTCCCAGTTCCCACTGGTGTTTTTTGAGGAAGAAGGAACTCCTGGGCGACCAAGTGAACCCTGAATTGCTTTTTCAGGGTACGTATACCATAGCCGGAATTCTAATAGTAGTAGAGGGTCATATGTCTAGTGTACATAAACCTGAAGAGGACTTCTAGTTGTAGAGGGTATATGATCCCAATTGTTGCGTTCGTTTGGTCCCCAAGGCTCTGGGGGTCTTCTTGCCGACTCCGAGCATTGTGAATCTGGTAAGTAGGTTCCCTACACAGGGTTTAGGATGTCGGGTGTAGGGTTTGGGTCTTAGGGTTTAGGGCGTTTATGGTGTAGGGTTTAGGGCTTAGGGTTTGGGATTTCCGAAAGTGATTTTTCAAGTGGCGGGGCAACTCCGTATCATTATCCAGAAACCTTGAATCGTCATTGTGAGAGAGTTTCCCAAAGAAGTCTTTGACATGACAGGAACCCCAAACCCCAAACCCCAAACCCCAAACCCCAAACCCCAAACCCCCAAAACCCCAAACCCCCAAAACCCCAAAACCCCAAACCCCAAACCCCAAACCCCAAACCCAAGCCCCAAACCCCAAACCCCAAACCCCAAACCCCAAACCCCAAACCCCAAACCCTACCCCCTCCTCCGAAAAGAGAGGGGGGGGGGGCCCGTTTAAAAAACCAAGTCAAACCCTAAACCCCAAACCCTAAACCCCAAACCCTAAACCCCAAACCCTAAACCCTAAACCCTAAACCCTAAACCCTAAACCCTAAACCCTAAACCCTAAACCCTAAACCCTAAACCCTAAACCCTAAACCCTAAACCCTAAACCCTAAACCCTAAACCCTAAACCAAAGCCAAGCTGAGGTGGCCATGCTCGGCCGGGATGAGGAAGCCCTGCTGAGGAAGCACCTGCCGGCCTGGAAGCAGGCGGGAGATCCCGGTGTCCGTGGCTCGGGATTCTTCATTCTGCGCTACGAAGCCCTAAACCCCAAAGCCCAGAACCCTACACCCCAAAACCCTAAAACCCTGAAGCGCAAAAAAACCCTAAAACCCGAAAACCCGAAACCCTTCAGCAAAAGAACCCTACTAAACCCTAAGCCTCTCAACCCTCAACCCGAAACCCTCAACCCGAAACCCTTAAGCAAAAGAAACCTACTAAACCCTAAGCCTCCTCAACCCTCAACTCGAAACCCTAAACCCTAAACCCTAAACCAGAAACCCCATGGTGACGACCCTTTCAGGCAGCCTCGCCTTGCTTTGGGGGAGCAGGGGACCATGACACTCCAAGCGTACGCGGTTTAGGGTTTAGGGTTAAGGGTTTAGGGTTTAGGGTTTAGGGTTGACCCCTGGGGCCCTGGAGCCTGCCCTAACATTAACCGGATTCAAAAACCAAGAAAACGAAGCTACCCACCTACTACCCATGGAATATGCCCATTCTACGCTCATGTGCTAGAATGGGAAGCGAATCTTAGGGGGCCCTAAACCCTAAACCCTAAGTACTCAGGGGCTCTCCGTAACAGGGAAAGGGAGTGGCGTCTGAAGCTTTGAGCCCGAAATCCAAGCGCAACAACCCACCCAAGAAGCCCTTCTAAAGTGGCAAGAAAAACCCTTCTAAGTTGTGGTTTAGGGTTTAGGGTTTAGGGTTTAGGGTTTAGGGTTTAGGGTTTAGGGTTTAGGGTTTAGGGTTTAGGGTTTAGGGCTACTTGACCCCAGCCCAAATCCCAGGCGATGTAGCTGACCCGGCGCAGTTTGGGCTCTTGATCAGGTGGGCGATGCCTTCCTCCTCGGCCTGGATGCACGCACGCAGGAAGGGCCCCAGAAACCTGAGAAGACAGGGCCTGTCGAACCAGCTTGCACAAGAGACGAGGCCCCCAACTCCACCACCCCACCCCCCACCCCCACCCCCACCCCCACCCCCCACAGCCCCTTCCCCCTGCCTCTTTGCAGGACGACTCCGCGGGCGCCGCGAGGTCAGTTCTAGAAGCAAAGCCGCTCCAGGCAGGGTACAGGATGGCTCACAGGGGTTGGGGCTTGTCTAAGGGAGTATGGTCCCTTACCTTCTCTAAAGGGTCCTGAATTATGGTCCCGTGGGCTGTTTCGGGTAGAGAATACGGGGTATATGAGGGTTCCCCGATGAAAGACCCGGAAGAGGGGAACATGGAACTACCCTCAGAATACAGCAGCTGATTTACAAGTTTCTTTCAGGACTAAAAGCAACTTTTCCGGGAAGGAAGGTAGAAAGCCAGGAAGGAAGGAAGAACGAAGGAAGGAGGGACGAAGGGAAGGAGGGGAAGGAATGGTGCTGAGGAGGGACAAGAGGGAAGTCCGAGCAACAAAGTAGCTGCGACTGCCGACATGATACCCCGTCCTTCAATCCCGAGGAATCCGTAACAGGAGGCCTGGGTTTCAGCAAAACAAACGGGCTTTAGGTGTAGTTGTCCAAGAATGTCCAAGAAGGGCTTTTGTAAAACAGAGCCCTACACCCTGCGTCCTAAACCCTAAACCACAGATCCTAAACAGCGGAGGTCTATCATTTCGATTTCGACGGCTTTGGCGCCGCCAAGAGCAGGCTATTGCAGGACCCGGATGACGAAGCCCTTCAAAACCTTGACTCCCTTCAACTAACCCTAAACCAAACCCTAAGTATATATATATATACACATATATAGTAGCCCTAAACCCTAAACCCCCAAACCCTATATCAACCCTAAACCCTACAGCCCTATAGTAGCCCTAAACCCTAAACCCCGAAACCCTATAATAACCCGAAACACTCTTGTCCTAAACCCTCAGCCCTATACTAGCCCTGAACCCTAAACACAATGATCGCCCGAAACCCTGCACCCTAAACCTCGAAAGCCCTGCCCTGTAAACCCTCGAACCTTGGGCGCCCAGGCATCCAGCAGCATGTGGTTGTCAGGGTTTCTTGAGAACCCTCAACCCCAAACCCTAAACCCCAAACCCTAAAACCTAAACCCTAAACCCTAAACCCCCAACCCCCAAACCCTAAACCCCAAACCCTAAACCCCCGAACCCTGAACCCTAATCCCCGAGCTCCCAGGAGTCGCACGCACGGTTCCCGGACATGACGTACGTCTTGCTTGTGGAGCCGGACATGCGTCCGAAGGCGAAGCAAACGCTCTGGACCTATAAAACAACCCTTGAAAAGACCTATAAACACCCTGGCCACTAAAAACCTATAAGCACCGAAGACCCTCTGCACCCTATACATCATACCAGCACGATCAACCCTGTGAACATCTGTGAATAAAAAAACCTTAAGCCTTATTATAATTCCGTTACAAGCCCCAAGCCCTGTCGTGAGCCTATAACCCTTTATCACCCCTAAACCCTGTTGCAATCCTTTGACAACCCTTAAGCCCTGTCAAAATCCTATACAACTCCATGATATCATCCCTCAACCCCATCGCAGCAACCCGGCAAGCCCGAGACAACTTTCCGCAGTCGAGGTGGAGACCTTCTCGCGCGAGCCGCTGAAAGACAAGGAGCCGGCGCCCTTCCGTGAGTCCGCAGGTTTTGAGGGTTCAGGGCTTAGGGGGCATATCAAGTCTGGGCTTAAAAAGGGTGTATGTCAGGAATTTGTAGGGTTTTTGTGTTTTTTTGTGTTTTTTTGGGGGGTCATCTAGTTTGTAGGCTTTGTAGTGTTAACAGGGTTCATAGGGCCTGGGCTTATAGGGCTTGTAGAATTTTCAGGGTCATGCTGAGTCTGTGTGTATGGGTGTTTTTAGTGGATGCTCGCAATACAAGCCCTACCCCACAGAGTGTTCATAGTTTGGAGCTTCATGCGCAGTCATATGAATGGACTTGGGGCATGTATAGTTTTCGCGCGCGACGCAGAAACCTGTTCTGCTAAGATCCCCTCTTGCAACTCTCGCTCTCGCTCTCGCTCTCGCTCTCGCTCTCGCTCTCGCTCTGTCTCTCTCTCTCTCTCTCTCTCTCTCTCTCTCTCTCTCTCTGGCGGCATACTACCCGTGAACCTCCAAACAGGGCCGAGAAGTTTGCTTGGTCTGGCTGGGGAGGGATTCAGGTGTATGGGCACTTGGAGGTTCATGGTACTTATTAGGCAAGTACAGTTAGTATTTTGTCAGCAAGTATGGCAAGGGGGGCTTTTGCAAGTTCTGCAGTCTCGGGGGGTCCAGGCAGAGCCAGGAGGGGAGGCCAGCTTGGTGTCTTTGCATTTGTGGTGTCTTGGCGTTTGTAGGGTTTGGGGTTTAGGGTTGACAGGGTTGACAGGGTTGATAGTGATAGTGTCTAGAGGGTTTAGAAGCTTTACAAGGTTTGTTTCAGAGTGTAGATGTTGGGATGTTCATCGTTATACTAACAGCCCTTAATGGGGACTATAGTCCCTAAACCCTAAACCCTAAATCCTATTTCGGAGCCTTCGCTCTCTGCCACGCTGTGAGGAGCCGGTCTATGCCATCCGCCGCGGCGGCAAAGAATCCCTAGGTCAGCTCCGGGTCTGAGGGTTTAGGGTTTAGGGTTTAGGGTTTAGGGTTTAGGGTTACTACCAATTGCTGAAGAACCCCCAAAAATGCAAAAGTATTCTTCCTTATAAGGGGAATATAGGGATTACTATGATGACGATGATGATGATTATTATTATTAGTTTTTTGGGGTTCTTGAGCCAATAGTAGGTTAGGGGTCAGCAGTCCTGGGTTAACACAACGGGGCTTAGGGTGTGTTTCGTAGCGTTGCTAAGATTTAGGGGCTATAGGGTTTGTTGTTCATTCTTTAGGGTTTTTAAGTTTGGGGTTTAGGTCAGGCTCAGGGTCTGATGTTTTGTGCTAGCTGGTTTCCTCTATTTGCTGCTCCCCGTATGATCTGGTGTCCGACGACGGTCGCTGATGTGGCTAGAGTAGAACTTCTATAGGGCCCTAAAAGCAGCCGACTTCCCCAAGCAGAGCGTCTCGCCGCTGCGTCACTGCATGTCATTCGTGTGGGTGTCGAAAGGGGGTGCGAGAGTTATTCGTCCGGGTGAGAATGGTTCGTTCCAACGACCTCAAGCGTGGGAGCTAGCGTAAGGATGTCCGCAAGTTGTACGAAGGACCATGGTCTTAGCATTGCTTCTCTTACCCCGATGAGCGGGTAGATTCATTGCCCTCCACGAGGCGAACGGCTGACGGACTGCGCCCGGTTCTCAGCCCCTTCTCTCTCACACACACACATGCGCGAGGGGTTGTGCTTGCGTGCCTCTTATAGCTATTGTCAGCAGCCTTGCTAGCCCGGTGGTACCCTGTTCCCTTTTTTTGGGTTCAAGGTTCCCCTACCAAGCAACCAACCCCAAAACAAGCCATTGTAGTATGGTTTCTGGGCTATACCAAGCAGCTAAGGTCTTCCGCAATGACGGTCGCTGGTACTTTCGGTTCCGGGTCCACGAGACCCCAGTGTACCGGAACTCTGAGAAGCAGGGCCTGCCGGAGCAAATCAAGGATACGGGCTGGTCGGTGCCTTGGAAACCAAACGAACCCTAAAAACGGTTTAGGGTTCTCATATACATATATATATATATACATATCCTTAAATAGGGAATTGTAGTAGTAGAGGGTATATGACCCCAATATTAGGGCATATAGATATATATGTATATTTATTTATAGGAATTCGGGTTTAGGGTTCTTGTTGCCTTATTATTGCAGTAGTAGAGGGTATATGACCCCCAATTCTAGAGTTCCTTTGGTGTCCCGAGGTGGTGGAAATCGAAGGAAGCGCAAGGGACGCGGCCTCGCGTCAGCACAGGATACGCGCCCTGGCCCGATGTGATTCAACTGGGCAGCTGCTAGTCCTAAACCCTAAACCCTAAACCCTTAGTCAGAGACAGTGCGAGAGCCGAAGCCCTTAGTCAGAGGGAAGCTGCAGCTGACCCTAAACCCTAAACCCTAAACCCTAAACCCTAAACCCTAAACCCTAAACCCTACAAGGAGAAGAGCTGCGGCTTGTGCGGCTGGATCTCCAAGATCATCCCGGGCACCCGCGGCTGCTGTACTACCTGGGCGTCTTGCAACTTAGGGGCCGGATAGGCAACCTTTATAACCTTTTGGGTTACCTAAAGTCCTACTTTCTATATACATATACATATAGATAGATTTAGGGTTTAGGGTTTAGGGTTTAGGGTTTAGGGTTTAGGGTTTAGGGTTTAGGGTTTAGGGTTTAGGGTTTAGGGTTTAGGGTTTAGGGTTTAGGGTTTAGGGTTTAGGGTTTAGGGTTTAGGGTTTAGGGTTTAGGGTTTAGGGTTTCAGCCCCTAAGGCAATATGACCTTGCAGTGGAGATCAAGGCAGCAGGCCGCCACGGCGAACGTTGCGTTTAGGACAGCGCACGAGCAGCCCCCGATTCCCAAGGTTTAGGGTTTAGGGTTTAGGGTTTAGGGTTTAGGTTTTAGGGTTTAGGGTTAGGGTTTAGGATTCTGCCTCCCATCTGATCGGCTAGGGTTTAGGGTTTAGGGTTTAGGGTTTAGGGTTTAGGGTTTAGGGTTTAGGGTTTAGGGTTTAGGGTTTAGGGTTTAGGGTTTAGGCAAGACTTACTGTTGGTTAGCAGGGAATGAGGGAATGAGGGCCCTGTACCCTTTAAGGGACTATATAGGGTACCTCATTCCCCATTCCCTGGTTAGAAGAGGACTTTTTGGTGAAGCCCTCCACCCTAAGCCCTGCAGCGTCAAAACTCCCAAGGCCTTTTATATTGTCATGAAGCCCTCAGCCCTCAACCCCTAAAACCCCTTTTTGGGGATCCCGTATATACCCCGACATACTATACAATCCTGTGAAATCTGAAAGGAACCCCAACAAGGGTACCCCACCCCCTATTTTCGGAAACCCCTATATGCAGAGCTTCTCCGTTCCCAAGAGTTTTTGGTTTGTCGGCTTGCGAGGCGCTACGAGCCTGGAGGACGTCCGGGAGCTGGCGACCAAGGCCAATCATGGACCAAGTTAGGGGTTGAGAGAGCTCCTTCCTTGGTGGAAAAAAGGGAGGATCGATAGGGATTAGGTTTAGGGTTTCAGGGTTAGCTAGTTTCGGTCTAGGTGCCTCCTCAAAAAGAGAAGAGTTTTTTTTAGGGTTGATAAATAGGGGTCCCGGGTTTTTTTCCTTTGTTAAACAAATAATGAATCCATTAAAACAATAATTGATAGTAATATGTATATATATATATACATGCTTAGATAATGTAAAATATCCTTGCTATCTATTATTACGAAATACATTTTGAATGCTCTCGAGTACGAGGCCCAGAAGGTCCTGGTCCGGCGCGCGCGCGACGGCGGGCCGGAAGCCAGCCAGGCATGGCTTGGGGTTTGGGGTTCAGGGTTTGGGGTTTGAGGTTTGAGGTTTGAGGGTTTGACGGTCAGCGCTTAGGTTTAGGGTTTAGGGTTTAGGGTTTAGGTTTAGGGTTTAGGGTTTCTGGTTTAGGGCTCCTTATGGGTGGGAGGCGTCTCAGGCCGATCTTCGCTTCACGAGAAGCTGAGGCAAGTCATGGTCTACCACCCTGAGCTTTAGGAAGCCCCCGATTCCCAAGGTTTAGGGTTTAGGGTTTAGGGTTTTAGGGTTTAGGGTTCAGGGTTCAGGAGCTGTCCCTGGCAGGCTTGACGTTTCGAATGCCTGAGAGAGAGAGAGGGTTCAGGGTTCAGGGCTTAGGGTTTAGGGTTTTTAGGTATGTAGAGTTAAGGGTGATTAAAGGTGGTGCAGGATTTTAGGGTTTAGGGACCCGGCTTGCTGAAGCAGCCCGGCAGCAAAAGGGTTTAGGGTGATTTAAGGCTAAGGCCCCCAGTTGGCATGGGGCGCCCTAAACCCTAAGGACATCCCGAAGCCCGACTTCGAGGTTACCGTGTTGGCGTGCAGACGCACAGAGCCTCCACATGTATGCCCATATTCCTGCACACGTGCACATGCACCATTGTGAGAGACCAGCTGTGATGTCTAGAGTAGGGTTTAGGGTTTAGGGTTTAGGTTTTAGGGTTTAGGGTTTAGGGTTTAGGGTTTAGGGTTTAAAGTTTAGGGTTTAGGGTTTACCCTAAATGACTAAGCCCTCTAAACCCGGGAAACCTTTTTTTCTCAGGAGCAGAGGCAGCAAAGGTCTGCAGCAGCCTACTTCGCCGCACGGGCTTTCCTGGACTTGCGACGTGCTCAGCAGAGTTCAGGGGGCTTTTAGGGAGGTTTAGGGAGTTTGGGGGGGGCTTTAGGGGGGTTTAGGGAGTTTAGGGGGGCTTT
>CAJNDS010002586.1:331872-351179 GCA_905221605.1 Symbiodinium natans | reverse complement strand
CTTGATGTAGCTTGCTGCTTCACCAGCCGCGCGCACACCCGGGGTAAAGTCCTGAGCTTCTCTACGCATGCGTTGCCGCCGGCCCCAGGGGGACTCCTCAGCCTCAGGGCCGGGTCTGCAGGGGGCCGGGCCCTGGACTTTGAGGGGGATCTAGGCCGTGCATGCTGGTTGGGAAGGTCACGGCTGGATGTAGCCCTTTCTGACCGCCTCCCAGGTGGAGGGGAACGGGTTGAATCACGCGGAACCGAACGCAAATCCACACCGGACCCTGCTACCTGAGGCCGCCTCCTTCGCGGAGGGGTGGGAGGGGTAGGGCTTAGCGCAGGACCAAACGAGGAGAAGGAGAGCGCCGACGGTCGCGCCGAGGAGCCGGAGGGGGGGGAGGCGGCCAAGCCTTCGCCGCCGGTTGGGCCGACGAGCTGGAACCCCCAGGTGCCGCCTCCTCAGGGAGGGGTGCCCCTTCCTGCTGGTCGTCTCCTGCAGGAAGGCTCTGGTCTATGCGTTGTTGCCTGCGGATGTGGGGTGGAGGTCGTCGCTTGGAATGCTGGAGGGTCGCCGTAGAGCGCCACGACTTCCCCTCTGCCATTCGTTGGCGCTGCTCGCGCCAGAAGGGGCCACGACCCCTGCCCTGCGAGCCCCCCATCACTGCTTCTTGAAGCAAAGGGTCTGCTGACCAGAGGGAAGCTCTTTCTTCTTTTTGCCACGGCTGGCCGGCTTCGGGGCAGGCTCCCTTGCAAGCCCGGCTACGCGTGCACTTGCCCCAGGAAGGGAAACCACTTCCTTTGTTTTGCCAGACCCCACCTCAGACACGTGCGACTCTGCAGCCTTAGGAAGGGAAGCCGCTTCCTTCAGAGTTGAAGAAGAACCTGGAGAGTCCGGCCGCCCAGGAGGCGTGGAAACCGAGGCCTGGGCATGAAAGGACAGGGTTTGGTTGTTGTGAAGTTTTTTACAGGGTTTCTGGAGACCTAAACAAGGCTGAGAGTGGCCTGGAAGGAGGGTAAGATGGCACCCGGAGCACAGCCATCTACGTCCCTCATTTTCGAGCCGGTGCGTCGGGTGAAGGGTAGGCCAGAACTGGGGGCCATTGCGGGGCATGTCAATGCACGGCTGAGCAAGCAAACGTTCTAGCCTATCCATCTCATGAACCTGCTGGAGGTAAAGCTTACACTTCACACAAGTGATTGACAGATTATTTGTTTTTAACCCCCCTACTTGCCAGACATGGCCACCTACTGCTTCCGGGACGTCCACTTTCGCCAACAAAAGCTGGCGCTTGTTAGGCCCTTTGGGTGGTTGGGGTTCCTGCCTTTGGCTTCGGGGGACAAAATCATCTTTTGAGGCATGTTTCAAAACAACCACAGCTCGCGACGCCAGGTAATCGCAGATCCTGGTTACGAGCCTATCCAGGTCCTGGACTTTCCGCCCTGCTACAGGCGGTATGGTGGCAGCTCGTTTGCCTGCCAACTCGTCGGCGCACTGGTTGGCCTGGTGTCTCCAAAGCTGGGAAAAGCCAAACCTAATTTCGAACTCACGGCTAGTTAGGTGGGATTTTACCCAAGTGGGCCTTATCCCACCACGGTCCTCCGACCGGGCCCTAAAAAGCCGGGGTTGTTTTTTGAAAGGATTTTTTGGTGAGGGTCCTTAGGGCTGGTTTACAGTCCCCCGTGAGGTCAACCTGACCAAGGGTGTGTTTAATCGTCTGCACAATAGCATAAGATTCACCGTGCGCGACGCTTGTGCCGGGGGGGGTGAGGCCGGACATGGTCCCTAACTCCTGAAACAGACCATCTTGAACCCGCCCCACGACGACAGACCAGCTCACTCTTCGCAGTCGCGGATCCTTGGTGAACTTTCCCCCTGACGCGTCCGTAGCAACCACCAACCCGTCTGCTACTACCTGGGAGGACGTGAGAAACACGCCTGTCTTGACCACTTCTAGGTCCCCCGAGGGAGCGACTGGGAGGTATTTAAGGGGAAGCATACCCCGAAGCCACAGGCAGTCATCAGGGAAACGGCGCTTCTCCGCCAGAACGTACCCCGGTAACCGCATGCCACCAGGGAAGGAAGGGCACTCATACATGAGGTGACGCAGGGTGGCCCCGGGATCGCCACAAAACTTACAGATATCCTTGCCACCATTGCCATTATGAAGAATGGACCCTTGGAAAACAGCCCGATAGGCGTACCGGGTTGTTTTGGTGCGCACTGACTTGAGCAGGCGACGCGGGACCGTCCAATCGACCCCGCCCGCAGCACCCGCTGCCGACGAGGCCGATCCGATGCGACGAGACCTCTGGGTCTTGATGATGTCCGTGAGGAAAGACGAGGTTTGACAGACAACCGAAACCTCAGAGGGCTTGATTTCGAGAACACGCTCCTCAAAAACCCAGCGGGAAGGATCGTGGCCGTCGACCTGGAGGTCGCGGAGGTATTGACACATGGCAGAGATGGGTCCAGTGACCACAGGCCAACCGTGCTTCGCAGCCTCCAGCCGCTTCCAGACCACCCGCCAAGTGTCCTTTACTGCCTCCCATCCCATGCGGTTACATCTGGCCATCATCCTGAAAAGACTTTCCACGTGCTGGGTTACCACAATAAGGTAGGGATCCTGAACCTCATGGGCCGTCATATCTAGGATGGTATCCGTGGAACCATATCGGCTCCTGCCTGCGTGTCGGGCTACCGCCGCGCGCATGGTTTTCATATGTTTAGGGGCAACCCCTTGTGCTTCATGGCCATAAAGACCCGAGGTGACCACACTAGAACGGTGCAACCGTAGCCGGACGCGGCGTGCCGGGATACGAAGCTTGCCCAACTTCAGGTTACGAAGGCTACCTACCCGAAAGCGTTTCTGGGCAGTAGTAGTCCTGCGCCGGCGGCCACTGCCACTATCAAGGCCTAAATCCTTGACCACGTCGACTATGTCAGGGTCCCCCGGCCGCAGCAGCTGTCGCAGCGCCGCGGCCGAACGGGGTGTCCCGGCCACAAATTTTGTTTTCTCTTGGCTGAGGACGAGACCTTCAGCCTGAAGACTGGCCTTGAGCACTCGAAAGGCTTCATACGCCGCGCCCGCGACTATATCTGGCGAGGCATGGAGGGAGTCTGCAGAGACATCATCCAACCATACGTCGCAATGATGCAAGACTGTGACTCGTTTCAGTCTGTGTAAGGGTTCAGACATGGTGAGCTTGGCCACGGTGGGGGCGTACGGGCATCCCTGGATCATGCCCCGGCCTGGGAAAATAGTGGGGCTGGGCTGGGATTCACCCACCACCGTGCGGCCTCCTTGGTAGAGGCGAAGGGAAAGGCACAGGGCCAAGGCTGGGAAAGACAACCGCAAGCCTTGTTCGCAAAGCCGCTGCCAAGAGGCGCTGTCGTAAAACCCATTAATGTCAACAAACAACGAGACAGTGTGCAAACCCTTGACACTGGCGGACTCTTTGGAGCAGGTGAATTTTACACCACACGCACGAGGCGGCCGTAGGCCTTTGGAGTCACATTGGCTCAGGTGAAACAGTCGGGGGGACACCTACCCTGTGGCTACATGAATGGCTTAGGTGAAACAGTCGGTGGAACACCTACCCTATGGTACACAAGAGCAACTACTGCCGGCTCATCTGCAGGCTGGATCACCACGCCTTAGGCCTGGTAACACCACTGGCCGTCACACCACCCCTTCTAGCCTGGAGCACCAAGCTTAGGCCGGGTAACACATGCCAGTGGCTCAGCATAGAGGCGCGCATGCAGTTCCACACGTCAACCCAGGCTGGCCCCAGAAGATATGGTCTGGAGAACCCAAGACCTGACTGACACAACAAGCTTGGGCCCAAGCCTATTGGTTAGCCAATGCAGCAAGGTGAGCCCAATCAGAAAGTCGGCCGTTCATGAGGACCATTTGGATTTCCAAGTTTGCCTTGAGCGCAGCGGGGAGAACCGCAATGATATCGTTGAGGCAAGGGACCACCGCCTGCCTGCGGAGATACGGCTCCAACGGCGTGACGTCACAGACACATCGAAGGGTCTCGATGAAACTGCGCAAGCTATACTTGGGAAACCAACTTCCAGCATTGAGCCCTTCGAAGTGCCAATCCGCGAGATCGAAAAAACACAACATGGGCGTCGCAGCACTGAGTCCTGGTTTAATGCCCAGGTTGGTTTTTGACACATCACGAAGAGCAAAATGACGGCTCAATTGCAAAAGGAGGGCGAAGGCATACAAGGACCACTGAGGGTGGATCTGGTTCCTAGAACCAAAATCCGTGAGGAGCTCGACTTTTTCCACCATCGACCAAGCCACCAAATGGGACCTGAACTCCCATGGTCGCCCAGAGAGCAGCACCTGCAGTGTCGTAGATCCAGCCCCAATGATGGTGGCTGCCACCTTAGGAAGCAAGGCCGAAATCGCCACCTCATCCCCAAACGCCTGCTTCGTCCCAACCTTCAAGACGTAGCCACCGCCAACATCATATCCGAACCTGGTTCTTCCATTGTGGATATACGCCGCAGTGCTGTCCCCCGTGTCATTGAACCACACGTGGATCAGGTCCTTGGGGAGGGCCTGGAAGACACCAGCATAGCCCAGATCGGATTTGAAAGCCACCAATCCTGGCTTGGTATTGCGAGCCCTCTCAGCAATAGCAAAGGCTGCGCCCGCTTCCTGATCCATAGGTGAATTTTACGTCTGCACGCTGCGAGGCGTAGCCACCCGAAGGGGCTGTGGGTTCAAGTGAAACAAAAGCTTACTAAAACTGTGGGGTGAAACTGCCGGCAAGTTCCCCCTCTCATTCCTTGTCCTCGGTTTTGACGTACCGCTACCCTCAACCGTAGTGAGGCCGGAATGTCGTTTTGACCAAGTCGTTGCAGTGGCTCGAAGACTTTGGCCAAGGCAAATTGCCTGTATGCTTGCACATTCTCTGTGTTGTCTATTCGGGAGGTGATCCATGCCCTCGTTCGTGGAGGCCGCTATCCCTCAACCGAAAGGAGGTCAATTCCTGTAGACCCAGATGCTCGTTCTACGAGTCTCACTGCATGTCCCCAGTGCTTCCATCCACACCCCTCAACCGTAGTGAGGCCGGACATGTCTTCAAACCAGGTCATGGCCCAAGGCTTCATGGACTCTGGTTACGGTGGCTGCCTCTTGCATGCACAGGGCATACTTCCTGTGGCTTTTGCCGGGAGGTGATCCATGCCCTCCGATTCTCAGAGGCCGCTATCCCTCTACCAGCGGGGTGGTCAATCCCCATAGACCGTTCCATATTATTGAGGCCCAATTCTGCACATTCTCGTCGTCTCACCTTGACGGATCCATGCCCTCGATTCACACATCTCCACACGAGCCAAGCAGGAGGAACAGGTGAAGTACCTGCCCAAACATACCCCTTTGTGAATTTTACACGCAAGCACGAAGCGGCCGGAGGCCTTGAGTCCATTGGCTCTGTGTGAAACAGTCGGGTGAACACCTACCCTAAGAAAGTAAAAAGCCACTCACGCAGTAGCTGCAAGGAGTAGGCCTTGAGTCCAAGCTCAGAAGTGAGACAGTCGGGGTTACACCTACCCTACAGCTACAAGCTGCGCCACTCACTTCAGGCTGGCACCCATGCCTGAGGCCTGGTTACACCAAGGCCTAGCTGCACTTGGAACGCCCAAGCACGACTCACGGTAGCAGGCAATGACAGTCGGGGTTCAACACCCGAGCATCTGCAACCACACACAGCAAACGAGACTGGGCCCACGCCTTGAATGGTCTGGAGACCCCAAGACCTGACTGACAGCACCAAAAGCTTGGAAGGCCCAAGCTTATTGGTTAGCCAATGCAGCAAGGTGAGCCCAATCAGAAAGTTGGCCGTCCATGAGGACCATTTGGATTTCCAAGTTTGCCTTGAGCGCAGCGGGGAGACCTGCAATAATCTCGTTGAGGCAAGGGACCACCGCCTGCCTGCGGAGATACGGCTCCAGTGGCGTAACGTCACAGACACATCGAAGGGTCTCGACGAAACTGCGCAAGCTATACTTGGGAATCCACCTTCCAGCATTAAGCCCTTCGAAGTGCCAATCCGCGAGGTCGAAAAAACACAACATGGGCGTCGCAGCACCGAGTCCTGGCTTAATTCCCAGGTTGGTTTTTGACACATCACGAAGAGCAAAATGACGGCTCAATTGCAAAAGGAGGGCGAAGGCATACAAGGACCACTGAGGGTGGATCTGGTTCCGAGAACCATAATCCGTGAGGAGCTCGATTTTTTCCACCATCGACCACGCCACCAAATGGGACCTGAACTCCCATGGTCGCCCAGAGAGCAGCACCTGCAGTGTCGTAGATCCAGCCCCAATGATGGTGGCTGCCACCTTAGGCAGCAAGGCCGAAATCGCCACCTCATCACCAAAGGCCTGCTTCGTCCCAACCTTCAAGACGTAGCCCCCACCAGCGTCATATCCGAATCTGGTTCTTCCATTGTGGATATACGCCGCAGTGCTGTCCCCCGTGTCGTTGAACCACACGTGGATCAGGTCCTTGGGTAGGGCCTGGAAAACACCAGGATAGCCCAGATCGGATTTGAAAGCCACCAGTCCTGGCTTGGTATTGCGAGCCCTCTCAGCAATAGCAAAGGCTGCGCCCGCTTCTTGATCCATATCGTCAAAGTTCAACGGGGCAGGCAACATAGGCGCAGCTGGCGGTGCTGGAGGAGGCTCGGGATGCACAATGGGATCAGGCACCATTGGCTCCTCTTCACTTTCTTCAGAGCAGCTGTCCTGGTCTGGGGCACCCAAAACCGGACCAGCCCCAGGTGCATGGGGATTCTCCCGAAGGACAATTCCAGGAGGTTCATCCCTCTCAGCCTGGTTTGCCACCACGGCTGGGGGGGGGTACACAGGATTGTGCTGCTCGAGCTGAGGATTTTCCCGAAGCACAACTCCAGGATTCCTCCTCCCCTGAGCCTGGTTATCCACCAAGGGCTCAGGGGGTTGCACTTGTTGTGGCCCAGGCTCAGGGGCTTGCTCATCCTGCGGTTCCACCCTTCTCCGCCTGGGAGGCGGGGGGTTCACACCAGCAGGCGGCGCTCTCTTAGGAGCTGCACCTCTAAGCCGAGCTCTCTCTCGCTTGCCCGGCCGGGCTTTTGAGTAGGCCTTGGAGGCAGGGGATTTATGCTTCGGAGGCATACTCAGGAGGCAGTCTTAGCGGCAGCGTGCTAAAAGGCAATCTTAGCTTGCTTGAGCCCAGACTGCTTCGCTTTGGGTTTTGGCTTAGGCTTGGGAACAGAAATTTTAGGTGAAGGTTCCTGACTGGAGGACGACACAAAAAAGGCCCGAACACTTTGAACCCCAGTGTCAGTCACCTCCTTTGCTTTTTTGGAGCTAGCAGTAGCAACCTTACTTTTGGTGGGCCTGCAAGGCGCTACAATCCAGGTCGGGATTTTGCGGACACCAACTTTGACCATCTTGTCACACTTTGAGCAAACCCAAGACTTACCTAAATTAACCCACACATGATCAGGGTGGGGATCCCAAGGAGGAGGGTCCGCCTGAACACCTAGGCAAGGGTGCTTGATCTTAAGGGAAAAGGTAGGGAGGGGCTCAGTCTGCTGGATGTATAGCTCACACCTCGAGCACCGCGCTGAAAGGTTGGAAGGAAGCCTACAACCCTCTACCCAGGTGTGCCCCAAGTTCTGTGTACCAGCAAGAAGGCCTTCAATCTGTTCCCTTTTGTTAGGACCTTTGATTTTGGGGAGCTTAGAATTTTTTAGGACACCCGAATCCCTGACCCTGGGCTTTTGGCGGAGCTTTCGTTGCTCTTTGTCAGGCCACTGAACCAGCGGTCCTTGGTCCTTGTCATACGAAAGGAGAGCTGCAGCTCTCCTGGCCAGTAAGGTGTTAACCTGAATGGCAACTGCATCACGCTTTTTAATTTGGGATTCAAAGTTCAGGTCCCTACGAGCTTCGGCAGCCGTGCCAACAAGCTGGTCCACAATTTCGTTAGCACGTCGCCTCCAAAGCTGGTTAGCACCAAACTTTGCTCGGAATTGTTCTTCCGTTAAATGCGAGGATACCCAGTTAAGGCTGAGTCTCTGTGCATGCACTCGAATGGGGTCGAAGAGGTCGGCAGACTGGATGGAAGGTGTACCATTCACTCTGGGCAGGATGCCCTTGCAATCCAAGGTGAGGTCTGCGTTCCCTTCACTATGCTCAGCTACAAACTTGACAGCCGCTGCCTCCGCCCGGAACACCGATAGCGGAGATTGCAGTGAGCCGACAGCTGTCGCGATCGTGACGGGCTCATCCCCTTCAAGCTTAAAGGCAATCGCAGCCCAGGTATACCGATGGAACCTGGGGTCCTTGGATTTCCCCGGGGAGCCATCAGTAGCAAAGTATATCGCCTCGCCACAAATGATCTGGCCATCACACCAGGCACCAGTAGTTCGTACCCATTCCCCATCATCAGGGTAAGGCGAAATCGGCAGAAGGCCCCTGGCCCACAGTGAGGAAATGGGCCACTCTTGCCGGAATCTAGGAAAGGAAGCCGGTTCCGGGAGGTTGGTTTGCCACCAGTCACACTCCCATAAGACATGTTGCATGGTAGCAGCACAGCCGCACCTCAGGCAAGTGGCACAAGGATCAGCACGAATTGCTCCTTGCCAAACAGCCATGGGTCCTGACCTCTCCTGGCCTGCCATCTTATTCCTAAGCTTTCTGAGGGGGGCCCAATCAATTCCCACACTCAGAGGTTCAAGCATGTCGTGCTGGGCTATACGTGCGAGCCTCCACCTATCTGTTTCCTTAGAAAGGGAGCAAAGGAGGTGGTGCATGCCTACCTTGGTGGTGACGCTGTGCGATTGTTCAGGGCATTTCCAAGTGTCCGCACTGACCGGGGTCCAACCCAAGTCAAGCAGGTAACACAGGAGGGCCCCAACCGGCCCTGCAGCGCGCTTCCAGGGGTACTCCACCTGTGAGTACTCAAGCCACATACCCGGCAAGACATCATCAAAGTGCTGCCTTTGGCTATCGGGAATGAAGCCCAGAAGCCTGTGAATGGCCTTGAAATGCTGGGAAATGATAATAAAGGCCGGGTCCGGCCGCTTAGGGCACGCATGGTCAATGGTGAGGTAAACCGAGCCCAAAGACATTCGCCCCAATTCATGTGCGAAGGAAGCACGCAACCAATGCATACGCTTTGGCGCAAGCCCAACTGCCTCATGGCCATAGAGGCCCACAGTTTGGACCCCCGCCCTCAGGGCTCTGACCCTAGCTGGCATCGATTTCACACGCAGGGTCGAGAGCCTAGCCTTGCGCTTAACGCCCTTCCCAAACCTTTTACGGTGGAACGGAATGCGCCTTCCACGCCCAGCCGTACAATCAATCCCCAGGTCCTTCGCGGCATTCTTGATTTGATCAGATTCAGGAAGATACTCTTTAAGGGCAGCTTCAACTTTTGGAGACGAGCATACAAAAGCTGTCTTGCCCAGGCTGACTGAGAGGCCAGCAGCTGTCAAACCTCCTACCACAGCCTTATACAATTGCACCGCCCGGCGCGCTGCTGTGTGGGGGTTACCAGCCTCAGTGTCAAAGCTAGTGTCGTCAATGTAAAGATCAATGGTTTTGGCAAGGCCAGAAACCCATGCCGGGCGCAGGATCTCGTCAAAAGGGATCTTGCTGAGGCCAGGCGCAAATGGGCAGCCCGCAACTAAGCCCTTGGTGGGCTTGATCGGACCAGAGACACAGTGTTCAGCACTGATCAAGCGCTGAGCAGAGTATAGCGACATTGCTGCATTCAGGATCAACGGCGGAACTTTGAGGGAAATGGCCTGCTTGACGAAATTATCATGTCGGACATTTTCATAAAAGGCCTTTAAATCCAAAAGCACTGTCACTGAATGTCGCTTTTTCCGATGGAGAATTTCATGCGACAGCTTACGGCGCAACGCAACATCAAGACTTGAAAGGCCCTTCTTTGCCCTGTCCCAATCCTGGGTGGCAGCATATTCCCGGAGCCATTTCTCAAAGACAGGCCAACGTATCTTAGCCCACAATCGGTATGGGACTGGCGTCAGTCCAATTGGGCGCTCCTCATCCTCAGACTTGTTAATGAGTGCAACCAGAACAACCGAGAGCTGGGTCGGGAAGGCACCCTGACCCTCCCAGGTATTAAAGAATTGGGCCAATCTTTCAAGCTGCAAGGGGGCAAGACATTTAAGCATCTGGACACTCCACCCATCTGCACCAATAGCTTTAGTCGGCATTCGTTTGATCACCTTCGCCACCATTGGACCTGTTATGGGAGGAAGGGTTTTGGCTTGGCTTACAGAAGCATCCCTGAGGCAATCAAAATCAACATTGGGATTGACCTCATTGCCAGGCATGGGCTGCCACACGTCAGCCCAGTGAGCCCGCCTGATGTGCGGGCGAATTTCGAGTGGTATGTTTCTGTATGGCCTGTCCGGGATGGAATCTTCAGACTTCAAAGCCTTGTACAGGCCTCGCATACCCCCTTTGCAAGCTTCTTGCAACCATTGCGAGTAAGCTTCATCACTCTTGCGCACCGCCTCTTTCAAGGCTGATCGCCCCTGGTGTGCGATAATCTCAAGTGCAAGGTGATGGCTTTGGATGTCAGGAGCACCTAGGAGGTCCTGCAAGGCCTGAGCAGTACAAGAGGCCATTTCAGACCAGAATTCAGGTATGCGATTCTTCGCCTCCACGAAGAGGGGGGTGATTCTAGGGTCAGGATTAGTGCCCAGGGCTTTAGAGGTCCAGGTGAGGAAGGATTGCCAAAAAGCCGGGCTCGACCCTTTCCAGAGTTTTTCCGGGCTGGTGGTCTTCACGAGTGGCGAGAAAGAGACCTCCAGCTTCCACCCTCTACCTGCCTGCACAGAGAAGAGTTGTTCTTCCACCCCAGCAGTGAAAGAAGCCCATTCATAATCAATCGGTCGGGACCAATCCCAAAGGCCACCAGGTTGGACTTCCGGCATGGACAATTCGTCCGGGCAGAGGGCAGTGGGTTCCAACGGGAAGCCCTTGAGCTGACGAACAGGCAGATCTGCAACCCCAACCCTGAGCTCCACCGTCACAGCGCAATGCGGTTTGAATGGGACATCCCAAGAGGACGAGACGGAGAGCAATGGGGCCATCCTCTTGGAGGCAACAGCATAATCCAAGGTGCCTCCAGTGTTAATGGTAGGACCATTAGGGGCGACAACCTGGCCCTTCACTTTATAAACAAACCCTAGGCGGAGCAATTCGGACGGGGAACAATTCCAGTCACCAAGCACCAGCCACTGGGTGCTGGTTTGGTCAAGGACCGCTGCCAGACGAGAAAGGATCTCCGGGTTGAGTCCACCAGTCGGGCCCACTCCTGACTGGAGATACAAGTTAACTAACAAGAGATCCCAGCCCTGAAATCGAATCGAAACAGAAACAAACCCCTTGCCTTCAGACATAAAGGCCGGGCCTGTGGCAGCATTGCGATGCGAGGGTGCAAGAGTGAGAAGTCCTCCTGAGCTTCCTCCCTGGGTCAGAGCGGCCGGCCCTACCCATGTTTGTCTGCCAACAGATTGGAATTTATTGACCAGGGCTTTAGTACCTGATTCAGGGACATGGGTTTCTTGCAACAGCCAGATGGATTCGTCACGGTCCAGCAACCAAGTACGCACTTCGCTTCGGTACGAAGTTATGTTGGCTTGACCTATGAGGAGGGACTTGGGACCAGGATTCTGTTTGCGGAAACCAGCCAGAACAGCCTCAATCGCCTCGATCACTCCAAGGGTGTCATCTTTAGACCGCTCCAGAAGTTGGCATATCCTATTCAAGGTCCAGCACTCCAAAGATCCTTGTTCGTACTGCTCCCCAAAGTCCTCAATCCATTGGAGCAGTTCAGCCTCCTTAGCCGGCATATCCATCACTGGTTTAGCCTCAAGAATATCAAGGAGAGCCATCCATTCCTTGCTTTTCTTCTGACGGGTCAGCCGGGGATGAGATGTCGGGGTGCCAGTCTTCGGCCTTCTAGGCCTGACCGAAGGCTCCACAATGTCCAGCGAGGACACAACAGTATCTCCATCATCAAACAGGGATTGGGAAAAGAACAAAGGGCCCGTGGTCTTCAAGGGCACAGCCCTGCTTGCAGGAGACCATTTAACAGTCCGGACGGGTAACACCCAAGCCGGTTCTTCTAGGATAGGTGTTTCAGCGGTAAAGGTCGGAAGTGGCAATGCATGGAAAACGGCAGCGAGTGCACTCCCAATCGTACCATCACGAAGATGGCCTGTCACAAAAGGAGGGCCACCAGGGACCCTAAGTAGGTCAGATGCACATTCGTCCTGAGCAAGGAAGGTACAAACTGCCTCACACCAGTTTAAAAGATCGTGAGAAGACTTCAAGTCAACGGGAAGCAAATCCTCGCTCACTTGCAGCACCCACTTGTCAAACAGCACCTGACCTTGCGAAATCAAAACTGAGCACCAGTTGGCTTGGGAAGCAAGAAACGAACAAAGGGAAAAGGAGCCACCCAAAAGCCCAGGCGCAGTCGGAGAGTCAAGTTGCGCAGGTGTGTGGCCATAACACCGAGGTGGCGGGCCTGCAGCAATCCCAGCCTCCTCAGTTCGGCCCCTTTCCTACTTTTCAGATTCTCCATCCTTTCCTTCCCTCTCCTTGGGGGAACGGCTTCTCTCATGCTTTTGATGGGGATTTTCAGCGGGGCCAAGCTTTTGTGGGGAGACCAGCGGCTTGGTTGGAGCCCCAGCACCCAGCATATCTCCTAGCCCGAGGCCTGGCGGAGATTCCATAGCCTCGGCTTTGCGGCGCTTGGATGCATGCTCAGCTTGAATGGCTTTCCAAGTAGCCTGCTGCTCCTGGGTCAGCTGGACACCAAGCTGACCCAACACAGCTTCCACATCCATAGGATCGGCTTCGTCGTCAGTCTTGAGGACTTTCTCGTGGTAGTCTCCCCCAACTTTTTCAACTTTCTGCTCAGCTTCCTTGATTTCCGCCTGCAAGTTTTGCATCTGCGAAAGCAATGCCGTGAATGCGGCCTTTGCATTGTCAATGCGTTGCTGCAAAAGCAGCTTCCTGTTGCCCAATTCCCTCAGCTTTCCCACTGCAGTTTTGAAAGCATCTTGGGTAGCAAGGGCAACTTCAAAAGGCTCAGGGTCCCTCTTGTCAAGCTCTGCCTTGATCTGGTCCGGCAAAGCATGCTTGTGCTGCTGCAACAGTTTGATCAGCGGATCTTCTTGTTCAGCGGGCTGCGATGGGGCCAACCCATTCTTTCGGAGCACACTCTGTACTGCATCAGGCAAGGAGTCCCAATGCTCACCAAGGACCTGGGCACCCTTAAAACCCTTGTGGGGCTGGGTTTTCCCAGGCTTGGTTGGCTTTGCAAAAACAGTCCGATTGGGGGACCATTGGGGCTGCCCAGGAGACGAGTCCTGGCTGTAGCTCACTTGCTGCAAGGGCCATGGCTGCCCACATCTGCAAAACGGGCGGTGCTTGATTTTGTGGTTGTAAATCCAGGAGTCATTGCAGAACTGACAGACAGTGTAACATCGAGAGCGTGGCATGACTGCAATTGACTCAAGAACAACACCACACCACGAGTCACTGGGTTAGGCTGGGACACCCAAGCCTCACCACAAGTGTGTGGATTTGCCGAATCCCCTCTGCTGCTCAGATGCTATGGCTCGAGAGGCTCAACCTGGGATTTGAGGAAAGGCCTGTTACCCCACAGAGTTCAGGACAAAAGCCTCAGTTTCACAGAAAGCTCCCTACCACAACACAGGCAAAATGCCTTGAGCAGTAAAACTTGAGCCAACTTTGTGAATTTTACACACCCCCTCATGCACAGATGGTCCTTGGATAGTTCCCTTCAGTCCTTTCTTTCCTCCTGCTTCAGGATCTTCTTTCCAATCCTGACAAGAGCCTTTCCAAGCTCTTCCGGGTAGGTCCCAGACTCCTTCAGAGACGCACTCTTCGAGTGTTCGTGGTTTCCTGCGCAAACGTACGAAGACAGTTCCCACACACAGGCAGCACTATTAGAAGCGAACCACCATCTCTTCCAAGTCTTCTCTTTCTTCTCGAAGCAGCATCTATCTACTAGACATCCTTGCGTTAGACCAATGCTTTTAGAGACTTCTAGAAATACCGTTTCCTTCCACAAAGAGGACCTTTCAGGCCATTCGTAACAGCAAACCCTCGTTAGAGGCATAGGGGCCGAAGAGCTTCCCTATAAGTCTCCAGCAACTCTTGTGAATCTTTAGCGTCTTCCGCCAAAGTTCCAAACCTCGTCGCTTGCGGAAACGCAGGTACCTCAAGGGGCAGCCTGAGCTGCAAAGCGTAGACAAATGCGCAAAGACAGGGACCTTTCCCTGCTTCAGGACTCTTAAGATCTCTTCAAGAACAAGAAAGGTGTTCTTACTCAGAAGATTGATTTCCCGAGTCACTCCGAAGTACGCTATGCCTTTCTCTCGAGCACACGCTCTCGCTATAGCACTCGACTCTTCGCAGCAAAGCTCCAGAACGACGAGCGACACTGTTCCTCTAGCCACTGCCGTCGCGGCCTCCATCCAGGAGCTAGGAACCTCCAGCGGAGAGGACCTTACTGCGTTCGAAGATACTTCCTCAGTGATATTGGGCTCATTTCTTACTTCTTCGACGTTTTCTTCGGAGATCGACGACCACGATTCTGGCTCGGTAATGGGGCCAGCGGCCTCACAAAGACTGACCAAATTCTCCGCAGTTGGGGACTTCGTTAGAGCATCTGCGGGGTTGAGTTTCCCCGGTATATACTCCAGCGTCAATCTTTCCTTGGCGACTAGTTGTTGGAGAAAAGCCGCTCTCAACTCTATGTGGCGGACTTTCCTAAGGAGGGTACTCATTTGCGCTATTGACAGGGCGCTTTCAGAGTCCCCGTACGCGTGCAACTGATATCGGCCTTCCTCCGAGTCAGAAGGCATCCCCTCCACCATCGTCTGCACCAACAGAGATATATACAATCCCTCTCTTGCGATTTCAGTCAGTGCTGCTGGCTCGGCTTCTGCCGATGACAAAGCTACTGTCGTCTGTTTCCGACTGAACGTCTTCAAGCAACAGTTGTTCCAGGTCACAATTCCACCACTCACAGAGTTCAAACCCCAAGACGCGTCAACAAAACACGACACTGACTCTCGGTCCTCATCAGGGGCTAAAAGCTCTCTACGTGAGGGGAACACTTGGACCTTATGCGGTAAACCAGACACCCACCTCAGAACATCCCTCATACAAGCTTCGGCTGCTTCATTGGGGGCTGACTGGTGTCTTCCTAGAAAACCGCATACATACTGCAAATCAGGTCTTGAAAGCGACGCCCAGGCTAGGCGTCCCAAGGTACGCCTATAGCGCTCGTGCGCCTCTGGCGTAAGAGGTGTGTCCTGTCCTTTCTTGATGAGGTCAGCATACCGCCGCTCTAATGGTGGAAGCTTCGGCGCCACCTTAGTGATTCCGTACTCCTCACAGCAAGACCTCAAGTACTTGGCGTCCAAGCCAAAGTATACGCAGGGCTCTCCGGGCTTTTTCCGGAAGATCCTACGTCCCAAGAAAGACACCTCACCTGGTTTTCCTTCCAAGAGCTCACCTGTTAGCTTAAGCTTGTAGCGTTTCTTCAGGTCTTCATACACCTTTCGAGCTTCGGCGGTGTTCTCGGCCCAAATTAACAGATCGTCAACATAAAAGAGGACAATCACCAAACCATTCTTGGTTTTCTTGCGGAAGATTGTAGGGTCCAAGATCTGCTGGAATCCTTGGTTTCCCAAGTACGCCGACAGCTCCTTGTACCAAGAAAGCGGGGCACTTCGAAGCCCGTTCATGGCACGAAACAGTTTCAAGAAGACCCTTTCGCCGGTCTTTGCGTTTCCTATGTTACTCGGAAGCTGCACAAACTCCGGCCGCGCAATAGCGGCGTGCATAAAGGCTACCGAGACGTCACAGGACAGCACAGACCCTTTTCTACATAGAACAGAAAGTAGTAGCCGCAGCCCTTCCAGGCTGGTGGTAGGAGAATAGATCCCCTCAGCGAGCGTTGTGCCGCCCATAGCGGCAAAATCGCGGACCACAAGTCTAGAGCGGTAAAGACCAGGCTTCTTAACCGTATTGACCCAACGGCTCGACAGAACTCTTCTTCCGCTCTCCTTAGCAAGTCTGTACGCTTCTCGCTCGCTCACCACTTCTCCTACGTTGAACGACTCCAATTCTTCTAGTTCCAGTTTCATGGACAGATAGAGGAGTTTGGGATCTAACAGCTCACCAGAGGTCTCTGAAACAGCTTGCTGTGGGACCTGACAACAGATTCTACTCCCTCCAAACTTAAGCTCAAAGGAAGACGCCGCTTGATTGCTCACGGCGCGGCAATCAGGTCCTTCGCCTAGCTTCTGAAGATAATGATCCGTCAACCAGTCTATTTCCATGTCCTCCATGTCGGGCTCCGGGAGGTCACCTCCGGCTACCCCCTCATGACCCTCAGAGCCCATTTCCGTGGGCTCGTAGTCCTGGACATATTCCGGGATCATTTCTTCATCCTCTGGGGCTTCGATTTCCTCTTCTTTTGGAACAATGGGTTCCGCAGGCGGTTCAAACAGCAAAGGCTTTTCGGGGTCCTGCGTATCAAGCACAAGAGGATTAACTTTAGCTAACAGCTCCAACGTTGGGCTGTCATACGTGGGTTCGTCCCGTTCAAAAATCCCACGACACGCTGGAAAGACCTCAATCTCTCCATCTCCTCCAATGACAGTCCCATACACACCTCCACCTCTAGGATGGACGGGGCCCAGATAGCTCACTCGAACCGTCTTGGCTCCCCGGAACTTTTCTAGATGTCGTTTAGAACCGCCAACTTTGGCCTGCGCAGAACAACCGAAGGGAAGCGTCCTAGTCCTTTGGACTATCTCCTCGTGCAACCTGTCTATTGCTGTGGTACTGTTGTTGCTGTCAAAGTTCCACAAGTTGAAACTGCGTGCAGCGTACAGCAAACAAGTCTGCCACAACATTCCACCTAAAGGTAACTGCCAAGCGGCACCACCTTCTTCAGCAGGTCGTCGACGCTTTATTTCCGCCTCTGGTCGAGCCATATCGACCAAAATCCCTGCTTCATCGCAGAGACCTGCCTTTCCACAGCACCTTTAGACTGCGGACGGTATCCTGGCACAACATCTACAATCGTAGGGTTCTCGCGCCTCTGCGCCGCGACCCTCTCGCACATGGATATCAGACCCTGTTCGTTATCGCGCCGAAACGTTAAAGTCTTTTGGTGCAATCCAATTTCGCGGATAAACCGATCGATATTGAATAACAAGTTCGGGTCGTGTAGTTCCATGGCGGGGATAGACATTGAGTACCGGGACGCAACATGTACAAGAAGAAGAACCCTCAGTTTCCCAAAATAATAGAAATCGACCCCAATGGTTTGATTCTCCTTCTGTAGCTGCCTCTTCAGTCTCCTGGCCGGGACTTTGCCTTTGCTAGAGCAGCAGCTTTCGCAGTTCACATCATAGGGAAAATGACCTCGGGATCGATGTACCTGGAGTGCATGGCTTCGCAAAGGAATCCTTTCTTCAATCTCCTCTCCTTGTGGAATTGGGGCTTCAGGAGGTTGTTCCGGGTTTTGTGGGGAACGATTCGGTTGGTTTGAGGAAGATGGTGGTTCACCATCATCACGGTCCAAGATTAAGGGATCAGAGCCTGTGCCACTTCCTGGAAGGGGCAGCCCTCTGAGCATCCGCAGATGCCCAGTCAATGGCTGCTTTAAGCCTCCTTCCGGCACTCTCTCATCATTTCCCTTCAACACAAAGCATGCCACATCAAGACAACATGCCAAAACATGCCCCACATGCCGCAAACAAGCCAACAACTTTAAGGTTTTGGGCTTTCCCTTAGTTGGGGCTTTTGGGCTTTTCCTACCAACCAACAAGATTCGTTCTACGCAAACACGCTTGAAGCATTTTCGGGTGCGAATACGAATCCAACATCCTCCTTGTCGGGGTTTCAACTTCCACAATTTGGGATTTTGTTTTGGGGCTTTGCTAAGCACCTTGCACAGCCCTTTCCAAAAGGCCGAAACAACGACCCCACCCAAGGCACTGAAGATCAGAACGAGGAACACCAGCGCGATGTCGATGACTACTCCTATGAATTTAACCGGGAACGAGCACGTACCTGGACGCGCCGTCGCAAGTTTGAGAGGCCTAATCCCTGCTGGCCTTTCTCCGGAGGGTTTAGGCAGCAGTGAGAGGGGCCTAATCCTTGCTGTCCTTTTTTTGGGAGGGTTTAGGAAGGAATGAGAGAGGCCTAATCCCTGCTGGCCTTTCTCCGGAAGGTTTAGGAAGGAGTGAGAGAGGCCTAATCCCTGCTGGCCTTTCTCCGGAGGGTTGAGGCAGCAGTGAGAGGGGCCTAATCCCTGCTGTCCTTTCTCTGGAGGGTTTAGGCAGGAGTGAGAGGGGCCTAATCCCTGCTGGCCTTTCTCCGGAAGGTTTAGGAAGGAGTGAGAGAGGCCTAATCCCTGCTGTCCTTTCTCTGGAGGGGTTAGGCAGGAGTGAGAGGGGCCTAATCCCTGCTGGCGTCTCTCTGGAGGGTTTAGGCAGCAGTGAGAGGGGCCTAATCCCTGCTGCTGGCCTTTCTCCGGAAGGTTTTTGGCAGGAGTGAGAAGGGCCTCATCCCTTCTGGCGTTTCTCCGGAAGCAATGAGAGGGGCCTATCCCTGCTGTCCTTTCTCTGGATGGTTTAGGTAGGAGTGAGAGGGGCCTTACGCCCCCTGTGGCCAAATTTCCACAGGGACGACAGGTCGGCTGTTTTTGAGGTCTCTTGGCCACTCCATCCGAAACAAATCAAGTCAAGCCATGTTCAGGTTCCAGGGCCATGGTTGCTGCCGCTTCTGCTTCTGGCAACAAGCAAGGGGAGCGAATCGTCATGCCACGCACAAGCACACATGCCATGCTTAAGGGTTCTAGGGACGTCATGCCGAGCGCAAGCACAAGACATGTCAAACATGTCAGCGCTGCCTTGCGTTAAGGCTTGGGACCCTTGAAAATCATGGTAAAACATCTCCTCCTTGCTCTTTTTGGCTCGCGCGCCTGGCGCGTTATTCTTCCAACCCCCAAAACAGAGCTGCGCACCGCATGCTCCGATCCTTCCCTTCTTCGAAAACAAAACTCTCATGCCAGCACACCGCAAAACATGCCACAAGCCATGCCAAGAACCATGCCAAAAATATGCCAGCAAGACTTTCCTAAAGACTTCTGGGCCATTTCAGGGCATTTTCGGGGTACTTTCGGGCATTTTCGGGGTGTTTCGGGGTAGCTCTGTGCA
>CAJNDS010002586.1:261872-326872 GCA_905221605.1 Symbiodinium natans | reverse complement strand
TCACAAATTATTCGTCTCACAATTTGCGCATGTGCGTGCGACCGACCCTACGTTTCAGTTTGCAGGTTCCCGCATGTGATTTTCGTTGCAGGTTCACTGCTGATGCTCGTATCCCCGCTGTTTCCCATAATTGGCTCAGAAATGCACAGTTTACACGGATAGCATCTTTTGTCCGCAGGCAGGCGCTTTGCTTTTCGAGCGTGATATGCAAATGTTGCGAAGCAATTCGGGATCGTCAAGAGGGCCGCGTCATCATCGTTCAAGCCATGAGGCTCGAACTTGAGTTTGGCGCACCAAATTGCCTGATGCAGGAGAACGGGCGGAGCAGGCTGAGCATCCAACCATCGTGGCGCCATGCAGGCTTTGGGACGACTGGGAAGATTGAAGCGTCTAACGCTTTTGGTGGCTCTAATTTTCCATTGCGGCTTGTGTTTGCTGCCACGGATCTAATGACCCTAATCTCCCTCGCCGCTGTGTTTGCTGCCCCATTTGTCAACTGCCAGCCGCTTGGGCTCATTGGGTGAAGTCCCGGTTGTTCTCCCAGGCCGGGCCGGAGGCGTCTGGGAATGTTCTCGCTGGCTCTGGGTTTGTTGTGGCGAGTTATCTAGTGGCCTTGGCCTTGTTGAAACGGCAAGTTCACAACTACTATCATATTCCATGTCTTAGAGATTGAGAATTTGGCGGGTGGGGGAGAGGTCACGCTCTCCAACTCTCCGCGATATGGTCGCTACGGGCTTCTCAGCGGCTTTGGCTCTCCTGCTTAGCCAAGTTGGCCAAGCTGCTGCAAGACACCGTGTTGGGAAGGGAAGTTTGCAGAGTGGATTTACAATGAGGGTCAGAGTGTAGTCCTCGCTGTGAAAAGGTGAGAGTGTTGCAGGCCTCGTTTGGCGTGAGATGATGTGTGCAAACCTCTGCAACTCTCATGCGCTGACGGGCTGTTGGAGGACTTGGCTCGCCGGAGAACAGCACGGGACTTCCACAGAACACAACGGTGAGGTCGAGGTCCCTTGGAGCGATGTATGTGATCATGTGCTATGATGAAAGGAGATTGCTGGTCGCCGTTTTCTTATCACTGCGTAGGCAGTACATGCACTGAAGTATGAGCTTGCGTGTTGCGCACAGTGTCATGAAATGGAGTAGAGTTGAATCACGGCGCTTCTTGGCAGGCATGCTTGGGAGCCTGAGAACTTCAGCCACGATCTTCTGGAAACAAATGGCACCCGTGCAGCCAACGCCCATCGCTGCCCGGCATGGTTAGATGCCAGAATTCACTTGAGGTTGCTGTGCACGGCAGAAGTATATATCAAGCGGGTAAGCTTTGTGAGGGCTTGGCTTGCAATTCTGGCGTGCCAGTTCTGTTGGAGTCCTGCAGGTTACGCCGGCTATGCAACCTTTGCCACAACTACACGCTACGGCGATGCGAAGGCCGCCGCTTGTGGCGGCATGCACACCGGGCAGCTGACTGCAGGCGCTGCTGTCTGCTGGCTTAGCAAGGCTTAGTAAGGCTTGGCAAGGCTGGTAGCAAGGCTGGTAGCAAGGCTTGGCTTGTACTTCGGTTTCGAAGGTCTAGTGCAAGCTGCACAAAGGCTGTTCGCAGCCTATACTTGCATGTCCTCGTATCACAAAGTTTAAACTCAACATCGACACAAATGTATTCAGTCAAGCAGTACTACAGCCATCCGAACTTCGTCCACTAGTAGGACAACGTAGAACGTACGTCTTCTTGCGGGCCTGGCTGCAAGTACGGTTGGTTCGCCAAAGACTTCTCAGTTGTGAGTTGGCATTATGAACAGAAAGACTTCTGTGAGGAGGTCATGGTGAAATGGGAATTTGGCAGTATACCGTTCGAAACTTGAAAAGGGGGCATGTTCAATACTTAGACTGAACAAGACCTGTGGTTGAACTTGTGTTCGGGTAGTGAGTGCCAGGGAGGGTGGATTTGCGGAGCTGGGATTGAATCAGTTTCTGCACCACTGCCAGTGTTTTGTTGCTTTGAACACGGATGGCGCATGATTTCTGGAAGGTCTGCCATACTACAGCGTCGCGTCTGCTCAGTCCATGTGGACACTGGGCTGCTTCAAGATGATGGCGATGGAGTAAAACGCTCGAAGTCTTGATGCAAGTTTACTTGATCTGCTTGACAGCAATGAACAGTTCTGAGGCAGGGCTGCTGCTGGTGCCAGGGTCCTGGTGGCGGCTACGGCACCATGGGGCGCGCCAACATATCTGAACCTTGCGTTGATGCAGATTCTCATCCTCTTCAGTCAAACATAGTCAACATAGGCAAACATCACTGCCAACAGGCTCGGCTGCTTCAGCTGCGCGAAGGGGCGCTTCCTCCATTCGGCCTACGGTGCCTTGGCATGCTTGGCAAGCTTGGCATGCTTGGACCGGCATGGATCGTTTCATGGAACTTGGAGTGTTCCGGGCTTTGAGGCTTGAAGGGGCACAGCCTCAAGTCCTTGGAGAAGAGCGGCTTCGCTTCAGAAGAGATCGTCATCGTGGTAGCAGACCTTTGTCCTTACCAGGGGAACGAACGCTGGTGCCCGGAGCGGCCTGGGCAGCGGAACGATTACGGTGCCCACAACCACCTTGACTTCTCCCATCCGCCTCCGGGCATCGACAATCACAATTTTGTCTTTACCCCGATCGAGTGTCCTCATGACCTCCGTGAAAGATACAACGCCTTGTCGCGCTGCGTCCGGTGAGCGATGGCGAGTGGTCTCACAGAGACGTGACAGCTTGCCTTCCTGTGTCCTATGGCTGGGTGCCCAGCCAAATTTGTGCATGACAGGGGAGACCAATTGGTGGTGACAAACCTGCCTTCCCTGACCTTCGCCGTGGGGGGTCGACGTGAATGGTGCACAGAGTGTCAATGCGGTGCACATGTCCGCCATTGTCCACCATTGTCCGCCCAAACCAAAGTGCTGACCCAACGTGATTCATCCCATGGTGCAATCCTCGATTTTGAGCAACTCCGAGCAGTGATGCCCGGCCCGAGAAAGCCGCTGGGTGTTGCAGCTCGGTTTGCACTGCATGCTATGCTGTCCAGAGTGGCACGTTTAGGAGTGGACTTGAACAAGCGGTCCACTAATCGCTTCAAGAAGAGCATCGAACGTTTTCCTATGCTTGGAACCCCGAACATTCATGAAGATGGACCATAGTAGTCTTTATCGAACTTTGTTTTCAGAGTTTATGAGGGCGGCTAATCTAGGGCAACAAGCCACGTAAGGTGTGAGGAGCATTTTTTCCTGAGCTTCGTTTGGCTTTTGCTGAAGTAGCGAAAAGCTTTGCGAAGCCTTGGGCAAACCTTCGCTCACTGTGCTGCACATTACCCTTCGGCACGCCGTGCCACCACGAGCGGTCAAAATCGACACTTCCATAGCCCATAGCTTCATCGTTTACATCACTAGCATAAGATGCACCGCTTGCGCAGCTGCTTAACACAGGTGTCAATTGCCGACGGAACACGTTCATGGACTCTGCTTCGGAATCCTCTGCCACGAGGCACGGCTGGCCCTGCGGGGTTTGACGCGGCCGGGAGCTGACTCGGAAAGAGCACAGCAAGGTTTGGAGTGAATTGGGTGAAATTGCAAAGCAAGATCAACAAGATAGGCCTTGGCCGCTTGGCTCAGTTTTTTCGGTCAGAGTTTTGGACTTCTCAGGCGAAGCCGCTTCTCCCCGCAGCTGTCTGCCCAAGCCCGGAGGACGCAGGGCCCAGAGCTGGGACTTCGGGGGGGGGGGGGGGGGGGCTTTGGTGTACGTATGCATCGAGTCTACTCGACATCATTCTGTTTGTGCAGGAATAGCTTCATCAAGCAGGCTGGTCAGTCCTCGGGGAACATGGAGGTTTTTGCAAGTGCTGCTGCGTTGTTGGCGGTGCTATGTCTTTGGGCTCTGGTTGTGCCTCTTTTTTCCCTTGGCAGAGTCTGTCTCAGAGTCCTGGACATGCCTTTGTCAGGGTAAGCCTCAAGCATCCAAGAGGCCCATAGGCATCCTGACATATCCTGATGTTGTTCAAGGATTGTCCTTGACAGGTCATGGACCAAGTCAAGAAGGACATGGAGGCAGACGACAAGCTCCGAAAGGACTGGGAGAAGGCGGCGAGCACCGGAGCCCAACACATCACGAGATGCTCCATGGATGACAGCTCTAGCATCCCCTAGCAATCTGCATGGAACGTCCCCCAACTTACCTTTGAAGTTGGCTCATTCGTGGCATTTTTCCAAGTTTCGCAGTCGTGCACATTCACACAAAAGGTTAAGATAATTCATCCAAATCTCTACACCAATCATAAAACCTAAGAGAATTCAACTGCTAGCGTGAGGCCGCCCCAGAAAGGGTGGCCATGTCATGCAAGTGAGGCAGAGGGGGGGGGGGGCAGGAGGCTGGCAGACAGCGCGAAATTTCAGTCAGCTGGGGTGCGGGAGCAATGCCGCAAAAAGTGGCGATGATCGACCTGTTTCGTGTGTCATGTGTGGGGCGGGGGGTGGGAATGCATGTCATGCAAAGCTAAGAGAGGTGGGGGGCCAGGGGGGGGGAAGGGGGGGGGACAGGAGGAAAACACAACGCCGCCCATTGCCGGACACCGATCGATAGGGCAGCCCACTCCCCGTCGTTTTGATTGGGTGAGACCTTTTCAGATCTTCCTAGACGAAGACCTAAGCGCCGCAGGCCTCCGGTCTCGGCGGACATTGAGAAGCAAGCTTCGCAGCTTCGCAAACTGAATTGTGCCCCTGAAAAATTTCGTGGCCAAATGAACGCTCAGCAGGTGTTATGAACGCTCCCTGTGCAAAGCCATGATTCACCGCTGAACAGACAACACAGAGACAGCCAAGACAACGACCTTCTGAGAACAAGTCAAGTCGAAAGCACTGGAAAACCCTTGCCAATGCCGCTGAGCGCCTGAAAGTTCTTGCAGGTGCAGAGATCTTCCGAGCGCATGCAACAGTCCGGGGTTGGGTCTCTTAGCACTGCTGGCCTCAGAGGGATGCTTTGGCTGTGGCAGCTGTGGCAACGTTCGGGCATCTGGGATTCTTTGGCATTCAATATTCTCGAATTTGAGTCTAGTCCACGGTTGAAGCAGTTGAAGTGACAGTTCTTGGCGTTGCTCTGCGCGGCTATCTGTGGCGAGCTAGTGTCAACTGAGGCCGCGAGCTCCGAAAGACTCGAGGAGATCGGAGATCGGATGAAGAGCCGCTGCGCTCAGACGGCACATGTTGTGCGCCTGTGCACGGCTCACGGCTCCAGATGGCAGTGATGTGGCAACCTGAAAGGTTATTTTGGCACTTGGGGACCTGAGGACCTATGGCCGACTAGAAATATGCGGATGACAGACAACCAGAACAATGTGCTGAACGCATGTTGCAAATCAACCCTCAATGGCCCAAAGGACCTCGAAAAGTTAATGCTAAACTCAGCTGCAAGCTGCGCAACAGGGGAAGCACGATAAACTCCAGGCCATCTGGGGCACAACCACAGGAGCTTTTGTGCCTTTCCTCCCATGGTTGCTTACATGTTGGGCCGACAACAGGCAATGTGTAACACGTCAACGTCCGGTCCTCCATTGAGAAGCTCCAAAATTAGCGAAGATAGTCGCATTTAGTAGCCGTCTATGATAGACTTCTATGGGTTTCCGATAAGTACCTATGCCGCCAACCTATGCACCCTACCCCGTTTGTCATAGACCCCCATGCATAGACCTATCCCTACCTATACCACCCCCCTATGTCGCATGGGCCCCTATGCATTTTTCCATAGGCTCTATTGCCATCATACTAGACCCCATCCGGAAACCTATAGACCCTCCATCTGAATCCTTCTGCTTGTGTAACTACAAGACTTTCAATGCAATGCCTTCTCGGAACAATCTATATTCTTGGTAACCTCCATGCGTGTCGTGTTTAGGGTTTAGGGTTGAGGGTTTTTAGGTTCAGGGTTTGGTTTTTTTTAGGGGTTTTGACGCTTAGGTTTTGTTAGGGTTTAGAGTTTAGGGGTTTGTAGGGTTAGGGGCTCAGGGGATGTCAGGGTTTAGGGGTTTTAGGGTTTAGGGGTTTTAGGGTTTAGGCTTTGGGCTTCTTAGGGTTTAGTGCGGCTTTTTAAGGGTTTGGGGCTTCGGGGTTTTTAGGGTTTTGGGGATGATCGGGTTTTGGGTTCTAGGTTTAGGGCTTAGGGGTTTTTGGGTTTAGGGGTTGTTAGGGTTTAGGGTTTAGGGGTTTTCAGGGATTAGGGGTGTTTTTAGGGTTGAGGGCTTAGGGGTTTCTAGGTCTTTTTTCTACCTGGTTTAGGGCTCAGTTTTGTTTTTGAGTTGAGGGCTTCAGGTTTCTAGGGTGTTTTTAGGTTTTTTTTTGGTTTGGGGTTTAGGGGTTTTTAGGGTTTTTTGGTTTAGGGCTCAGGGATTTTTAGGCTTTAGGGGGCTTTTAGGGTTTAGGGTTTAGGGGCTTTTTGAGGTTTAGGGTTTCGGGGTTTTTAGGGTTAAGGGGTTTGTAGGGTTTAGTATTTTTTATGGTTAGGGTTTAGGGTTGTTCAGCCCCCGTCCCAGTTGCAAACACAACACTCGCATGATGGGTTTGAAAAAGAATGAAGTGGGGGGGGGGGGGTTGGGGGGGGCCACAGCCCCCCCCCCATTTGCAAACACAATGCTCGCCTGCTGGGTTAGAAACAAAATGCCTGAAGCAAGCTTGCACACCCTAACAAGCCCCCCTTCCCATTTGCAAACAAAACACTCGCATGATGGGTCGAATCAGAATAAAGCGGGGGGCACGGTTTTAGGGGTTTAGGGTTCAGGGATTAGGGATTGGGGTTTAGGAAAACACAATGCTCACATGATGGGTTTGAAAAACCTGTGTCTGAAGCAAGCTTGCACGGCTTAACAAGCGGGGAACCTCCACGGTGTCCGTTTTGCATAGGGGCCTATCCTAAAACGATAGGGGTCTATCGCCCGCATAGGGGTCGATGCCAGAGAACCCCCTCCCCCCCCCCTCTTTGCATAGGCCCCTGTCCGACCTTATCGGTTTCGGATAGACCCTATTTCTGGGGGTCTATCCCCCTGAGGGTAGACGGGTAGGGGTAGGGGTCTATGCCTTTCCCGAGAGACACCTCCCATATAGGCCCCTATCATAGAAAGAGGGGTGGCGACACTGATTACGGGGTTAATCCAGGACCGATTTGACCCTACAATAGACTCAATAGAATCTTGTCGGACTGCACTGACTGCACCTTTGGCTGCCCAGGCCTTTCCTCAAAGACCTCGGAGCTCCTGAGCCGGGTTCTCGCCGTCAACGCAGGGCGAGACGCAAGAGCTTTGAGCAAGAGCTGTGAGCGAAGGAGAGGACGCTACAGTCTCGAGTGCCTGTACTGGCCTGTGTTGGGGCTCTAGAGATGCTAAGATGATCATGCTTATACAAAAAGGATTGGCAAAGGAGGCTCTCGGAGGCTCTCGGAGGCTCTCGCCCCCGTCCCAGACATCCGCCGAGGCAGCTGGAAGGACTCGGCCCGGTCTGCGGCGAGCCGCAGCCTCAGCAGAAAAAAACACAGCTCTCGGGAGACTTTTCGGTGGGGAGCTTGGGGGAGCTTTGGGGGAGGAGCTTTTCGGGGAAGACTTTCAACTTTGATGTCCAGAAGCTTCGTTCGCCTCGACAGGCATGACCTCCTCACGGTTCGATAAGGCTGCCGAGGAGAACGAGGACCGTTTTTCTCCTTTTCCCTCTTCTCCTCTCTCAACCCCTTTTTGTGCTTCTCCTCTCTCTTTTCTCTTCTTCTTCTCTCTTGCTCTCTCTCTCTCTCTCTTCTCTCTCTCTCTCTCTTGTCTGCGTCCCTTTCTGGACGAGGCACTGCGGAAGGCGCGGGAGGCCATGCGGAGCGCCTCCGAGCCCGGGGCCCGGGGGAGCCTCCGAGAGAGGGAGAGGGAGGGAGAGAGAGCCCTTGCAGAAGAAGAAGAAGGGAGAGAGAGCGAGAGAGAGACGAAAAGGGCGCACCCAGCTCGCGCAGGTTCAGGGACCTCCATGCCCGGTAGTAGTAGAAGAAGAAGAAGAGAGACGAAAACATGAACGAGATAAAGTGTAGAGCAGTGTAACAGAAGGTCCACCTCCGCGGCTTCCTCAAGTTTCATGAACAAGACCCGGGACTGACTCGACAGCACTTTTGCCTCTGCACTTCTCTGCACTTTTGCTTCTGCACTTTTGCTTGCGCAGATCGTCTCCTGAGCGAAGTCTGCCGTGGGTTCATATGCGAGGTGTTGTCAAGAATGGTTGCAGGAGAAGTTCTCCAACGTCATGGATGCTTCATCTCGGGCTGTTAACTTCCTGGGCGATGAGGACAAGAAGGCCTCGAAAAACGTTCCATGCGGACATGGCTGCGGCATGATGCTTCATAATTCTGCGTAGCGGATTGCCACTTGGCAGGCTGAAAAGACAAAGCAGCAATATGCTCAGTTCACTGGATCTGGTCGGAGTTCTTCAGAGACCCAGTGCACACGTTTTGCTACGACATCTAGCGTTGGGACCAAACCAAACTGCGGAACTCCTTTCCGGAGCAACGGTGGCCACAAAGATCCACAAAGACTACGCTGCCAACGTGGTACAATGACACGAAAGGCCCGCAACGCAACGCATTGCAACGCAACGATTCGAAGCACAAAATACAGGCCCTCTGATAGCCTGGGATATCTGCCAACAGGATACCAGGGCCTCAGGGGGTCCCGTTTCTCAGGTGGAAGAAAGTCCGCGATGCCATGGCAGCTGCCGAGGCGGAGCGGGAGGCAGCGGCCAATGCGGCCAAGGCCCGAGGTCTGTGCAACTTTCGGTAGCGTGGTTCGTTGCAGGCACCTTGCTACATGAAGCTGCCTGGAATTCATGGGCAATGATGTGAAGTGCTTGTTAGAAATGTTCGCGGATGTGAGCTGAATGGCATTGGGCGTTCTTTGAGAGTGTGCTTGGGTGGAGGGCCCAGGGTTGCGGGCTTGTCCTCTTCCATCTTGCTCCTCGACAGTGCTGGCCCGCCACGACAAGCCCATGGCATCTGAACGCCCAGCCAGGAGCCATCATTAGCGACTTTTCTCGACATGACATTTGACATTACATTACATGCAATTCCGGAACCAAGGGAAGCCCCCCGAAGACCCGAAGACCCGAAGACCCGAAGACCCGAAGACCCGAAGACGAGCCCTGCAGAGGCTGCGGAAGCCGAAGGCGTTGAGGGTGCGGAAGCCGCTCAGAATGCCAAGGCACCGATCTTCTGTAGCTTGACACGTTTGAAAGGCCTAGTTAGCCTAGTTAGCCTCATTGTTTCGGCCGTTGTCAGGGCAAACACGAGTTGCTGTTCCCAGAAGGGTCTTTTGAGTTCATCCCATTTGTGCGAAAGGTATGAAGTTGCACGCCGGTTGTGCCTGATGGAGTTGGAGCGTAAGCTTGTAATGTCTGTGATTGTTGTTGTCAGTGTTAGGGAAGGCTCGGAGGCTCAGTGGCTCAGACCCCCAGACCCTGCGCACCTTTACCAGGCGCAAGCAGCGCAGGCGGCAGAGCCGGAGTCTGCTCTGGTCGTGTCCCAGGCGGAACACAATCGGAACTTGGGTGGCTTCCTTCGAGTGCCGGTCCTCTCATGTTCTCCAGCCCGTGTTTGAGTGTTCTTTGTTGTTATTTTCTGTCTCACCCCACCTCCTCACGTGTCTCTCTCTCCCACTCTCTCTCTCTCTCTCTCTGTGTCTCTTTCTATCTCGCTGTGTCTCTTTCTTTCTCGCTCTGGTGCGCACTCTCTCACTCTCTCACTCTCTCACTCTCTCACTCTCTCACTCTCTCACTCTCTCACTCTCTCACTCTCTCACTCTCTCACTCTCTCACTCTCTCACTCTCTCACTCACTCACTCACTCTCTCACTCACTCTCTCACTCACACAACACATCCGCACTGGAGGCGCACAGCTCCTCGTGGGACCGTTTCGGCGCCCGATTGGGGGAGATGCCGCCGGCCTTAGAGAAGAGTTGAGTTGGGGCTCCAGTCCGTTGTGTCAAAGTGTTTCGCAGAATTTTTGACAGCGGCAGATGTTCGCCTGGAAGCTTTTCCAGGCCCTTCCTCAGCAGCGTCTTCGAGAATCCTCTCTTCGACCGAGTATTCGGAGAGACGGAGTACCTTGCATCGACTGGATGTTTTTTCCTCCAACGTTTCCCTTAAAACCTCTTGCAGTTTCTGCTGGGGCATTTTGGAACCCTCAAAGCCGGAACCCTTCAACCCTGAAAAGCTGGATGCGGTGCTGGACGGGACCTGGAAGTGGATTACTCCGGAGGCCTTTGCGTCACCCTAGTGTATCCAGCTCAGCCCGCTCTGCGAAATCCCTGATGCTCTTGCCGTACTGGAGGACTTTGCCTTCTCTTGCCTTGGGAGCACCCCAAGCAGCCCCCGTTGCAAGGATCGCGGCATCCATCCGCGAGATGAAGGCCAAGCTTGGGGTGACTGACACACAGCTTGGTTGTGCTCGGCTACGTGCTGAGGAGAAGGTTGGGTTTTTCAGAAGACAGCAGCTATGCCGGACAACATCCATGCAGACAGCCATCAAAAGTGATTCCTCGAGGTATGGCTTCCCGGAAAACTTGCAGGTCATGGGTGTTCATCAGAGCACTCTCCTCTAAGTCATTTATCACTTTTTTGGCTCGTGGTCTAGACAGGTTCCACATTCATGTGTGCCCGCTTTTCTGGTTTCCATCCGGCCCCATGTACGACATGGCCTGACCTCTAAGCCTTCTGGCAACCCTTACCCGCGCTCGTTGCGCTTGTCGCCGTGTTGGATCCAGCAGACAGAAGCAGGTGCACCACAAAGCCTTTTAAGGGAACAGCCGCGGAACGAGAGAGTCTCATGCGGATTGTCTTTCTGGGCCTTGAATCTGCAGCTGTATTCGCCAGCAGACCGTGGACCTTCATGCCCATGCCAAAAGCCCCACAGCTCCATGACCCCTGGACCCCCTGAACCGTGGTCAGTCCTCAAGAGCTGATGGGTGCTGCCGCATCGGATGGCATCGATCCAGAGACGGAGCCGTTGCGGATTTTGCTCTCGCAAAACAGAGCAAGTGAAGCGGCCCGAAAGAACTTGGATGCGTGCGGAGGCTTGTAGGGCCCCGGATATAGATGTTTCATTCTCGATTCTTTGTTTGCGCCTTGTCTGTGCTTCTCTAAGGGCGCTCCGGCAGGTGGTGTCTCCGAGGAGGAGAAGGAGGCGAAGGGGCAGACTCATGGGAGTTGTGGCGGGGTATGGAGAAGATCTCTCCTTTCGAGGTGGCGGAGCTGCGTCGCCGAGTTCACCAGCTCCATCGGGAGAAGATCTGGTGGAGGGACGAGTGTCGCAAAGTGGAGGAGGCTTTGGACCGATGCACCAAGCAGCGCTCTGGAGTTTTCCTTGCTTAGCCTTGCGTTTCGTAGGAGAACGATGTGTCCACATGTGTTCATCCATGCCAGGAGAAGGACGAGATTGAGCGACGGTATTTTTTCGGGTCGGTACGTTTGCAATCGCCGTTGACCAGAACGGAGCAGATCGCGTACCAGCCTGACCATTACAGTGCCACGCTCTGAAATTGGGAATTCCAAGATCGTTTTCATTATGCGAAAGGTCAAAGATCGCACAGGTACCCATGCGTGTTTCGCGTGCATGTATGCTTCAAACTGAGGTGGTGATTGGAAGTGGTACAAGCTGAACTGCCCGTGCTGCAAGAGACCGCTGGAGGCGCTGAGATGCGCTTTGCTGTATCTGCTTGGGAAGGGTATGTAAGCGTGAGGCTGACGATAGTGGATGCTGCTCATGGCTGAGGTGACAGTCACCAGCTTGACGGAGCCCTGGAAGGCAACCGGGGATGTAATAGTTCATAACGGCATAGCTGGTGCCGATGCAGGGCTCACAGTGGCCTGGGCGCCGTGCCTTCGTCGGCTCCCTCTGGGGTGCCAATGCGGGCTACGCTTTGGGTGCGGTCCTGAGGGATGCTGTCCTCATCTGTCGTCTATCATCGTCTATCATCGTCTATCATCGTCTATCATGGTCACGTTGGTGGCCCGTCTTTGTCAGCATGGTTCAGTCTTTCATCCAGCAAACTAGACCGATCTGGTGAGGACTAGTGAAATTGAAGCAGGCTGCCTTTCCTGCGAAGAGTGCCTTCTCCACGAGCACACAGGAAGACTCCGCAAGTCATGTATTCAAGCTCTGGACAGGAGCTTTGGTTCTTGGCGTGCGTCTGCGTGAGCTCTCACCCGACATTGAACGGGTGATTTTGCTCCTCGGGAGACAATGGGTACAGAAGCGGCGGCCGTGTGCGGTTATGTTACTTATGTTGCAAACATTGCAAACATGTGAAGCTTGTTGGTCCGACTTCAGCTCCCGAGGCACACGGACGACGTGCCCCGGAACTACCTCCAAGCTTTCGAGCAGGACGGCCTTTGGCAGCTCAAGGAGGCCGGTGTTGGACCGTCCCACAGGTTCTTGACGATCGAGACAAGGTTCAGACAAGATGCTTATTGACTGTGAGACACACAGACACACAGGCAGACAGACAGATAGACAGACGGAGAGGATTTGTCGTCTGTGAGGTGAACTACATAGATGGGGTGGAGGATCTTTATGTCAGCAAGGGGAGACGCTCCGTCTGCAATTCATGAAGTCCTTTTCCGCCCTTGCCATTCGGCTTGCGTTTCTGGGAATGTGCATAGTGTGCCTATCTGCATCTTTCGTCACCCTTATTTGTCATGGTCCGTGGTTCTGTGTTGAAAGCTCTCAAAGATGTCGCAAATACAAAGACAGGCGTTGCGCTCAACTGCCCAGTTGCAAGGTGGAATTCTGTTCGGCCTCCCTCCGTTTCCCATTGTGTGTGAGTCGTGGACCAGTTCTTGGCACGTTTCGGCTTGATATGTGAGCTGTGCTTGTGCTCTACCGTTGAATTCCTCGGGCCTGCACAGTAGGTAGTAGCCTTTGTGCATGCCTGTGAGCTTCTCCAAGTCCAATTCCCGGACACTGAGACATCTTTGATGGCGTGTTTACCAAACTGGCCGCCTGGACCCTGGTGGAGTTTGAGATTCTTGCCCTGCCTTGAGGATTGTTCCTGCAATGGTTCGGGGTCGGAAATTAGCTCAGTTCCTGGGACAGGGTGATGGGTGGAGTTTGCAACAAAAATGCCTTTCTCCTGTGCAGTCCGAGGAAGGTCTTGCTCTTGGACTTGGACATCATCCCGTGACTTGGCAAAACGAGCGAGCGAGACCGGCTTCTCCTTTTTCCCTCGTCCCATGGCATCCCAACCAATCCCACCCCTCCTCCGATTTTCGCAGGTTCCGTCCCATGGACGAGCTGTTCGACCTGCCCTGCCCGGCGGCCATGGTGCGTGGCCAGGGCGTCGCTTGCACTGTTCAAGTGTGTCTCTGTGTGCTACACTTGATCTCCAGCTTCTGTCTAGGCATCGCTTAGATGATGTCGGTGAAGTATTCCGTGAATATTCTCCCCACAGCTGTGATGTGTGCATGCAGTTTAGTTAGGATTTCCGCGGTGATGCTCGAAGCCGTAGAGTCCCACATCTGTCACGTGTGCAAAGTGTGCAAAGCTGAATGCACAGAACTTGCTCCAGGAAAATGAGCATGGCAGGGAGGTCGACGGAAGGCGATTCTTCGCTGGAGGTGACAATGAGGACTGTGGATGACTCTGGATGACTGTGGCCATGGCTCTTCCGCTGCGCCTCGTGGCTTTGCATGGCTTTGCTTCATTCTTCGTGCCAGAAGGCAAGGTGAAAGGCAAGGTGAAGGGCATGCAGATGGTCTTTTTAGGGTTTGGTCGATTTTTTTACAAAAAGTGCCTCACGTGAAGTCATGTCTCAGCGGAAAGCACCACATCCTGCCGCAGACCGAACCTTGAAGGTCAAGATCAGCAACCCTGCCCCAAGGTCTACTTTCGAGTTTGTGTTGTCCTTTGTGTTTGCGGTGGTGCAATCATAGCGAAGAATAGGGATTAATAGGATTCAGAAGTGGCTTACTGGGGCTGAGAGAGACATCTGTGTTGTATGGCCCTGACATTTGTATGGTTAAGCTTGTTTGACGTGAATTAATGTATTTCGAAGCAGCACATGGCCAAGCCCACTAATCAAACCCCCTTGTTAGAGTTCCATCAGCCTGCAACGCAGTCTCCGTGTCGAGAACTTGACTGTGGGTGCAGGACTATCCGTGGGGGCAGACGGGTGGCATCAACGCGGGTGTAATACTGCTGCAACCAGATGCTGGCGTGTTCCAGGAGATGCACTCGGAGGCCTGAGAGTCAGATACATCCGACATTCTTGAATGAACGATCTAAGCCTGTTCGATGTGCAGAATGGCTCACGGATGCCCGTGGAACATCAAGACTCTTCTTAAGGCCCAAGGCTTACAAGGCTTACGCGCTTCAGCTGGCCCTCTCTTGTCAGCAGTCTGCAGTCTACAAGAGCCACTTTTCTCGAGCCACCCCGCTTTCGGCAAGGGTCCTTCAGCTGCAGAACATCGATACATTCACAGACGCACACATCCATTCTCGACATTAATTCCCTGACAGGTGACGTGCGGCATCCTCAGCTTTCGGTGGTTCAAGTATGTCCAAGTCCTGAGATGATTTCTTTCCGACATTGCTTCTCTTCCCACTGAGGCAAGAACCACCCTTGCCATGTCGCAGGGAATGGGCCAGAGCAGGACGCTGTGCTGCGCCCACAGTTGAAAAGATAGGCATGCTGCGCTCATGCTTGGGGGCTGCGAGCCACTAGCTCTGAGAATGTGAGACCTGTCGCTGAAGCATGCTCGCGCTACACTGTGAAGAGCCGGCAGGGCCGCCGCAGGGCCGCCGCAGGGCCGCCGCAGGGCCGCCATGCTAAGCTTATGCTTGCCAGGACTATTTGTCGCGCTTCTTCGCCTCGAGGCGTGGGTCTCCGTGGCTCCTTTTCAGCAGAGAAGCCCGCAACACCTTCTGCTTGGCGTTATAGAGCAACGTCGAGCGCATCGAAGTACCACTCGAGACTTCAAGACTTGATAGCCCTGGCCTGTGCAGTACAATCCCAAAGGAACCACAACTGCCAGCCCGTGGCAATGAAGATCCAAGGCATCAGATCAGCGTTGCCTGGAACTACCAACTGCATCAGTCGCTCTTTTCCGTGGAGCGTGCCTCACTCAGGAAGCTGTTAGGCAAACTCATAACTCCTTCAAAAGGCGTTCATCGCTTTGTGGCACCTGGGTTGAAGGCTCTTGCAGGTGTTAAAAGCCGCATTGCATCCGATTGCCCAGGTGTTATCGAGTGGCATCGCTTCATGGTCACGTCAGGGAAGGAGAGGGGAAGTGCCACCATGTTTTGCAACCTCCAAAAAACGGAGGACTCGTAAAGAGTCATCCTGATGATGTCTCTTCAGGAGTTCAGCCGCGCTGACCTGGAGTGGGTGCCGCAGCGAATGCGAATGGAACTCGAGGTGCCGAAAGTGCGCCAAAACGCTCTTACAACTTTCGTGACAAGTGCGTTTTGGATGTAATACGACTTGGATAGAGGTTGGATGAAGTTGGGTGCGTCGCATGAGTCGCCTTGGGAAGCTTTGGAAGCTCCGCATCATCGCGGTCGTAGCTCGGCAGGACATCGGAGTGGTCCACTTCAGTGGAGAAGTGAAGCGGCCTGGCTTGTACTTTGGCACATTGCCCAAAACAATACCGGAAATACAGAATGAGGGGGAAAAATTGAAGGGGAAAGGGATGAAACAGGCAAGCCCGGCAAAGAAAGCGGTCTTCGAAGTATTCGAGACACCGGCAAGACAGTCAAGACAGTGCGGTTTTCAGCCTCCGTGTGCTCACGGATGCAGGTTTCAACTAAGGGTCGTGCCCGAACTTGCTCCTCAGGTCATAGCTGGTCCCAGGGCGTCCAGGAGGTCCTAGGGGCTAACCCTTGGTGACACACAGGTCTTGTATTTGACGGGTATTATTGTGTGCTATTCCATGTTTGTATGTCCAAAGAGGAAGAGTGGAAGAAACAGGTAGGACGAGAGAACAGCGAAATTCCTCGTTCTACTTACTGTGATTTTCTTCCTTTCTTTACACAGATCTCTCTCTCTCTCTCTGTGTTTCTGTTTTCCTTTGTTCTTTCCTCATTTGTGTCCGTAATGGTCCGTCGAATGTCCGTCGAGGAGGAGAGAAAACGCACCCCAGCGCAGACCTTTCTAGCAAGTTGATTCTGAGTAGATGCAAGGCAAACACAAACGTCCCACTCCGCGGTTCCACAACTTTCCTTAGAACAGCAAAGCAAGAGTAGAGCCATACATAATGTTGAGAAGAATGGCGGTAACTTATCCTCCTTCTTTCATGCCTTCCCCCGCACCATTGTGTGTCGGAGAAACAACCAATTCTGTGCATCCTTCATGTTGCAAAAAAGTGAGGAAAAGGTAAGCTTGTGACGAAGACAAGAGAAGAGAGAAAACATGTAGGCAGGTTATTTGTTGTTCTTTGCACTCATCGTGTATTTTGTTTTCTGGATGAAGAGCATCTGGAATGAACGTATAAAACAAATATGAACTGACGGAAGGGGAGAACCTATAGCCTTCCAGAAGAGAGCCAGGAGGAAGAAGTCGGAGACACGAGACGTGAGACAGACACCTTGGCGGATGCGAGGGGTGTAGCTCCGAGAAGCCATGAGTATCTTCGTCCATCCCCCCCAAGCTGGTGAACCCTTGAGATTAGAGAGTTGTTTCTGCTTTTTGAGGCTCTGGCATCTCTTCTTGAAGACGCATCAGTCCGACGACGTCAGACGTAACGTGAGCCACGAGGCAAGGACGGTGAGAGTTTAGTGAGAGTTTAGCTTCGTTCAACTGCGTTGAACTTCGTTTGAGAACGTGACATTGAGTTCCGGACAGAGCTTTCGAGGCCAACTGGTCTTAGAAGGTTCGCCGGCATGTTGTGACTCTTTATGACTGGGAAGGCGATGAAGGGCGAGTCCTCTGCCTGGAGCGACGAGACGTTCGCAGAGCACATCATGTGCCTCCGCATGTTGTGGTTGGCACTTCATTGTGACTTCATGCTTTCCGCATCCTCAGTTGTCTCATGTTGTTTCGTTGGAATCTGGGGGAGCAGCTACATCATGGAACCTGGGGAGGGCATTTCCTGAGGTCGGTCCAACGCGGCTCCTTTGCTAAAAGACGGAAGTGGCGATTTCTCCCCCCGAACCCCCCCAAAAATTGCCGTGCAAAAGCCGTGGGGGAAGTGGGGGGGGGCCCGTTCGGGAGGCCGTGGGGGGGGGAGGCCGCGGGCCCGGTCTGAGGTTATCCGCTCTGGATGTCCAGGACAGCGGATCTGGCAGACTACGAGGCGCCCCTGTTTACCCCCAATGCCAATCCACGATCCGATACTTACTTTGATGTGGGGCAGTTTTCAAAACGCGGCAAAGTCTCAGGCGCTGGGCTGCAGAAGAGAGGACAAGAAGATTTTCATCGGCGACAAGGAGTGCACGACAGGTGGAGTTCAGGGTGGACTTCCTCTCTGACCTCCTTTTCAGCTACTGCAAGTCCACGTGCGCCTACTCCATGGTCTGATACTGTGGCTAGATGTCTTGGGCTGCGGCATTGCGGCATTTCAGGACATGACGGAGTTGGTGGACACTTTGGTGCAGCGGGTCTTGCAGGTGCGCCGCAGGGAGTTGACACCCTCCAAGGTAGATAAAGCATGATAAAGCAAGCCCCGTGCAACAGGGCCCCACAGGAGCTAGCCACAGAACGCCCCAAACGAGCATGGAGCCACCAACCCTGGTGTCCAAGCCAAGGCAACCGATGGGCGGTCTCTGCAAGTATTAAACTTGGACACCCCAAATTTGACCGCGGCCACACCGAGGAAGATGTTTGCATGGTTCTTTTTGCTGTTCTTCCTTCCTCGCCTGCGATCACCACCCTCGATGTTCCCCAGCACATCCCGCACTTGTTTGAAAGGCAACTTGCCAAGCGCTGAGTGCTAGGGGTATGGGGGGTATGCTCGTTGCCGGATCCTCTTTGGATCTCTTTGGACAGGTTGCGCAGAAGGCGACGACGGTGTGGCGTTGCCCGGCAGCAGACTTGCAGGGCTGGGGCATGTCATGGCATGTCGATGATCCCCACGCTGAGATGGAATGCGACCTTTGTATTATTATTTTGACATGGAAGGAGAATGCGCAGAGACTCTTCTACAGCAGCAGCCAGAGACTGGTCTGACTTGGTCTGAATCGCTGTGTGCTTTTTCCTGAGCATGGATGCACTCCAGTCGCACTCCCCACAATTTTTCAGGAAATCGTGCGCCAGCTGGAGAACCCTGCCGTGCCCGAGGGTGCCTTGGTAACCCTTGTTATGCTGAAATATGCTGAAGGTTGCAGTGGGTTCAGCAAGGTGTCACATGGGGGCCCTGAGGCTGCTTCCCTCTGGGCACTCGCGTGGAGGTCAGCTGGATTCTGGGCTCAGGCCACGGGGTTCTTCAGGGCGTTTCTTCACAGCTCCCGGGCTCCACGTTCGCGCTGAGAGATTGCCCTCGGTGCTTCTCTCCATGCTTCGGTCCAGGCCGTCGCGCTTCCACACGTTGGCTGCCAGCCCAGGCACAGCGGCACGGCATGGCACAGCATGGCACAGCATGGCACAGCATGGCACAGCATGGCACAGCAGCATGCGGTAAAATCTCAGTCCAAGCTATCGTGATCGTTATCCTGAGACGTGAGCACATGTGTTTGAGCTGTCATTGAGCTGTCACTGTGTGAAGCTCACCTTGGAGGTGCTTGGGGTCCATTCCGATGGCGCATATGTGGTGAGGTTTGAGCAGGGGCCTGGAACCCAGACGCGGAGTTTGGACTTCCCAACTTCCGAACATACGTGGCATCACCTTAATTCTGGAGAGCTTATTTTAAAGCTACGCGATCCCCCGCGGCCTGAGCTTCTGTAAGAAGGCAGCCCAACCAGGGGGCTGGGGGCAGGATCGAGGGCAGTAGAGGCGCCTCATGGGGTCAAAGTCGAGTTTGGACAGTGTAGACAGCATCAGTAAACTAAGTTACTTAGGAGCTGTCACAGTGTAGGCGGCAGACCCGACATGAGACGCAAGTCAAATAGGCATTTTTTTGTTCGAAAGTCCGTGTTCCTCCTGCCCCTCCAGCCTGTCACAATGGCTGAGGGGCGGGTGGGGCGACACCGAGCGCCACGTCAAGTCAGAGCGGGTCCCTTGCCTGGCAAGCCTCTTTCTGCCATGGAAATTTTCAATGCTCGGCTTCCTTGTAGGTTTGTCTTGTGCCAAGGTCCGGAGAGTGGAGAACGGCTCAGGCCATCGGTAAAGTTGAAGCTCTGTCCCAAGTCGAGCCCGCGCCGCGCCACAGCTCCAGAGTGGCTCCCGAGCTCTGGTGAAGACCTGGAAGAAGTCCCGGTAAGCGCAAGAAGGTGTCCAAGAAAGTTGCCGAGCTGAGCCTGGCGGCATGGAGTGATGCAGACGGAGTTGGACATAATCGCAGTGCGGCTATTTTTCCGTAGTATAGTGACGTGTAGTGGATAGAGTGCGAGTCGCCGGTCGGAGAAAGGCGGCTCCTTGGACGCAGGAAAAGTTGCATCAGATACAACATCCATAGCACGAGAATCTGACTAGAGCGCCCGACCCCGAAAGCATCGGCTGCGAAAGGCACTAAACTTCAATCTTATCATGTCAAGTGATTTCCAAGCTGGCATTGTTTTGTTTTGCTGCGCCCGCTTGTGAAAGCAGAAATACCGCTTGTTGGGGTTTCTAGTGGCTGGTCCAAATTCCATCCAGTAGTCTTCAACAGCCGGAGAAAGGCCAGTTGGCCCTCAGCCTTCGCATCTGTCGTGGCGGTGGCCTTCTGAATACGACGCCAATGTTGACATGGCTCGGTGCAGCCAGGAGCTCGACTACTCCTTCCGCCTCGAAGAGTTTGCGGAGGCAACTCTTAGCCATCCCAAGCCAAAGTCAGAGATGTAGCCGGAGTGCCTTGTTGCACGCTTAAGCTGTCTGAAGGTAAGGTTGCAGTTTGAACTTCTGCTCCCTGCATTGGCTCAGATACTTTGCCGCGCAGGACATGGAGTACATTGTAGCCCCGCACATCATCCGGTGCTACCTAGAGGGCGACCAAGAGGCCCGATCCCCACCGCATGTGCGGCCTTGTCATGCTGCATGCTTTCAGCGAGTTGCTCGTGAGAGGCCCTCGAGAAGCACTGCGGGGATGCTGCCTTTGCGGCAGTAAATGCAGGCATCAAGGAGCTCACGGGGCTTGTGAGAGGGAGCCGTTCGCAACAAAACTCCTGACCTCCAGGCAGCCTTAGGCTTGAAGAGGTGAGTAGGGTGGCGAGTGTCTCTGCGCTTGTTCCCAAGCCGAGTCGGGCAGGAGAGGAAAAAGCTCAAGATGACCCTCGACACCGTGATTTTGGCTGGTCCGCGTGAGGCTAGAAATTCAGACTCAGGTCCTGTTGCGGTCTTTAGCGTTCTGGAAGATTCTGCAATGCTTGTCTCTAACAAACGTGCGAGATCGAGCTCAAGGGCGCCAAGCTGATGGAGCAGGCCATCGTTTTGTTGACGTTGGGCTTCGGGTTCTGATAGTTTGGATTACAGGTTGGATGGGTCGCAGTGAGCATGTTGCGCGAGCTCGCCAAGGGCAAAAAAGCTGGTTCAGAGAAATTCCGACAGGGCTCACTGGGGTTCGCTTCCAACTCCTGGCCCAGGGCGCTCCTTGCTTCATCTGGACCTTCAACATGCAGCAGGTGTGCTGCCACAACATGCTGCAGCGCGAGTGTGTGTTTGATTAGTTTCCGCACAGGATCCATCAGGAGGTTGGCTTTGTCGTTTCGTTCCTTCTTTGCGACGCCGAAAGTCACCGTTTTGTTCCCAAGCTGTCTGCGTACGTTCGTCGGAGAAGTGCTGTGCGATACGGCCCGAAACAGTAGTAGTAGAAGTAGTAGTAGTAGTAGTAGTAGTAGTAGTAGTAGTAGTAGTAGTAGTAGTAGTAGTAGTAGTAGTAGTAGTAGTAGTAGTAGTAGTAGTAGTAGTAGTAGTAGTAGTAGTAGTAGTAGTAGTAGTAGTAGTAGTAGTTGTTGTTGTTGCGAAGTCCTTTGGAGACATCACGCTGTTGCAGTCGCAGTCACGATGCAAGAAGGGACAACCCAAGGCCAACTGCCGTACGGTGGTTTATGCATGTAAAATAACGAGCGACTACAGCATCTCACAGCGTCTCGCAGCACCTGAGGTAAACTGCCTGCGGGATGCAGAGGGTGAGGTCGTGGAAGGTGTCGGATCCCTGTTATCCTGTGCACCTGTGATCATTCCAGTGATCGCCAGTATCACTGGGACGCTGGGCCTTTGTGGGCTAAGGCGGTGGACGACATTCGAACGGTCTGCTACGCGATGGCCGTGACGAGGTCCAAGATATTCTAAGATGGTTCAAGACACGTCGCCTCTCTGCTTCTGCTCGATCGCGAGCCTGCGCGAGCCTGCTCTTAAGTTCACTTTTGTGAGGAACCCGAAGTTGGACGAGCTCGACCTTGAGTACCCTTGGCAGGCTCAATCGGACTCTCCACCATGGCCCTGATACGTGATCCGGTCTTCCCGATTGACAGCTGCCAGTTTACGTCAGAGTTTCGGAGGTTTCCGAGCTGGCGATCCTCTGGAATCAGCATGGGCGCTTAGGGGATTCGGCAGGTCAAAGGTTGTGGGCGTGCTCTGCGTGATCTCCGTGGCTTCTGTGATTTCTCAGTGGTGATTTTCAGTGGTGTGGGCATTCCTCCGCAAGCGCAATCAGATTTCTGATTTTCGTGTGTGTGTGTGTGTGTGTGCTTGTTTTTGACCTTCGAACCCAAGGCCCTGCTTCTGATCGGGGCCAATTTCCGGAGCGAAGCCAAGGAAAGCTTTCTCGTCTTGGACGTAGCTAAGCATAAAGGAAACGTGACTCTGGACTCTCCACCACTGTTTGAATCATGAACGCTTGGATAATGCTCGGCACAGAATTTTTGGCCCACAGTGTCATGGGCGCGCTTGTGAGCGCTCAGGCCGTAAAATTTTACGCGTCAATTTTGCAGCCAGCCCAGCCTGGATCATTCGGCACGTTTGCATGCCCCCTAGGCCTCGGGAGGTCAAAGCTGCAACAGAGTACCTTCCATTTTGAGTCTCTTACACTTGCGGTGCCTCGCTTGTGTCCGTGGACCCGTGGTGCGGACGCATTGAAGTTGAGAGATCTCCGTGCTTTGCTGTGAACAGAGATGCCACTTTTGGGGGACTGAGTCATACTGAGCTTCACCGAGTCTCGAAAGGTTTCTCAATGCTCTGCGAGCCGTGCGGTGGGCAGTTTTGTGGAGCTGCAAGTGTGTCAGACATCTGGAGGGATGCAGGGTCTTAGTCACTGTTAGTCACGCTGGTCTCAGAGTTTGGAAGAGTTTTGGAACCAGCGCCTAAGGGGCTTTCGAACAGATTCCAGAATGCGCATGCGCAAGACGCTTAGAGGCCGCTTGGCACAGAGCGGTCTTGGGTTTCACACTTCGCGAACAGACGCAAGTTTTGCGCCCGACAACTCGACAAAAAATGTATCCCGCTGCTGGGTTTTGGGGTCCCTGACGGTGCTGCCAGAAGCTTCGCAAAGCCCCAACTGAAAAGCCGAAAAGATGCAGTCACCTTCATCTCCCTTTGACGAGTCCACTCGGTACGAAACATGCAAAACACAGCTTGCTTTAATGGTTCTGGCTCTGTGAACAACGGCAATGCAATTGCACACTACCCGACCATCAACGCTCTATGATTTTCTTTGTCAAGAGGAAGCTGAATTGTTTTAATGTCAACAGCATGCCGCATCTCAAATCTTGCCCTGCTGGACCTTTGCTAAAACTGTTAACATTATCTTCGCATCTAAGCATCCCAGATACTGAGCTGTCGTCGTTGAGCTTCCATCCTGTCTAGTATTGCGGTCAACTGAGTCCTATGTATGCATTTACACCCTCAGATCAAGATCAACTCCTCCCTCCATACTTGGTGGTTGAAGCCCAACGAATGCGTTGACCAGGATTGCAAAACCTTGGATTGCAAAATCTTGCGTTATGCCTAGCTGCACAGCCGGTGAAGAGGGAGAAACGGGCACCGTTGTTACAACCATGGTTTGTCAGTGGATCCAATGCAGCTAATTTGACCTTTCAGGAAAGAAAAGGTTTCCTCACAATAGCCTTTGAGATGGTGATGTCCCGTGAGTGGGGTGCCGAGTGGTCAATGTGGGGGAGCATGCTATCATTGAGCCCCAACCCACTCCCACAAGCAGCGTGTTTTCCAATGTGAGTATCGGTCCAAATGCCCCAAGATGATGTTGAGGCTGGATGCCCAAAGACATAGGCAGTCCGTCTGCGTGCTCGGTTCAAGGATCAAGGGTCTCGCTCGGAACACTCCGGGAGTGTGCCAGCTTACCGTAAGGGTGTTTGGGTTGGGTTTGGGAGCCTCTCATGTCAACCACCACCTAGAAGCCAACATCAGCAAGAATGCATGGAAAGCAGGGCCTCGGTCGTTTGCTGCCGTGGCCGTGCAATGGAAGCAGATGAGGAGTTGCATACCTGCCATTGCACAAGAAAGTGAGCAGGTTTATGCAGATGTACGAAGAGTAATGAGGGTATCAGGACTGGAGAGCATGTGACGGCTGGGACTGCGTCCTTCGCAACTTCGCAGGAGCCAGAGATTACCCATCCCTCCCAGCTTTGGGATGGTAAGCCCCCGAAGCAGCACGGAGCTCAACATAGGATAACATGTTACTGTTGGGGATAGGGCCTTTGCCTCTTTGCATCCGAGGCTGACGCTGCGATTGGTCATGGAGCTGTCGCTGACACCGGTGGCTCTCCTAAACGTCACTGTCTCCAAAGCTTCTAAAATCTTCTGCTCTATCCCGAACCTGCCCCACAATCCTGCGGGGGTCTTGCGAGTTTTTGCGTGGTCAGGGCTCGGCGTCGGCGTATCCAGTCTATGTGTTTTTAGCCAGGCAGAGCTTGGTGCTTACGACGGGATGAGCGAGGCTGGATTGGAGTCTGGATTGAAGGGTGGCCGGAGGTCCTGAATTCCAAGCTGAGCTCTCTGTTCAGCATCGCGTTCGCTGAACATATGCCTTCTGGACTTGACACGAGGGGGGGTCTTTCGCGGCCTTTCGATTTTCTTTCCTTCTCTAGCCCTCAGCCCTCAACTGGAACATACGGGAACCCTGGCCTTGCCGTCCAGGAGGAAGCCTTCGAACGCGTGCGCACACTCAAATCGCCGGGGGCCCCTTCTGAGCATCCCTCTGAAGCATCTTGAGGCCGTGCTTGCGTCATACTTGTGTGTTCATGTGGACCCACAGTGATATTGGTGTAAAGCGTCGGTTGGACCAGGTACTTCTAGGCCAGCCCAAACAACTGCAGTTCTTGGAAGTCTAACCAAAGTCATCACTTGTCATCGTCCGCCAAACCCACCCAACCCAAGCTTCAGGCTCCACCTGCAGTGGCAGGGCCTCGCTGAAATCTGCGGCTTGGAGCCCTTTGAGTCTGCGGAGGCCCAGCAGAAAATTCCCCTTTTTTTATACTTTGGCCAGACATGGAAGGTCTCTTCAGCCTTCAGCTCGTTTGGATGCGATAGTCCATGGGTGCATGTCGGGCACTACCTGTGTGACGTCATGTGACGTCGCGATCCGCGGCGTTCCCGGCAGGTGTTGTACCTTCAAGCCAACCGCATTGAGCGCATCGAGAACCTCGAGAGTATGCCAAGGCATGTCAGCAACTCCGAGCGGTGCCTCGAAGATCATCTGAAGGATCCTGAAGGTTGTCTAGCAGGCTACGGGGTCTGGGCTCCCTGAGCATGGGAGGCTTCAGTTTCTGGCTCTGCAGTCCAATCGCATCGCCGGGGGCCCAACGCCGAGGTCCCGGGATGTCGGCGGCTCTTGTGTTTTGCGGTGCATCCTCTTCGTGGAGGGAGATTTCAGGGCGTCGAGGATTCGACGGCCAGTTCGAGGGGGATTGATGAAGGGAGATTCTTTCGATCCACTCTCTACCCTGCAGCCTTTAGTGGCCTCGCTTCGACTCGGTCGTTTCCCATAGCCTGGTTACTCAGTCTATGCTGCGACGTACCAGTGGGAGCGTCAATGTGCTTCGCGAAGCTTTGACAGCTTGAGTTGTTTCTAGGCCGTGGTGGAGAACCTGCTGTGCCTGCCCGATCTGGAGTTCCTGGACATTGGGGGGGGGGGAGGTTGAGACTGCAAGAAGGAGGGACGCATGGGTTTGGGATGGTTTGTGTTCTGTCTCGTTCAGTACGTTTCAGTTCATTCTCTCCTCCAAGCATGTCCAAGCTAGCGTAATGCCATCGCCAGTGCTGAACATCACGCGCCAACACAGTGCCCTGATCTATCCAGATGGTCTATCACCGGTTCTGAGCCTGATGTGCCTACAGCTTCGCTGACAGTAGATGGCTTGTTCGGCACGCAGGACCTGTCCAAGAACGAGATCGCGCGGAGCCCATCGCAGTGTTGCTCAGCGCCACGAAAAACATGCAAGTCACGAGTCCGAGTCCCTTTTGAGGGGTCAGCCAAAGCAACATCTGAGAAAAACTCGGTTTGTCCGTCATGCTGCGAAGCATCTGCCTATTCAGACCTGAGGCAACGCTTGACGTGACGCAGCTGCCAACGAGTCTTGGCACGACTGCGGCAAAAGCGCAGGCAAGGAGGTGGTCAGGGCGGCTTGAATGACGCCACATGGGATATCACCATCAGCCGCGATATGATCTCCGAGGAAGATCAACATGCTGAACTTCAAAGGCAACGCGTGTGTGGAGGCCAAAGCAATGGGGGAGGGGAGGTCCATGTTTTGCTCTTTGCTTCTCAGATTTCTTGCGGTATTTTGCGCACAAGGAGGCAGATTACCTTGCGCGACTGCTGGCCCAGCTGCCGTGCACCTCAGAGTGAGGACTTGGCAGGGGGTGAGAAGGTCCGTGGCATGACGAAAGTTTCCTGCGTGCAGTGCTGCGTGCAGCGCCAACACGAACTCGAAACCCAGACTCAGCTCACCGTTCAGTTTCCTCGTATTTCCCCCAGGCCAGACCTTAGCCGCCTGGATGGTGAGGACTTGGCCTTGGCCCCGGGCAGGTCACTCCTCATCCCCAAGAGCTACACATGTGATTGAGACTTTGCCGAGGATGGGGCTGCCAACCCTGAGCCAGAGGCCCCGGTCGACGGAGAGCTGCTGCCGCCAGAGCCCAGGAGCTTTCGAAAGTTTTTCAGCGAAAAGGCTGTGAAAGAAAGTCGTGTCATCGTGCTCGGGACGGTGGCTTGTCGTGCCGCCGTTCTGTTTTCATTGGAGCATCTGGAACTTGAGTGCTCGAGTTCTGAGCTCTGAGGCCTAGCTCTGCGCTGGCATCCTACTGGATGCTGCTTGGAGTGAGTTGGGAGCGAGCTGGGGTGCTGCGGGTTGCGCTGCTCCAATCTCTTCGAATCTCTTCAAGCTTTGCGGCTTCGACTGCGTGAAGCAAGCCATAGCAAGGCGAAAGAACCTCCACGAAGGCGTCGCTGCCGACATCAAGGAAACAAGAATTCGTAGCGATGCTGTGCAGTGGTGCAGCTTGTATCGGACAAGCAAGCTATAGAGAAGAGTCTGAGAGCCCGGTTATAGCTTTCTGGGTTGTTTCTGGTCTGGTGGGTCAGGGTTGAGGTTTGGGGTTGTTGATTGGGTTGACGAACGGCGCGCTGCAGAGGACTGCATCGAGGCGTACTCGGTGGAAGCCCTTGCGAACTCGCAGGACTTCAGCCACAAGGAGCCGGCTTGCGCACGCTCAGCCACAAGCCAAAGATGGGGGCAGAAGCAGCAAAGGAATAGGTAACAGACACGGTAACACAACAAATTTCAAAAAAATGGGGCCTTCCCCTTCTCCCCCTTCTCCCCCTTCTTTCCTTCTCCTCGAGAGGTGCAGGAAGCCGCTGCGAGAAGCCGCGCGCGTCGCGAGGTGAGCGAGAGCAGGGAGAGCAGGGAGAGCAGGGGGGGATGAGAGAAATTGTTGGCATGAGAGAAAACACACAACTGTGTGACTGGGCTCCGTTCTCTTCAAAAGTGCACCCCGCATGTGCAAAGATCCGCAAAAAATCCTGCACAAGTGGAGCACGGGTCCTGCACTTGTCTTACATGCGAGGTTGGGATCGGGAGTCGGTGTTTCGAGCCTACTCTTTACTATAGCTGCTAACGGTTTGCTAGCGCTCGCAGAAGCCGCGCAGGCACCAGGCCTTCAGATGAAGCAGCTCCAAAGCCCAAGCGAGGGTCCAAAGAGGCCGGAACTGGTTCCATTGGTTGCAATTGGTTCCGGGTTGCTGAAAGTCAGGGGCCCCAGGGGACTGAGCATGTGACATGTGGGCGCATGATTGCTACCTGTAGCAGCTTGTAGCAACTTGCAGGGATGAGGGCTTAGGTGCCGGATGGTGCCGGGAACTTGGGGTCACCTGCCATCCTAGTGGGTCATTTGCGTATTGTTGAGTGTCGCTGCAGTGCTTTTCCCTTCGACTGGTGTGAGTAGCTCGTATGGGGTCTGTGCAGGTGCGAAAAAGCAATAGCAAAAAAATAGAGGCACCCTATTAGCCTGTGCAGGCCCGGTTCGAGCTGAGCCTGACGAAGTTCGGGCAATCCAAAAGGAAAGGTCGACTTGATGGACGTCCAGCCTCGTCTAGCGAGGTTATAGCAGCTTCCCTTCCAACATGCATATCGCGTCCGTCAGTTAAGGGTTGAACTGCACTTTTGGGCCCAAGGGAGTGTGAGACTTCAGTGAGTATCTCTGGGCTTGGTGTGTGTGTGTGAGAGAGAGAGAGAGCGTGAGGGCACTGGCCTTTCGTCATTCATTCACGTCATGGCCTCTATAGGGCTCTTGTTGAAGTGGCTGCTGACGCTGCTGACGTCTCTCCGCTGCGGCTCACAGTTTACGACTTTGCACCCGCGGCGGCGGGGAGGGGGCGGGGCGCCTGTCCTTGCAAAAGGCCGCGGGGCGACATGCAGAGTCATCCAAACAGATAGATGCAGCTCTGACGTGTGCAGCTTAACGGCTTAACGAGCAATTCTTGTCCTGAGCTGCAGGGGCTGTGCTGTTGGCACAGTTTAACCTCACTAAGTTGTACGATCACAATTGAAGTTAGTGTAAGTTACTGCTCACACTGACTTGTGCTACCAGGCGCCTGGTAGTTTCTGCAGGCGCCGAGGGGGCACGGGGCCCTGCGGCCCCGCGTGTGCGCCTAAGCCGGGGGAGTCTCAGCGTGTTTTTGATGGGCTTGCTGTATATGGTGATGTATGGCGCTTTGGCGCTTTGTGGAGCTGAGTAGTAGCTGAGTACGGGTTTGATTGCGCAGCCTGGGTGGAAGAATGTGGAAGACTTCTACGTCGGTGTGGAGTTCGCAAAATTTCGAACTTTGAACGCTAAGCTCACGAAACAACAGGCAGCGACAAAGTAGCTTTTCAGGGAAGGCGTTGCGATCGAGTCAGAGCGAAGGTGGCGGCCCCGCCCCACGCCGCCCTGCTGGAGGCTGCCGGAGGCCGCCAGAGGCATGGAAGCCCTCGCAAGTAAACAAATGCTCGAAACCTCAAAGCCGCCAGGCTTAAGGCATCAGTTCAAATCACTTCAGGCATAGAAGGCGGCCCCAAAAAGGCCCCAAAAGGCCAATGCCAAAGTTCCGAAAAGCACAAAGCTTCGCACAAAGCTGTGCGCAAAGGCCCTGCAGGCATCGTGTGAGACGGTGTGTGCGGTGTGTTGAGCGGGACAAGCAGCTCTTGAAACTTCCTGACCGTTGAAGCCGCTGGAGTAGGCCATGCCGCGCGAAGCGGGCGATGGCATGCGGGCGACGGAAATCACTTTCCTTCAGGACAGGCTTCGGGGTGTCGCACGCAGTGGTCTTAGCGCGCTCAAAGTTTCGAAGGGTGTCCCGGTAAAGGTTTCATTGCTGGCCAGTGTGGCTCGGACTCGCATATCTTTGGAAAAAGTTACGTGTGTTGTTTCAAATCAAAGTACTTTTCAAGTTTCGACTTACGACTGCCGGAAGTACTAAATCCCGAAACTTCCCCCATAAAGCCAGCAACACCCAAAAAATGTCTTCCCGGACCGAGCCAACACCAAGCCCAAAGAAACGCTTAGTGCTATGCGTTAATTGTCTTCTTCCATGACAAATGAGATGGACAATGCGTTGATACGGTGTGCTACCCTAAACCCGAATCCTGCGCTCAAAACGGGTTAGCATGTTCTTTCGGATCGGACTTTGAACCAGCATGGAAACCAGAAGAAAAAAACACCGCCTGTCAAGTCCTGCAACCTTGAATCCTTGCAGTTGGGTTTTAGGGACAAGGTGGGGATGTCCAAAGTGATCGCTTTTTACTTTTCACCGTCGACGGGACTCACCAGCTGTCGGTCGGGAGCTGCCACAGTTTTGTGTCATGTTCGGGTGTCTTGATGCGCTGCGTTTGCCGCTCGCATCTCACTCGTGGAAACGATTGACTTGAAGATTCTTCCAGTTGTTCTTAAGGCGTCAGTTCATGTTTCTGAGAGTCTTGAAGGCTTCGAGGGTCATACTGTAGCGCAAGCGCGACCAGACGTCAAATTAAGGTGTGTTGGGCAAGGTTAGGGTAGTTAGGGTTTCAACTCTTTGTTGTCCCTGTGCAAGGCAACAGAGTGCAAACCAGGCTTGAAGGGCCCTGCTAGAGGTTTGATCCAATCGCGCCCCTCGGAAGGGTTCATGTCGCGACTGCAGGAGCAGAACAAGCTCGTCTTAGAGACTCTGGAACGGGTACTTGGCTCAGGCACTCAATGTTCGATTAAGGTGCATAGATGAGCAGAAGACAAAAATGGAGGCAACTGCCCAAGAGCCGAGCCAAACCGAACACAGCCAGCGGTCCCGAGGTCGAGCAAGAGCGTGAACAAGCTCAAGACCCGACCTCAGTTTCGCATCTGGTTTCAAGGGTTCAGAACCGGATGGTGCTTTGGTGATCCTTCCAGCACGCTTGGACATGTCCAGTTGAATTGAAACCCTCTCTCATCCGCCGCATAAGGATCAGATCCGGGCTTGCGAGGACCGTGTTTGAGCTGACCGTTGCCCTTGGGGCTTTCATGAAAGGGAAGTGCGCACCATCTTACAGACTGGCTCGGAGTCTTCAACGTCAGCTCGATGCTGTGCCATTCGGGGTCAGGAGCGCGATGCTCTGCTGCAGAGCGAGCTCCAGGCCATCAACGACAAGCCTGGAGCCCAGGGCGATGCTTAGAAGGGTGTGCAGAGAAACGCCGCTTTTCTCCCTACTTGCATCCAACACTCACCCAACCAATCTCGCACGAACAGCGTCACTGCCCAGCGCCGCCATGCTTCGAAATCCTTCGGCCCCCTCTGGCCCAAGCCCGTGCTTGCAGGATCGGCTCCTTGGCCCAGCGCCTTCGCCAGGACAAGTCCGAGACAGCCTCCAAGGCGGGCTCGGCGGCTACGCGTGGTGCAAAGAGATGGTGAGTCTTGTCTTCTTCGAACTGTTTTGGGCAGGATGAGCATGTCCGGGTACTCTCAGAGCAGAACAAGCAGATGCTTTCCATGCTCGAGACGGAGGACCGTCTCGAGCTGTAGTGAGGCCAAGCTGCAAAAGCCATTGGCCATGCGCGAAGCACTCGGAGTCCCTGAGCTTGACAAGCCGAGACAAGCATGAGCCGTCGGGCGTTTGGGCAGGCGAGAGGCCGATGAAAGGTGAGCCTTGCGGGAAGCATCTCATCCCACAACAGGAGCAGAAGTCCAAGGCCACCGCAGAGTCAATCAAGCAGCTCGAGAGCCTGGGCCCTGAACGGTGTGGGGGTGGTGAAGGGGCTGAAAGTTGGGAGAACGGGGAAGACCGGGTCAGCCCGCGGGAAAGACTGGAGAGGATGACCCCAGACGGTTTTTCGGGCGCTGTTCCAGGCTGTCTGCAATCCCACGAGATTCTAGCATCCATGTCCGGGCTTGAACTCTAACGTCTTCTCAAAGGCTCGTAAACGGTTCTGATCTACCCCACTCAGGCAAGAACCGGAAGCTGCAGAAGATTGCGGAGGCGGGCAGCGTTCAAAATTCGTTTCGTGCCCTACTCGTGGTTTTTCGTGCGATGCTCTCGCTGCTTGTGCCCACCAGGAGTTTGATACTGCGAAGGCTGACCTCGAACGGCAGGCAAGGAGTGTGACGCTTTGATGACTATTTGATGACTGCTCGGGATTGAAAGAGCCAAGGAGCTTAGGACTCAGGACTCTAGAGGGTTTCGAAATGGTGGCGATTCTTGCGCCATGGCGGCTTTCAAGGTGTCCCCCGTCCCCCCCGAACACAAGCGGCACCCAGCTTTGTGAGACTCGGTGCTCTTCCCGTGACATCTTTGCCACACAAATCTGTGACCAGGTGGCCGAGGCCAAGTCCCGCTGTGCAGACACCGTGGCGACGGTTAAGAGCCGAGGGCCCAGAGCAGTGACCATCATTTCCCCCCATCCCCCCAACTCTTCTTTCGCTCTCAGAAAGCTTTGGAACTTCACTCATGAGACGCTCCCAGCCCTCCCAGCCCCTCTCTCCCGCCTAAATGCATCTGCGAGTCGTTTGCCGGAAGGCCAGAGAAGTCTCAACGAGAAACTCCGGCCCGAGCCTTGGAGCCGCTGAAGACTTCGAGGGGGGGGGGTCTTCGCGCTACTTCAGGTTGCTTCGTTTTTGTCGTTTTTGCAGCATTCTTGGCGCATGGTGTCCTGGGTGAAGGCTGCAGGCTTATTCTTATCAAACAACTGCCCATACTGGACGATCCAAGCATCAGTTGTGCAAAACAAGACCGGGGATCATCAGGGACAGGAGGAAACGGAAAAGGAGGCTCCAGGAGCAGTTCATGAAGAAAATAGTGTTGGCAGATTGTGAGCTGGGCAAAAGTCCGGACATGTAGCCTCCGGGTGGCCAATGAGCGTTCGAGCGGGTGTCAAGGCCTCTGTACATCCATCAGGAAGTGTCAAGATCAGGGGTTTGTATACCAAAAGCTTTTGGTTCGAGGTTTGGTGTTCTGGTCATAGTGAGCGCTAGTGTATGGAAAAGCACGTTGCCTTTCCAGGCCCAAGTTCGTGCGTTCACAACAGCTAGTTCGTGGCCTTCGGCCTTTAGTATCTGGCCATGAGTTCAATGGATGTCTGTGTGGTGCTGATGGGCGGCAGCTCTGTGCATATCAGTATAACAGCTGAGTGTCCTGTCGCAGAGTTGCAGCAGACCGCGCAGAATCTGTTCCACACCGGAAAAGGAAAGTTGATCACGGCTTCTGGAGAGGTGCTGAACCCAGCGCACACCATCAGCGAGTGTGGTGTGCAGCCTGGAGACGTCCTGACTTTGCATCTGCGTCAGCCTCGTATCGCAGCTTCGGGCGATACTTTTGTGGCCATCCTCGGTGATGGATCTATTGAAACTTGGGGTCGTTTTCAATCTGACGCCCCTGGCATTGGCTCTGTCCGCGATCAGCTCAGGGATGTGCAGGACATCCAGGCTTCGTCGTATGCCTTCGCGGCCCTGTTGAGCGACGGATCCGTTGTGACCTGGGGCTCTCCGGGCTTTGGCGGTGACAGCAGCCAGGTTAGGGAGCAGCTGCGCAAGGTTCGGCAAATTCGTGCTTCGCAGCAAGCCTTCGCGGCTATCCTGGAAGATGGATCTGTTGTCACATGGGGCTCTGGCGCAGCCGCTCAGAGCAGCTCTGTTAGGGAGCAGCTCCAGAATGTTCAGCAGATTCGAGCTGCGGATCAGGCTTTTGCAGCCATTCGAGGTGATGGATCTGTGGTCAGTTGGGGCTGCCCCAGCCTTGGGGGTGACTCGTATGCTACAGTATAGGAAAACAATGCACAACCTAGGAAGAAAGAAGGGAGAGGGAGAGAGAGAGAGATAGTGCACACCCACGGCCCACAGCTAATGTATTGTGTGCAACTAGTGTCGGCTGTTCCTCGGACCCCAAGCTGTTGTCTTGAACCAAGCGTGGAAGTACACACCGGTAGTTGCGACAGGCAGTCGCGCCACACAGCCCTCACTGGGAGCCGAAGCTGTTGGGGATTGTTGTGGGATTTGGGTTTTCCAGGACTGCTGGAGCTCCAGGCGGTTTATTGCACTTGTCACACACCGACTCACTCGGTGCAGCACGCCCCTTGGGGCGGTGCCTTCGGGTACCATGTGCACTGGAAGGGAGGAAGAGAGAGAGAGAGAGAGAGACTACTTTCACGAAGAAGAGAGAGTACTTCGACTACTACGATTATTACAACTACAACGACTACTACGACTACTACCCCTACTACGACTGCTACGACTGCTACGACTGCTACGACTACTGCGACTACTACTACTCCTACGACTACTACGACTCCTACGACTACTACGACTACTACGACTACTACGACTACTACGACTACTACGACTACTACGACTACTACGACTACTACGACTACTACGACTACTACGACTACTACGACTACTACACGACTACTACGACTACTACGACCACTACGACTACTACGACTACTACGACTGCTACGACTGCTACGACTACTACGACCACTACGACTGCTACGACTACTACGACTACTACTACGACTACTACCACGACTACTACGACTACTACTGCTGCTACTATTACTACTACTACTACTACTGCTGCTGCTGCTGCTGCTGCTGCTGCTGCTACTACTACTACTACTACTACTGCTACTGCTACTGCTACTGCCACTACTACTACTACTACTACTACTACTACTACTACTACTACTACTACTACTACTACATTACTACTACTACTACTACTACTACTACTACTACTACTACTACTACTACTACTACTACTACTACTACTACTACTACTACTACTACTACTACTACTACTACTACTACTACTACTCCTGCTGCTGCTGCTGCTACTACTACTACTGCTGCTGCTGCTACTACTACTACTACTACTACTACTACTACTACTACTACTACTACTATTTCGACGACGACGACGACTAATACTACTCCTACTCCTCCTGCTGCTGCTGCTGCTACCACTAGACTACTACCCGACTACTACTGAAGCCTGCTGAAAGAAGGGTTTAACAAACACTAGGCTATTAGGTCCGCGAAGCCTGCTTTGAAACGAAAGGAAAGTAAGGGTTTAACAAGCGAGGCTCGCTTGGGCGCTTTCCTTGTCCTCATATCTCTGGTTCCGCACTGCCACTAGTGGTCGAAGGGTATGTTGATTGCTACATTTTTTTTGCGACACATACAGCAAACTCCTTTGTTGCCGGTTTTCTACATGGAGCTACCAAGGTGACAGCAGTGCGGTGCAGGACCAGCTGAAGCATGTTCGCCACGTCCAGGCTTCGGGGCGTGCCTTTGCCGCTTTGCGGGACGATGGATCCGTGGTGACCTGGGGCAACGCTGAGTACGGCGGTGACTGTAGTTCTGTGCATGCCGCACTGCGGGACGTAAAGGACATCCAAGCTTCGGATGGGGCTTTTGCTGCAGTTCTGGGTGATGGGTCTGTTGTGACCTGGGGGAATCCCTATGCGGGTGGCGACTGTAGCTCTATCAACGCAGAGCTCAAAAACGTGCAGAATGTTCAGGCCACAAAGTTAGCGTTTGCAGCAATATTGGAAGATGGAACTGTGAGGACCTGGGGCCATCCTGACTATGGTGGTGACAGCAGCTCTGTCCAGAATCAGCTGAGAAACGTCCGACAGATACAAGCTTCGTCGTATGCCTTTGCTGCTCTACTGCTTGATGGCTCGGTTGTTACCTGGAGGGATGCTGCCACCGGTGGCGACTGCAGCTCTGTCCGTGAGCAGCTGAGGGATGTGCAGCTGATTCAGGGCTCAAGCAAGGCCTTTGCGGCCATCCTTGCCAGTGGTTCCGTGGTGGCCTGGGGAGATCCCGAGGTCGGTGGCGACATGGGGCGCAGAGACCCGACGGATACCGTGGCAAACTAGCCAAAGTAACCGTGCGAGATGAGAATTTGTTCAAACGACTTACAGACGCCTCCGAAGAAGTCCTCGGGTGCATCCAGCGAAGCTGGAAGGGTGATGAGTGCAGATGCAGGGCGAGGTGTGGAGACCGGGTCTGAGAGGAGCTTTTGCGTCTTTTCCTCTGAGACACTGATATGGCATTCCGAAAGCCCGAACCTCTGAACCGTGTTTGGTGAAAGCCATGACCCGGAAATTTCGTGCAGAATGCATGGCTCCATATGTGGCTCCTGCTGGGCTCCTCGCTGCAGTTCGTTGACCCAGACAGATAGCCAATCTAGCTCCCTTGCTAACATCACGCTTTCTCCGAGGCATGCATCCAGGAGAAAAGGTCCCCAAGAAAAGCTCGACGGCATGTAGAGCCTGGGGAAACGAAGCAAAGGTGCCGAAACCCACAGACCAAATTCAAAACAACTTGCTGAAGGCCATCCGCGGGATGCCCAATGTTGGAAGAATATCCAGATCTCCAGACCCTGAACCCTGAACCCTGAACCCTAGAGCCTGGATCAGCCCTTGCTTCAGCTCCACCACTTGCGACTTGCGGGCGCTCTTAATTAGCTGAATAAGATTCCTCTCAGTCAGGTCGAACATCCAGAACACCGAAGCCAAGACCAGGGTACGGAACACTCCGCTGCTGTTCACGGGGAATGGGCTTGAAAGGGCTTAGCGGCTTAGCGGTTTCGCTTGCCGGGGATCTCTGTTGATACTTGCCACTGGTGCACATGTAGTAACGCAGCCTTCCTTTTATGACGTGGCGCCTGCTGTATTCCATGTTCTTTCATGCTGCTCTTCTGATGATTTGCTGTCCATCTGGCTGATAGACTAGACTTGAATGACTTGTGTGACTTGTAGACACATAGCGAGCGCCAGTGTTGATTCGATTGTGAACCCCGTGCAAGCCAATGCTAGCCAACGGATGCAACCAGCCAAGTTGTTCCTGTACTGCTCGTGCCTTTGCAGCCCCTCGTCGGCTCAGCCTCGGGGTGGCGCCCTATCCGAGAGCGCACGACGTCCGCTACGTGGGGCGGCCGCGGCCCTGAGGTGTCGGGTGTTTTTCCGCGATTCCGACTAGATCTCATCACATCAGCCAACTTGGAAGAGTCCCCCAGCTTGAGGCGTCTGGGTAAGTGCCTTATTTGGGGGGGGGGGGAGCGTGACCGCCCAGGTATATCCCCGCGACCTTCCACTTACTACTACGTGGTACTACGTTCTTCCTTGTTTTCGCCGGGATGGATGCTCTTGGCCCTCTTGTCGCCGCGGCAGCGAGCCGCGAAGTTCAAAGCGCAGTCCTGGGAGGCGCAACCCGGGATGTCTGGATGCTTACGCTGCTTGGGGTAAGGCCATTGCAGCCACAGGTGGGACTTTCTGGCGGGCTTTTGGGTGGGAGCGTGACCAAACTAGCCTGCTTCCGGTTCAGCGAGATTCTTCTGAGTAGGCGATATGTTGTGGCATTGACTCGGGCTTTTGCGGGGCCACTGCACCTCGTTCTTGCAGGAGTCCTTGCGCTCCTCGTCCATGTGACGAAGGCACGCAGCTGCGTCCGTGCAGTTGTCTTTCCTAGGAAGACAGCATTCGAAGCTACAGTGCCGCAGCTACCGACGCAGCCTGCAATTGTGCAGCAGGGCGCCTTCGCAGGCAAGCCTCGCCCTTCCTCGAGGCCATTCTCTTTTTTTTGTTGTGTTTTTTTTTTTTTTTTTTTTTTGTGTGTGTGTGTGTGTGTGTGTGTGTGCTTGTTGTTTTCTGGATTTTGTGCAGAGCTCTGCACTCTCATTTTTGCAGTGCGACGACGCAAAAAATGAGAATCAGCCAGGCTGCGCTGCTCCCTGCGTCCGGGGCGGCTGCTGGCTGCCTTTGGCGCCTGCTCTGTGGGAGGCGAGGTTTGGAAAGGGGAGGGTGTGGTTGAGTGAGGTATGTTACGGTATGTTGAGGTTTGGAAGATGGAAGAAGGTTTGTGTCTCCGGGTAGCTGTGTGAGACTGAAGGATTCACTGAAGGATGACGTCTGCAGGTGCCAGGCCTCTAATTTCTTACGGGCTCCTTAGTACCCCGAGACTGCAGGAATCATTTGCGTTCAGGGACTTTGAGCCAACGACTCCTCAAGAGCCCCAGGTCTTTGTGTGCATGCCACCAAGAATGCTGTCCAACACGGCCCCTTCTCAGTGAAGCTGAGGTGGGTACCCAGTTGCACATGTTTCCTTGATGACCAGTGATGTTCGGCGGTTCTGCTGCAGCTGTCTCCACCTAATTTTTCAAAGCCTGCCGTTGTCTCACCCAGTACAGTTCCAGTACCAGGCGGCAGCTCATCCCACTGCACAGTCTGGCGCCAAGCTGGTCGTCCTGGTTGTCGGTCACGTGACGACAGGAAATAGGAAATGCTGGAAGCAACACAGCAAGGGCTTGCTGGGGGCCACGCTTTGCAGGGACATTGCAGCAACATGCCCCACTCCTGTGCGCACGCACGCACGCACGGACGCACGCGCAGGCGCACACATGTGCACGTGCACGTGCACAATATAGCCGGATGAGGTGGGCGGCGTCCTCGAAAACTCCTTGTTTCGCTTTGCTTTGGAGCACACTGTCCGAAGTCCTGGAAAGACCTCGCCCCGAATCAGTGCGTGTCACTCGTGGCCCAGCGCTTCGATCCGGAATCTCCTTCCTGCTCACACCGGAACTTCTGCGACAATGGGGTGGCAGCATCGCAAAAGTATCCCCGCCCTGCGGCTTAGGTGAGGACGGCGTTGTACATCACAAGAGCGCCTACTACGGCCAGATATCGGTGGGTGCGCCCACTCCCCAGCAGTTCGAGGCGCTGGCTCTAGCACTGGGAGAGGAACTTCGGGCGAAGGCTTTGACCGATTTTCTCCTGGGGCAAGTTTCATAATCGCAAGTGGAAGTGTGCAACTCTTGGCTTGGGTGTGGGTCTCGCACCTTGGCATCAGGTGGTCTTTGACACAGGGAGCGGACATTTGGCGGGAGCCCCGGCATGTCAAAACCCCAACTTGCCAACTTAACCTCTGCAAGCTTACTGTAACCTTTTGAGAAGCCTCAGGCCCTGCAGCAACGTCACCACGACAAAATGCTTCTCACGCCAGATTTTACTGTAAAGGCAGTTGCTATTGTTGCGGACCAAGGTCCTACCTTCCATTATGTGCCGCGACTTGGCGCAGTTTTGCAGGGCTGAAGCGTTGACGAATGAGTCGAATTTCAGATAGGTGCGCGCTGGAATGTTTTGTGTGCTGACACGTCTCAACGCACTTGCAGGCTCACAAGAAGTGCACTTGACTCACTCCGCTGTGGAACCCAGCACGCTTTGACTGTTGCCTGTAATGTGGTTTTCCCAGGAGCCCTAACTGGAAAAGTTCGACCCTCTTGCAACGTACTTGCAAGCTGGTGAGTAGTAAAAAATTGAGGCGCGGAGACCTGCCTCAGCCATCGCCGCTACCGGCGCCGGGCCTCCCTGGTCATGGGCCCAGCGTGATGCGGCCCCACAGCGCGATGCGGCCCCACTGCGCGATGCTGTCGAGAAGGTGAGCAGGGACACTGTGAGAGCAGCTTTGCAGGTCGCCAAAGACATCGACGTCGACGGCTCGTTGGTGATGCCAAACCAGGACTGCCCCTGCCGGGCTGACAATGATACCGGCAGCAATGCCGAACACCGGAACGCTCTCCCAGACTTTGGGGATGGTCTCAGCCTGCCGGGGGGGAGTGAGCGGAGAGTGAGCGGAGAGCGGGAGCGAGAGCTGGGACAGGCCCGAGATCAGATCACCGTTTCCTATGGCACGGGTGAGATCACGGGTATCTTCGTGCGCCTTGGTGTTCTTTTATTGGAAGCATCAAGTGAGTCTCATCAAGTCCCCGTGCGCCGAGGCAGGACAAAGTCTGCCTGGGGCCGCCGGCTCCGAAGGCCCAACGGGCACCGAAAGCCTGACTTGCAGCACTCCTTCACCTCCCTTCCCTTCCCCGGTTCAATTTGTGGCACCGCTCTCCGTCCAAAGGAGCCGGTGCCACCATCACCAGCTGGCAGTGTCAGCGGAGCATCGTTGCTGCCTGCGGCCTTAGAGGGTGAAAAGCCAAACCGAACCATTCCCGTGGCCCGCAGAACCAGCTCACTGGCACAGGGAGTGGATCAGCATGGATCAGCTCTGGAAAGGATAGATTGGGGCTTGGGGCTTGTTGGGGGTGTAGGTAGGTTAGGGTGTAGGGTTCTTGTCTTGGGCTCGAATCAGTTGCAAGATTTCTCAGGGTTTGGGGGTTTTGGGGATTCTCGGGGAAGGCTTTGAGGGTTGGTTTAGGGTCTGGGGTTATAGGGCTTGGGGGCTTCAAAACCCTTAGAGTCTGAGCTAAGGCAAGTGCCAGGCGCGAGTCTAGTGCAAGGGCACGAACGGCACGAACTGGGATGTGTATTGCATGAAATTGTATGGCACACCTCAAGGCAACTGGACCACGCTCGCGTGGAGAGCGCCAAGGCGCAACTGCAGGAGGACGAGGCCTGGGCGAAGCTTGGAAGATGCCGCGCATTCCACGCATTCCTTCCTACTATCCATTATTATCCTAAACTTGGACACGGTAGCCGTTCCAACATGGTACACATCCCTATTGAACTTGCCCAAACCTTTTAGCCCTGAGTGTGTACTGGCCAAGCACAGGATCATGTCCACTGCCTTCTGTAACCTCCAAACGATCTGTGGCTGATGAGCCGTGTGCAGCGGACACACATCCTGATAGCATGCTGATAGGACGACGACGATGCAAAGCCCCAGATGGAGCATGGCTGCGTCGACCTGCGCTTGGTCTCTGCCACGGACCTTGCGGGAGTGGATTGGAAAGCTTAAGATGATAGTAACCAAAGCGGTCAGAGAACATCACAGGCCAGGATGTCTTATCAGAGCAGGAGATGATCGCAGAAAGGCAGTGTTTCCTTTGAGAGGGTCTCGAATCTGGGGGATGTGTGGTAAACGCACACGACGGAACTGCAGGACATGACAGATGATCCGCCGGGCGCACGGACATGGGTGTTCAGTGAGCTACAGTTACGAAGCAGAGCACCACAGGGTTTCAGCTTTTTGCTTTCCCATGAGTCTACAGTCACGGCCTTTGCTGATGAAGCACGGCTGCTCGCTACATGACGGGGGCCTGCCTGCGAGCTTCTACCCTGTTTTTCGGCTGCCGAAGTAGCAGCAGAATTTAGAAACGTCTCAGCAAGTTGCACGATGTCATTTGATTCATCCTTTTCGGCCAATGGATGTGAACTCTTCTTCGTGATGATGTTCCGGATCCCGAAGCGCAATTTTCATGACTCCGAGAAGCCAGAAGCGCCGAAGACATCCTCCGGGTGACCTGTTGTTTCGCGATCCGATTTGATGGAGTAGCCCTCGATAACTTCAGCAGTACTCTCGCAAAAAACCATGGGGCCGAAAAATAAACTTGCAGACTGTTTGGGTTTCACACGGTGGTCTTGTTCGGGAGGGCCTGTTTTCTTTATGGACCGCAAGGGGGAGCTCCTGGGCCTCCTTTCGGGGCCTCTTTCGGGGCTCTGCTGGGCTCGTTCTTGAGAACCTGCCTCTTTCGAAATCTCTCTGCCGAACCACAAATCAGTTGAAGGGGGGTTTATAGTTGAGTTCCGGGGCTTGGGCCTTGTGTTGCGAGGAGGGGGCCTTCAATGCCAAGTCAGCATTGTCCAGATCCTATAACCCTAAATTCATTGGGGTCTCTTCCTCGCCTGAAGGTTCTCGAGCTTCCAGTTCGACGGCGTGTTGGGGCTCGGGCTTTCAAGCCTATCTCAGACCTCCGAGTTCAACTTCCTCGAGGCTGTCGCAAACCCCGGAGATGCAAGTGATACACGTGCTTCTCAGTCTCGTGTCACTGGTCGTGGCGAGGAGCCAACAAGTAGTGCTGTGATTGGACATACCCACTTCCAGTTCTAGCTGAGCTTCATTTTGCCCGCGTATGTTCCAGATACCGACGCCAGTTCAAAGCTCAAAGTTCGTTGGACACGCATCGTCCTTTGGCCATGGCATCCAAGCAAAGCGCTGCCTTGGACCTGGTCCCTTTCATCAAAAGATGACGTCTTGCGGTGGGACTATTCAGCGGTTTTTCCATGACTGCCAGGCAATGCTCAGCCAGGCGTTAGCATACGTTAGCATCCCCTGCTCCCTGCACGGCCGGCTTTCGCCTAATGAACCCCCTGTGGTCGGGGGAGTTGAGAGTTTCGGGTCTAGAGTTAGGGTTTAGGGTGTATTGGTTGAGGGGCAGTTTAGCGGTTTAGTTCGGGGTGGGCAGATATACCCTTGGGGGCAGGGGGGTTACCAGTGACCCAACTTTTTGGCTTCCCTGGGGCGCCTCTTAAAAACTGGCAACTGGGGCTAGTGTGCATACTCATTCATTCATTCATTCGTTCATTCATTCGTTCGTTCGTTCATTCGTTCGTTCTGTCTGAGTGCAAAATGTTGAGGTTCTGACGAGGACGAAGTCACTGCTGCGCAGCTTGAGCGCTTTGCAACCCAAGAGGCAGCGAGGCTTTGTTTGGCTAACATCAGAATGCCTCTGCAAGGAATGGGACATGGGCGAAGGAACCTTCTTCGTATTGCTGCAGTCTGACGGATGTTGATGATCGGGGTTTTGCTAAGGGCTCCTTGCCGTGCGGTAAGACTGGTAAGAAGCTTTGGGACCCCGGCCATGTGAAAATCATTCTTCCCCTTCAGGGCCCCCTGATGTCCCTGAAGGCATGGCAAACAATGCCTTCCTGGCCGGGGCTCCTTTGCCAGCGCCGGAGAGCCCCTTGTCTCATACAGCAGCCATAATTGCCCTTGCAGTTTACCAAGGGAGTCACTTTAAGTGGCTCCCGTGTACGGTCTACGAGGTCCTGCAGCCCGCTTCAAACCTTCCTTCAACAATCTACACTCCGGGCGGATCCTCGAAGTCACCCGGTGTTGAAAGCGAGGCCCCTCTACCCTCCGCTGCGCGGCGCCCGAGTTCGTGCCAGGCTGTGCAGGTGCCCGTGCAGGGTTTCGTAAAAGCTTGGAACCAGGGAAGCAACGACCAATAGTTGGGAGAGAGTACTGACTGACGCATAGTGGGTGCGCATTCTGCGCAAAACCTTGTTCTGAGCACCTTGCCCTTCTGTGCCTGTATGTTTCGCCCGAAAGGCGCTCCTTTATGCTACGCCATCAGTTTTTGAGACCAAAATCCTGTTGAAGCTGCGGTGGGCCTCGTACGGTTCCCGGATGAAAGACGGACTCGTTATCACTGAGCTGAAGCTTCACCCAAAGCAAGCTACAAACCCCTTCAAGTCCGCGGAACTTGTCTTCAAACCTGGCTAGCTTTGTTTCGGCTTGGTTCTTGGTTCAGGTTGTGGGGTCGAAGGCTTGATGATTCTAAGCTCACATCCTGCACCCTTGCAGTGTCTTTGGATGCAAACCGCAGGCCTGCATGTAAAGGAGCGCCCCGCCCTTTCTACAATCCTGTAGCCTTGTTCGCCATTACAACCTGTCTTCTTGTCGTTCGCGTGCAATTCGTTAAGACTTGGAGATGTGGCGAAGTTGACGGTCCCGCACTCTTGGCTTGGCTCCCTGAAGGCATGCCATCGAACGAGGCTCCTGCTCTGCGCAGGGCGGCGCCCGAGTTCGTGCCAAGCAGTGCAGCAGGCGCCTCTCGTGCACGGTCAGCTTTGGTGACGTGACAGGCAGCTGTGTGAGCAGATTTTCATGGTCCCACACACTTCATGCTCCTTGAAGGCATGCCATCGAACGATGCTCCTGCTCTGCGCAGCGCGGCGCCCGACTTCGTGCCAAGCCGTGCAGCAGGCGCCTGTTGTGCAAGGAGCTTGGTCGACGTGGCTTGCAGCCTTGCGAGCTGTTTTTCAGTCCCACACGCTTCACCTGATGCGCTACAAGTCGTTACAACCCAACCCATGCCCTTGCCGGCTCCCTGAAGGCATGCCATCGAACGATGCTCCCACCCTCCGCTGCGCGGCTCCCGAGTTCGTGCCAAGCAGTGCAGCAGGCGCCTCTCGTGCATGGTTAGGTTTGGTGATGTTGCAGGCAGCAGTTTTTCGTGGTCCCACACACTTCATGCTTCTTGAAGGCATGCCATCGAACAATGCTCCTGCTCTGCGCAGCGCGGCGCCCGACTTCGTGCCAAGCCGTGCAGCAGGCGCCTGTTGTGCAAGGAGCTTGGGCGATGTGGCCTGCAGCCTTGCGAGCTGTTTTTCAGGTGTGTCTGCGACGGGGTAGGTTGGGCTAATGGCCGTTGCATACACGTAACCCTCTCCCGACTGAGTGCGCACGCTTGAAGTGCTTGATTTGCGTTCACTTGTTCAGGTTGTTCGCTCTGCCCCAGGTCAGCCATTCACCGGCAGTGAAGCGACGAGATTTATCGAAATCTTGTTTTTGCTGTCCTCTTGTTGTGCGATGCTGCGGGCGGCTCCGTATTCCATCAAGGACATCGGCTCCGACCAGCGCCGCCCGCCGCCCCGCGTGCGTGCGGCGGGGGTGATGGTCAGCCAGGTTGGGAATGACCTGCCTCGTCCTGCGCTTGTGCGCATCGGTGTTCTTCCCCAACTTCCTGCTCCAGATGACCACCGGGACGTCACAGTTGAGAGTGCCCCAACCCCTGCCCTTGCTTGTCAGATGTTGAGGAGTGCGTCACATATCGCTGCGTCTCACTTGGTGTCTTCTGTTTCAATGCAGCAGCCCAGCCTAGCAGTTTTGGAGGCGCAAGATCGCAAGCGCCTGGCGACTATCTGGCTAGGGTTCTCAGATGCGGTGCGCGGCGAAAGCAGGCTCCTCTCTGAGCTGAAAGACGTGGATGCTGATCATCTCCTCCCCTTGTTCATGGACCGCGCCCCGTCCACTTTGCGCCGCCACTTATCTGGTTGGCGTCAGTGGCTGTGTTTCTGTGCGAATGCTTCATGGTCGCCAGGTGGCCCCAACCTACCGCAGCTTTTGGATTTCCTCGCGAGTCTGGCCGAAGGTTCCCTTACAGACCGCGGTCAACGCCGGAAGAAGTCTGCCCTGGGCATTCTTTCATCTCTTCGCTTTGCAGCGTCCAAATTTCAGTTGGAGCAGCTTGCAGCAGCTTTGAGCAGTCCTTTGGTGACGGCGTGGCAGAACTCAGCGCTTTGGACCCGGCAGCGCGTCAAGGAGGCGCTTCCTCTGCCTCTTGTTGTGTTGTACCGCCTTGAGCAGGCAGTGCTTCAAGGGGCTGGCGAGGATAGCTTCTTGCTCTGCGTCATCTTGGTCATGGCTTGGGCCAGTCTTCGCTGGTCCGACATCCAACGGCTGGAGCTGGCCTCTGTGGTTGAGCCAGGATTGCCTTGCCGGATGGTGCTGGAGGACCAAGTCCAGCAAGCACGGCATGCCCTGAAATTGCCTGCGGTGCGGGTTGCTGGACAGCAACTGGGCATCTGTCTTCTTCGAGGAGATCGCCAGCATGCGTGAAGCGTGCCCCTCTCGTGACTTTGTGTTGGACCACAATGGCAAGCCCCTAGGTTATTCTGGCATGCTTTCACGTTTTCGAAGATGCCTCGTTACATATGCGGGCTTAGAGCCGAGTGTTTCGTCATCATTCACGCTTCACTCCCTCAAGACCACTCTACTCACTTGGGCGTCCCAAGTGGGGGTTACCGATGTACTCAGGGAGGCCCAGGGCCATCATCGTTCAGCGTCTGTTTCGTCCTGTGTGAGACGCTACTCACGCGACGACATCAACCCACAGCTCAAGTGCCAGTGCCGGGTGCTCGAGCAGCTTAAGAAGGGCTGGCGCCCCTATGTTCCTGTTGACAGAGGCTTGGGCCGCGTGGATGAGGCACTGTTCGCCGAGGTCCCACCGTTGTCTGCAGGCGATGCCCCTGCAGCCGCGCTGTCGGACACTGAGGATGAGTCTGACGAAGGCGAGATCCGGGAAGAACCGGAGGTGGGCGAGGTGGATAACTTCTCGGAAACTGGCACTGTGTTCGACAGCGAGTCCGAAGCGGGTGAGGTTGAGGAGGTTGTCCCCCTGGATGATTTGGCGGATTGCGATGGCCACTGGCTCCTCAATGTGATCTCGGGTTGCGCGCATAAGTCCGTGTGGTGCAAGGCGCGCAAGGTCTGGGCGTTAGCGTGCCGCCCGAGCCTATCACTGGGTGACCAGTATGAGCATTGGACTCGCAATCCTGGTTTTCGCGGCTTGGCTCGTTGCTGGGGCTTTGGGCCCTCTGCCTCGAGTGTAGTTGCGCGTCTTGTTAGTTCCTTCTGAAACCAGATGGTTGTGCGCAAGCGTGGCTTGTCTTCTTCAACCCTTTGGGGGTTTTGGCAGTGGTTTGAACCAGGCTCGTTGCGTTGGTCTTGGGCCTGATGCTTCGAGTGTAGTCGCGTGGCGTGTTTGGTTGGCATTGTTGGATCTTCGCTGCGTGGCGCATCCTTGTCGATCCTGTCCAAAGCATTTCAGTTGCGCCATCCATACGTTGTGGTTAGAGTTTGTCTTGCGAGTTTCTTCTTGCTTGCAGCAACACAATGAGCCCCTTCCGCGCAGAGTTGGTGAAGGCCGGCGTTTTGGACAAGATTGCGGATGCCATTATCTCCCTCGGCTACGACAGCGCTGCGTTGTTCCGTGCAGCGTTTATAGACCAGCCGGCTTTCGAGAAGTGGCTGTTGAAGCTACGCCCCCGCATCGAGGTTGCGGAATTGGCAGCGCTGGGTGATGACGAATGGGGCTCCCATCCTCACGCGGCTCGCCTTCGCATGTTCTGGCGCGCAGGCCTCCCCCAACTTGTGCAACCCTCATCTTCCGATGCGCTGGCAGTTGTGCCGCCGGGCACTGTGGCGAGTGGCGTCCCCGTCTCCGGGTCCAAGTTGAACGCGGCTGGGCGGGAGAAGATGCGTCGCGCGCTTGAAAAGAATTACTCATCCTTTGTTGTGACTTCAGAAACTCTCCCAGCGTTGTGCTACTTGCAAGTCGTCCAGCAACAGGCTACGGACAAGTTTTGGGAGTGGCTCCCGTGGCGGGGGATCCTCAGCGAGGAACAGCTTCTGGAGGTGAAGGCCCGTCGCGGTCGGTCCAGTTCGGAGGCTGCTCCGGAGGAGTGGGGCCTTGAGTTGGCAGGGGCTGCCCTCCGGGTCCAGCAAATCCTGGAAACCCGCGCGCACGCGTTTGCCATGGTGTCCGCTTGCCACCTCCACTCATGGATTGTGTACATGAAGAAGTTTATGGCCCTCTATGCGCGCAAACCGTCCGAGCAGTTCCGGGCCCCGACCGTGCAAGAAGCCGAGGCAGCCGATCGCGTGGTGCTCGATGAGGTCTTCCAGTTATGTTTTTCAGGGCATCCCCTGGACGACGCCATTACACATGTGGTGGTTGACAGAGATATGCTACGACACGTGCTCATTGAGCGTCCAAAGGTGCCCAAGTTGGAGAAGGAAAAGCCTCTTGCGACTCCGACACCTTCTGGACTCCCACCCCTTCCGCGGAAGACCGACAGCAAGCGGTTGCAGTTGAGCCAGGGTCCTGGTCGCCTGCCGACCAAACGTGTCCGAAATGGTGAATGCTGGCTGTGGGTGGAGGGCAAGTGCAGCAACCGCTCTTGCCGCTTCAAGCATGAGTGTGCCATCTGCGGGGATAGGTCACATCATTCAGCATTGTGCCCGCAGCAAAGCTCACGGTGACGTGGGCTGCCCGTTGCGCAGTCCCCGCCCCGTGTGAGTGAGTGTGGGGATCAGGACAGCGACTGTGGTGCAGTGGTTGCCTTGCCCCCGCCCCTGGCGCCAGAAGAGTTTCATGACGTGGAGTTGCACCTCCCCCCGCATGGTTCAGGCCGTCGACGCTTACATGATGGCGGCGGTGTCCAATCGGATGCAGATGCGAGGATGTCCTGCAGAAACTGCGTCGTGCCTGGTTGTCGCGCATTGAGTCTTGGGATCTAGTGCCCCGCGTGCTGCGGGCTGCAGCTTGTCATTCGAGTGAAGCCTGGTTGAGTGATGGAGAGATCGGCGTTCTTCGTAAGGATTTGATTTCGTTCCTGAAAGATCATGGCTTCACCTCTTCGGCAAGGATAGCGGCTGGGCAGCTTGGCGAGACTTGTTCGCGCTAACCGGCGACATTGACCAGGCCCTCATACCCCTTCTTCGTGACGGAGTCCCCGCCGGCATTGACCGTACTATTCCTCCTTCCGGTGTCTGGCGAGAGGTGGAGGTGCCCACGCGCCCCAACCTCGAGTTGCTAGTTCTGGATGCGCCTTGGGGGACCGCGCTGGATGACCCCGAGACGCTCATGGAGCTGGTGCAGCGTGATGTGGATTGTGGTTTCGCCGAGTGGATTGATGGTGGCTTGGACGAAGTGCGTAGGCGGTTTGGGAGGCGATGTGCAGCTGGGCGTCTGGGCCTGGTCAAGAAAGACGGCGCGGACCCCCGCCTGATAGGGGACAGCACCATCAGCAATGCCAACCGCCTGTGTCGCATTTCGGAAAAGATTGAGTTGCCAGGCTTGTGGGATGTGGAGGAGTTCATTTCCCGCCACTCAGATGAGCAGTGGATTGCGTTCGTGTTGGACGTCAAAACGGCGCACAAACGTATCAAGGTGGCCCTGGAGGACCAAGGCTACTCTGTGTTCACGGCGGTCGACCCGCAGGGCGTCACCAGGTGGCTGGTTTATCGCACCTGCCACTTCGGCGGCTCCTGGAGCGCCTATTGGTGGTCCAGGGTTGCCGCTGGTTTTGTACGTCTAGGACATCTGCTTCTCCATTCGTCGCACTTCTTGGGCATGTGTGTAGATGACGAGCTGGCCCTGTTTCCAGTTTCCACAGCTCCATTGATGGCTTCGCTGCTGGTGTCTTTGGCTAGCGCTCTGGGGTTGCCGCTGTCTTGGAAGAAGCTGACCTTGAGTGCGTGCGTGAAGTGGACAGGTTGGATTCTGGATTTCCGGGGCGCCCCCCGGGCTACGCTGCCTGAGGACAAGGCTGCGCGCATTATTGCGGGCTTGCAGGTCATCGCGCGCAAAGGGCATGTGCGTCGGCGGGATCTACAGGCCTTGGTGGGCCTCTTGTCTTGGTTCACCTGTGGAGCCCGGTGGCTCAAGCCGTGGATGGCAGTTTGGTTCCATATGCTCCTGAAGCCTGCGTTGCGTTTCCAGTGCTTGGATGAGACACAGCTTGCGGAAGTGCTGCGCGTCCTTGACTCCAACTTGCGGGTGCGCCGCCGCGCCTGCTTGTCTGACGTACAGCAGGGGTGGCAGGCTGTTGAGTGCAGCGGCAGGGTGATCACGTGCCCCTCGGACCTCCAGAGCTGCCGTCTGAAACAGGGTCGCGCGTGGGTGAAGTTCTTGGATGCCGCGTCAGAGTCCGTGCGGCCTTCTCGGCAGGAATCAGATGTGGCAGAATTCTTCATGCGCGTGGTTCGATTGCAGTCTCCTGTTCATCTGGCAGTAGATGCCGCTGGCTCTGGCCCTGCAGCTGCGGACGCGTTCGCCTCGGGCAGTGTGGCTGGCATTGGAGGCTGGTTCTTGCCAGAGGGCGCTCCTCTGGCGGCTTCGTCCATCATCTGGTTCTCTTTCCATCTGGATAGAGCCGCGCTACCTGGCTGGTTTGTTGGCGGTGATGCAGATCTCGAGACCAGGATTTGCGCGTTAGAAGCCCTGGCACAATTGGTGTTGTTAGCCATGCAGGTGCAGGAGTATGCCCATGGGCCTCGCCGCCCCAACGTGGGGTGTATTGCCTTGCGCCAGCAATCAGACAACCTGGGCGTGGTCTGTTCCTCTGCCAAGGGTCTCTCCATGAAAGAGCCCTTGGCTTCTATTCTTCAGGCAACAGCGGTCTTCTGCATGCAGGAGCATTTGAATCTGCGCTTGAGCCACCTCGCAGGAGCCAGGAACGGCTGGGCGGACGCCCTTTCTCGAGGGCCGTCCCATGATACAGTCTTTTGGAGCCAGCTGAGCCCAAATCTACGCCGAGATGTGGATTGGCGTAGTTTGATGCAGGCGGGCCGGCCCTGCCAGTTGCGCCGAGTCGAGCTGCCAAGATAGCAGTCGCTGTGGTATGGTTGTGCCTGCCTATCGCGCTGCGTTTGGGTGAAGGTTTTTTGGCTTCGGCAGGGGCTCGTGGTGGCTGCGGCTCCGCTTTGGGGCATGTGCCTCGGGTGGGAAGGAGGGATGCCCCTCCTTCCCCTGGAACCATACCAGAGTTGCAGCCAAAACAGTCTCGCCCCTTTGAGTGTGCACATCAGGTAGGAGAGGGTTTGGTCCCACACGCTTCACCTGATGCGTTACAATCTGTTCCAACCCAACCCATGCCCTTGCCGGCTCCCTGAAGGCATGCCATCGAGCGATGCTCCCACCCTCCGCTGCGCGGCTCCCGAGTTCGTGCCAAGCAGTGCAGCAGGCGCCTCTTGTGCATGGTTAGCTTTGGTGATGTTGCAGGCAGCAGTTTGTCGTGGTCCCACACACTTCATGCTCCTTGAAGGCATGCCATCGAACGATGCTCCTGCTCTGCGCAGCGCGGCGCCCGACTTCGTGCCAAGCCGTGCAGCAGGCGCCTGTTGTGCAAGGAGCTTGGTCGACGTGGCCTGCAGCCTTGCGAGCTGTTTTTCATGGTCCCACACGCTTCACCTGATGCGCTACAAGCCGTTACAACCCAACCCATGCCCGTGCCGGCTCCCTGAAGGCATGCCAGCAAACGATGCCGCGGACTCTGAGCAGGCCGTTCCCTTGAATTTGAAATCGTTGAAGCAGGATCAGATGCTCAACCCTGCAAGCTGCATCCCGGAACCCCTGAAATCCAAACCTGAGATAGGAATCCCTAAACGTGGGATGCCGACGCCGAAGCCAGGAGTCGGAGGAGTTGCTGGAGTTATCCGTGAAAAGCATCCGCTGGGCCCACGACTCCATTGAAGTACGCTTCAAGAATGGTGGATTTCTCGTCGACACGCTGAAAGAGCTCTTGTCCGGCTTGCAAGCATCCGCTCTTCCCAAGTTCTCTGTGTGGCAGAGAGGTCCTACTTGGTTTGCTCTCACGGGCAACAGGCGGCTCTGGGTTTTGAAAGAGTTTTCCAGGATGACTGGACAGCATGTCCAGGTTCCAGTGCGTCGTTTGAGCAAAGACGCAGAGGCTTCTGCATGGTTCCGTCGCATGTTCACCACCAGGACAGATGGAGAGTCCGTATGCTTTGTGGCATCGAAGCATCATTATCCCAGCATGAGCTTGGCGCTGGCATCCTTGAATCCATCCACGGCCCCGAATGCGGAAGATTTGGAAATTGGGCACCTTTTGCAGAGCTCACCTGATGGTGTGCCAATGACGTTGCTCGAGGCAAGTTTTCAGACATTTTCTGCCGCGAGCCGCGTGCGAGCGAGACCTGACCTGTTTTCCATCACACCTTCCGCGTCAGTGGTCTTTGCCAGCGCGGTGTCAGCGGTTGTGGTTGAAGCGAAGCATGCCTCGTCTCAGGGGAGTGATGTTGTGACCAGCTCGACGAACCACCTACCAAAGTTTGTTTCTGGGGCTTGGGCTGGTCAGGATGCTCGGGATGCTCAGGAGCCCGCGAGCCAAGACGCGCTTGTCCAAGGCAACTTTGTGTCTTTAAGGAAGCACACAGCGGGCGGCGCAGTTTTCTCGTTTCAGAATGCCGAAGTCCGGCAGAACCTCCTGGCCAACACATCTCGGTTGGTGGTTGGCCAAGTCAATGTCGATCTTTCTGCTTATGTGGACTCAGCAACAGCATGCGAGGTGCCGACAGACCTACTTGCAGCATGGGGCAAGGGGGAACAATCCTCGCTGCTCTCGATCTGTGAGCTTGTGCGGTATTTCGATGCGAAACATGAGGAGATGAGCCAGAAGAGAGGGAGCCCTGCACTTGAAGTTGCCGAGAAAACAGATGAAGTGTCGTGCGGCATGCAGGCACATGCATGTACATCAGCTCTGCGAATGTTTTTGCAGTGTAGACTGTCAGCTTTCATCATATCAAGGGATGCGAGTTTCGGGCTATGTTAGCTTCTTTGTTTCCGGCTCCTCGGTTCTGCAGCTCGATTTCCAGTTCTTCCCTGCAGGACTCGTCTTCTCAGGAATTCGGTGAAGGTGCTGTGGCTTTCGCGTCTGGTGCGCAGAGATGTCTTTTCAGCTTGGGCGGCCTTCTCACCAGGCTTCCAGCCAGGGTGCTGGAAGGACTAGGCTCATCGTCGTCGGGCTCATTGGGGTCGTCGTTTGCCAACATCTTGCACGAAGCCCGAGCGCAACAGTTGATACTGCAAGCTGGTCGGAGCATTCAGATTGTATCCCCTGATGTCCCTCGCGAGCTACCTCAAACTCAGCTCACCCAGGAAGACCTCATCGAGATTGCCGAGGAACTGGGCCTCGTCTGGGGACAAGGTACTTATTCAACAATGCATCCGGTGGTTGGTGGCATACACCGTGTCAGCATTGGCTACAGCACGCAGCACATCAATTCGATCTCCTATCATTTGGGACGGCTGCTGCCGGGCACTAGCGATCCGATCCGGAAGTTTGTCGATTCAGGCAGTTGCATCTTCTTGGGGCCGAGTCGAAGTGGGAAGACTACATTAATCCGAGATGTTGCCGCCTCCTTGTCGACAAGCAGCCAGGTCATGGTGGTGGACTTCTGCGACGAGCTCCATCAGGGAGGACTGGGTCTTGCCCGACACGTCGTCGGCAGATCTGCAGCGGATACTGTGCAGGCAATTCAACGGATCGTTCATGACCACAGCCCGGATGTTATTGTGGCAGAGTTCACACAGCCTGCAGATGCCATTGGAGCAGCGCGAGTTTGCCAAGGTGCCGGCCAGCGGCTGATTTGTTCAGCACCCTGCAATCTGAACATGATGATAGAGTCATTCTTCATGTGTGGATTTGGCACCTATGTGCACCCATGCATCTCCTTCCCCTTTCTCTCAGCCATCGTGCTGCGTCAGGAGCTCGACTTCTGGCAAATCTATGCCAGTGTTCAGGCAAACGTTTGTTCTATGTCTTTGAAAACGGCTTGTCCGGAACACACGGCGCCAAGGAAGGACCTTCTCCCGACGTGCATTCGGCTGAAGCCTTTGCAGCCTTTCACAGAGCTCGAGTAGACAAAGGGCGTGCAGAGTGACACTGGTATACTACTGGTATACTCGAAGCAGCCAAGCAGGAGTAAGGCTGAGTAAGGGCAGTGGCAGCGTCACTGGATGTTGCCTCTTGGGTTGCCATGAGCTGGCGGTTCAAGACTGGCCCTTGAAGCAATTCTCAGCCTGGTCTGCCCATGCCGGGAGCATTGACATTGCCCGAAACTTCTAAGTAAAGCCAGCTGATGATCGACATTCGGCGCGGCCCGAGCATTTTCACGCGGCTTTGCGAGTTTCCTTCGCCCAACCGGGCACGCGACCCCTCCCTCACATCCTCCACTTATTCTTTCTTGTCTTTGACTTTGTGCCAGGCTGCGTCCGGTGGCGGGTCTTGGAGCTCCTTGGTGCCCGACGCGGTGCGCCGACTTAGCAACGGATCACTCTGGAAGCTAAAGATTCTTATTGCACAGATTGCAGGATGTGGGAGGGGGGGGGCATTCACGGCATTCATTCAGAAGCTGCAACATGCCAAGCTTGCAAGAACTTCCGCCTACCTCTGAGTGCAAGATGGTCGGCTTCGTGTGGGCTGTGTGCTCGAGTTATGAACCGGCTTCCATCACGATGGGTGGAGTGTATCAAAGAGGGATTTTGGAGGATTTTGGGAGCAAGCCACAGCTTGAGCTTAACGGTTTAGGGGGGGGGGGAGCCGGCATTTCAGGAGCGCATGTTCGGCGTCTTCCTCGCCAAGTCCGCACAGGCCGTGGAAGAGCGGGGTATCGGCAGAGTCGTGGTTACTCAGGCTGCTCATCATAACCATGCTCCAAGTGAGAGAGGATCGAAAGAAGCTGCTGGCATGCTGTGGATTTCCTAGGGCCTCAGACCTCAGACCTCAGAGACATCAAAGGTTTGTGTAGTGAAAGTATGGAAAGTAGGCCCATAGGCCCATGGGCTTAAGGGGCCCATATCACCTGAACTGGTGGCTGGAGCAGCGCGGGCCCCGCCCGCGCCCAGGGGTCGGCCATGAGAGCGCCCTGCTCAGGCAAGAAACGCAGGAAGAAAGGTGGTGACTGGAGGATTAGGTGGTGGACTTGAGAAACTATTCCACGTCTAAATGGGAACCTGCTTGAACTCAGAAGCATCCTCGAGAATCCTTGGCAAAGCCCACAGTAGCCACAGTAGAGACTTTTTGCAGTTTTGCAGAGGAAGACAGCGAGATTACTTTCGGAGGCTGGGAGAGCAGTGGCCTTGGAAGCCGTGAGTTAAAACAGACTTGCACGAAGCAATCTGAGCTGTCTTCAATGGGGTGTTTTTTTTGGCATTCTCTTTGTATGTGGAGCTCATCGTTTGGTATTCGTTTGAGGAGAGCTTGCCGTCGGCCAGGTTGGGGGCAAACGTTTGCTTCCTCGTTTCAGCGGTTTAACCGTGGCCTGTTGAAGGTGTTAGATGGTTTAGAGCACCGGGCTCCGAAAAATCTCCGATTGAAGGGCATCCTCAGAGTTGGCTTCTCCGCATGGCCGCTTTGCCGCTGAAGAAAATCCTCATTCCTGGGGTCCGGAGCATGCCCTGGCGGCCCCAGCGGCCCCAGCGGACGTGGGCGATCCCAGCTACCTTTAAGTTGAGCCCAGGTGACCACATTTTGACTGGTCACAAACTGGTGCTGGTCTCAGGCAAACTGCAGTTGTCTGCAACAACCTTCTCAGCTGCCTTTGGTTCGCTGCCCAAATGAGTGATCACCTGCACACCATAAGATGAACACTGGGATCACTGGAAAGCATCAGGGCTAGGATTGAGGATGAGGGCGGCGGAGCCAGTGATGCTCAAGTTGCAAAATCACCCCACGCCAGACCGTTATCTCAAGTATAAGGAGATACGAGGAGCACTCCTTGTGTAGAGTCTATAGTCTATAATCTTAGGCATTGCATCATGCCGGGGCCTCGACTTAGCGGGACGCCGAGGCCTTCTGTGACGTGCAGGACAGCCAGGACCCTTGCCCTGCTCGGCTGCCCTGTCTCGAATCGCGCTCGCCGGCGCCCGCCGCGGCATCCTTCGAATCCCTTCCGGTGCCTCGAGCAGGAGGGCTACTGGCAGCTGCAAGTCTACGGCATCAAGGCCTCGCTGCTCAAAGCGCGATCGGCCCATAGGGCCCAAGCTCGTATGTATCCTCGAGTCGACACTTTCATCCCCAGTGAAATAGCAAAGCCAGGCTGATGGGCAGAAGCTCGACTTTTGCGACGACGGCTGCAGAGCTGTCGTGGACCGCTGAAGCTTCTTGTGGAACTTTTATGGCTTTCTCCGAATTTTTCAGGAACCGGAGCAGCCTGCCCAGTGCATGTAGAACGTTCGAACCTTTGCAGACGCTGCTGCATACTCCCGGGTCCCGGATTGGACAGCCTGGACAGCAGGACACTGGTTCCTCTCTCGTCGGCGTGCCGTCCGCACTGGGCGACCAGCTCGTCCGAGCCCCAGGAAATTCGGTGAGCGCAAGTGGCTTTTGATTTTGCCTCCTGATTGCTCTCATGCCTTCTTGATTCTCTTCTCAGGTGGACATGCTCCGATTTCCGGCATCTCCTGAAGGCACAAGCCGAAGTTGGGTGGTTTCGGGGATTTGGAAACAAGGCGCGGTCTGGTCTCTAGGCTTTGAGGCGGGTTGTGAGATGGTCCGGGACTTAAGATGGGCTTCCAGGGCTTGTAGGCGACGTTGTGCGAGAGGTGCTTGTTTCTACCTTTCGTGACGTGGGCGGCCTTTTAGTGAGTTGAGTGGCAGCCGTTGACGAGCTCAAGCTCTTGCGAAGCCCACCCTGACAAGAGGAGCGGACCGGACCTAGCATTGCGAAAGTGCCCACATGTGCCCACCCATTCTGCCGCAGCTTTCTTTCAGGCTTAGGACCGATGCAATCCCGCGCTGCATGGCGGATCTGGCTCCCGCTGCTTTGTTGTGCCGGGCTGCGTGCACCTTGCTTTGAAGCTCTTTTGCTGTTCTTCTCTCTGCCATCTCCCACTTCTATGTTTGCCTCGCTCACGTTTTTGTTCGAAATTTTCTCCTCCCTGTCCAAACTTGTCAGTGCTAGTGAGAAGAGGAATCGAATCCAGAGTCGAAGGCTCCGAAGGTTCTTGGTGCCCTTGGTGCCCTTGGTGCCCTTGGTGCCCTTGGGCCCTTGGTGCTCGGTTAGAAGCTTCTAAGCCGCTCAAGCCTCAAGTTCGTGCTCCCGCGGCCCGCAACATCACTCCAAGGAGGTTGGACTTTGCCCGCGCTGGCCGCACAGTGCCAGAGCCTCGCTCAGCGAGAGCCCTCGAGGCGGGGGGGGGGCGGGGCGGTTGCTGCGCTAGGTGTAAGGTTGCAAAGCTGTTGTGGGGATCCCCGCAAGGTCTTCCTAAAGATCCCCAGAGCCCTTCTTGGATCTGCCCAAGGCTACCGGACCCGAAGGGCTGCGCAAGCTCAATTCCTGCCCCTCGGCAGACAACACACTTGAGCACGGAGGAATCCAGGGCGCTCTGAGGCCGGGTGACAGGCATCGAATGACGAGCGTTGAGCATCGAGAGCCATCGAGCTCCCAGGAATCAGACGACCTGGAAGTCATGTGCGCTGTCGCTCCTCCAGCGTGCCAAGTTCTTCAAAGACCCTTGGAGATGAACCGGTACTGGGCCAATCCGTAGGACTTAAGTGACATGATCGCAAGACCCTCTCCGAGGCCCAACGGCTCAAAGGTTTGTCAGGGGCAACTATAGAGTGCACAAATTGCACAAAGCCAAACGCCAGCGCCATGGCTCCCGAACCAGACGCCGCGCCGCAGGAGGCCTTGACATGCCTTGACTTAACTTTGACATACTTTGACTCAGAGACACCTTGGCTGAGCAAAAAAGCATTACAGCTTCGAACACGATGTGTAGCGCAGTGTGGTACGTGTGGTACGTGTGGTACGTGTGGTACCTGTGGTACCTGTGGTTTTGTGCAGTGGATGCGCTTGTGGAGGAAGCCTTGTTGGAGGAGGGCATCCAGACTCCAAACCCCAGCTTGGGTGCCTCTGCAGCCGGGGTTTCAGGACTCTGTATTCAACTTGTGCATGCTCGGACATTGTGCCGAACTGCAATGTGGCCTTTTCCCGAATGCGTGACAGAAGGATTCTCCGGGATTATGGCGGATGAATGGGTTGACCCAAAGTCGTTGCCACACCGTCCGCGTGCGTTCCCAAAGAGAGTTTGCGTTGGTGACCCTTGCCGCGGCTGCCCTCAAGTCCTTGTTTTGCGAGAATCTAAGAGAATGTTGGTTTCGGGCACAGCGCCGCCTTGCCGAAATGTTTCACATGCCATGCTCAGACTTCTACGTCACGAGCAACATGCCCCTCCTTGAGCCTGAGACTTCCACATGTCCCGATGTCGTTTTTTTCTAGTGCCGTTCCAAGCACAAATGAAACACAAGTTACACCGCATCCCACGCTGCATCACGGGCCATGTCGCACTCTTGATATTCTTGGAGCGGACGCTGTCCGACTCTAAGGTGCCAGAAATGGAGCCACTCCATCTCGATTTGCGACGCTTGGTGAAGCATTTACCTTTTTTTTGTGAGCGACGGAGAGGCAAGGTTTTCTTTGCAACGTTCCGCGTCTTGCGATCTGCCTGTTAAAAAGGAGAGCAGGCGGCATCTCACCTTACGTGATAACATGTTTAGAAGGTATACATTCCTAGCCAGTATAGCCACTTGAAATTTCAAGCTCAGCCAGTGTGCGTGCACATACCTACAGGCCTACATGTCTACATGTGTATGGAATGTGACGTAATGTCATGCAACGTAACTCAATGTAGCTTAACGCCGTGCAGCGTAACGAAACCGTGTATGCAATGTACGTAATATATTTCTTGTATGCAATGTATGTAATGCATGCAATGTACGTCGTGGACGTAATGTATGCAGTGCAGGCAATGCATGTAATGTATGTAATTTATGTAACGTGTGTAATGTATTTGATGTATGTAATATATGTAACGTATGTAGTATGTAGTGTGTGCAAGCATGGAGTATATGTAAAGAATGTAATGCATGCAAGGTTATGTGGCGTATGTGGTGCATGTCAGGTGTGTAGTTTACGTGTGTGCATGCAATATTTGTCATGTCTGTAGTGTCTGTAATGTTATGTCTGTGGTGCAAGGTTTGTAATGTCTGCAATGTATGCAAGTCTGTACTGTCTGTACTGCTTGTCATAATGTGATGTCGGGAATGTGCGTCATGTCATGTCTGTAGTGACACTGTATTGTTCGCTATGTCGGTTTTCATGCATGTATGCACACCCGTATTGGCGCATACATGAATGCTGCGTATAAAGCCGTTTATCAATCACACTCTCAGGGCTCTGATCCTTGGCCTGCTGGGCACTGCGGCCCTGCTGGGCCTGAGCACGTGGCTGCAAAAACCTGGGGGCGCAGCAGGTCCCACAATCTTTTCGGGGAGTTGGGTTTTCTTTGTGAGGGTGTTTCTTGTGCTGAAGACTCAGCCTCCAAAGCTTCCCGAACTCCAAGTACCTTGAAGTGCATCCCAGTTCCCTCAGACCGTCAGCCTCATGTCTGTTGTTTGCCAGAAATCGAGAAGACCGCAGAGTTCCAGTTGGATGATGACCTGGACGATTACAGGCATCGCCATCTGTCAGTGTTGTTTTGCTGCGGAGCCGAAACGCGTCGCGCAGTGTCAGGTCGGATATGTCATCTGGCAAGGAGAAGCCGAGCTGGCGCGAGGTTGGGTGCAATGCGGTTAGGAGTCAAAAGAGTCAAGAGCGAAGGTGGTCGACGATGTTTGACCCATGTTCTGTAGAAGAGTCTGGCCCTTTGCGTATCTCAGCAGCATTTACGTGCTGGGAAGCCGCAGAGGTGGCGTGCAAGCTTGTCCGCAACGGGGAGTGCCCCGCTTGGCAAGAAGACGGTTGAGAAAACCATACCACAGGAGGGTGGTTTGACATCTGCAGACATCAATGTAGACATCACGCGCCTCCAGGCGTCATGGCATCCACTGTTGCAAGGCGTCGCAAAACAAATTGAAGGTTCGGATTAGAGGGCTAAGGTGGCGACTCCGATGCCTTTGCATCAACCTTAGGGCGATGTGAAGTAATGCCAAATTCCGCACAGATGGGTTACGTTTTGTCGCAGTTCTTCTTCTGGTTCAGATCAGTGTTGTGTGTGGTTGGGCTGTTTTTTCCGCAGCGCGCTGCAGTTTTGGGTGACACTGATATTCGTGCTCCTGCGGTGACATGCTCTGTTCGGAATGTTTGCTGTTTCGCTAAAGCTTGGCTGCTGCGATCTCCCTTCAGTGCCCGAGTTGTATGTGAGAGTTCTGCGCATGCCGGGGTCTGTGGATGTAGTTTTTGCGAACGTCAGAGTCAGACAGCACAAGGCGCGAAGTCCGAGACAACAGCGCAGCAAAGCCTTTCTTTTGGCCAACGTCGAGATGTTGACCTGACTCGCGGATGACGCTGTATTCGGCATGTTTGTGTCTGATATCAAGTATCGCTGGGCTTGCATGGGGCACCCCGCGCACCCGTATGCCACAGGCGTTTGCTAGCACAGAAGTTTCAGCTACGGTGTTGCAATGTGTTGCACGTGCCGATTATGTTGGCACGTTGCTAGCTTGCAGGGTCCAACTATTGGAGTCGAGTCCAGTGAGTCGGGCTCTGGGTGGTCGCTGTTCGACTTGTGTCAGCATGTGCTGTGCTGACCCCCCTGCAGTTTTGTTGACCTGGGTTTTTCATGGTTTTTCGACCAAAGGAAGAGTTCCGTTTCCGTTTTAATGCTCCCTTCTGAGCCCAGCGCATATCCCCGCAGCCAAGGGCGCACCGGCTGGAGAAGTTGTTATGGAGGAATCGCTTTGTCGCCAATGCCTCTTGAAAGAGCTTCTGGCAAATTCTTGATGCTTCAGGTTTCAACTGGCTCTTGAACTGCCTGCTGTGCTCTTCTTGGTGGTAAGATAACTGGCTGCAGGTCACGGCCAGCTCCGGGCAGCATAAATTAAATGGTCTTAGAATTACCACAAGTAATCAGTTGATAGCATCTGCAGGTGCACGGTGTTTCTGTTGTGATGTCCTAGTCTGTGGGTTCCTGTGGAAAGAGCTTCCAAGATTCTATAGTATGCCACATGGCACTAACTCTGACAGCGGCCATAAGGGCGACTTCAAGCAGAGGCCAACAGGGCACCATGGCATAGTCTTCGAGTCAGAGCCATCCAAGGCCCGGTGTTACAACACTCCGATACTGACCGTAGCCATGAGCTCCAGCAACTACCACTCCAACAGATGGGACATTGTGAAGATGCTGGCGGAGGCCGAAGATGCCGAGACCGCAAAAAATGGCTAAAAAATGTCCTTACATCACTCCGACTGGGAGGGGGGGTTCTGTGCTCATGCACACGGGTCCGTGATCTTGTTCTGAGCGTGCGGTTTCCCTGAAGGCGGGTGCACAGGTGACTGACGAGAACATGGCTGCTTGGTCTAACTCGGTCTACCCGGCGGGTGGCTGAAAGCGGGTTCCTCCCTGTGAATGCTCTGAGAAGGCAAAGAATGCAGAATTCAAGGGCCACAGACTGTAGAGGCAACTTTTTGCCCAGGTTGACGCCGCCTGCTCTTCCGAAGATGACGAAAACCAACTTCTGCGTATTCTTCTGACAGCAGGCCTGCGGGGGGGGGGGGGGGGGGCAACTTTGGGCAACTAAACACAACAAGCGCGAACGCATTGGCAAATAGATTTGGCATAGTCTAAGATCTCGAGTTGGGTTGCCGGACCCCACCCCCCCAAATTGTGTAGTTTTCGGGTGATTCTGTTGCTCACACAGGCTAACGTGGCTTCGGGAAGACATCGCTAGACCCGGGCGCAGACCTGGATCGAACACCTGTTGGAACACCTCAACACCTTGAGGTGGCAACCCCAACGCGCAGAGCGGTGGCACAAGCCCCATCAACTGTGCCGCCAGCCGTTGCGATGATTGGCAGGCTCGTGTCCAGTTCGGTGGACTTGAGCATTTTTGTGAACATTGCATAACAAAGCAGGGCATTCGGCAAGCACACGCAGCAGCGCACCCACTACTTCAGCCCACCCTTTTGGCCAGCTCAGGTGTCCAGTTCCGAAACACATGTCGGATGCAAACAAGCCTATCTTGTCAGAAGAAACGTGCACAAGCGGGTGTTCCATCCATGTTCATTGCCACACAGGTGGTTGCAAATGCTGCACGCATCCGCGCCACCGCACGACGGTGCACACAGCTTCATTCTAAACTTAAACTAGATGGATGAGGTAGGATATTCTTGTGCTGTTCCGGACGCTGGGGAGGGATTGCTGTCAGGTCTCTGGACTCATTCAGGCTGGCGCTAATCCGGAGACGAAGGCAGCCTCAACCATTTCTGTGAGCATTGTGAGGGATACTGCCAGGTGGCAAGTGTCTTGTGCTTGTGGGGCCAATCATTTCATTGATTTGAAATTCGAGCTTACCCCCGAAGCCGTGGAAATCCCGGAAAGGGCGAAGGCCCTCCCAAGCACTGAGAAGCACGCAGAAGCTCGGATGAGCGTGGCACCACACGGCACGGCAGAGGACCGCAGTGGCTTCACGCCCTTTCTGAACGCCTTAAACTCTGGGTGCACCTCCATGGCGAACGAGCTGCCCGGCAAAGAGAACTTGGAGGGATATAGTTGGAGTTTGTCCAGCATGAGCTCGCCTTCGGGCCATCTGAGCTAGTATTGTGCTCTTGACGCCCTGCATCGTGATAGTGACAGGTTCCTCAATCATGGTGTAGACATCAACGCCGTGACCAACAGCGGTGGCTCAGACGAACACTGGATGCCTAGTCCAGATGATGTAAGACAAGGTGTAGGTCAACGTGAACAACTCCAGCATGTGAATGCGGTTGGAGCCACTTTTGCCCGGATGCTCCCGGCACAGCCCTGGAGCGAATGTCAACGAACCCTTCAAGCGGAAGGGCAAGGGCCTTGCATGTGGGCAATCAGGACTCTGTCGAAGCTGTTATTGCACATCACCATGAGTGGTCCCGACTAGAAAGGAGAACGACACTGACGTCTGTTCAGATGCTAGTCTGACAAAGGCGACAATGCGCTCCAGGTGGCGTGCAACAAGTTGCTCGACAAAATTGATGCCCTGTACAGAATGGTGTCTTGAGGGGGTGTCTAGCTTGTAAAGGCCAGGACTGTCCTGATCAGACCTTGCAATGATGTTTTCCATTGGGCCTGTTTGGGGGTTGCTCTCAGGTGCATGGGTGATGTTGCCCGCGAGCTGCTCAAGCGAAACCTTCCCGTGGCTGCGGCAGAGCATTGTGAGAGACGGGTGCGGCAGCGAGAAGTGTGTAAGCGACGTGCCCGATACGCCCTAAACGAATGCCCGCCCCATTTTCACCCTCAGAGCCACCGCGTGTGGGGTCAGCTTCAGTAGCTTCATTGGTAGCTTCAAGCTTCCAGCAATGTGTACAGTTCGCATGTGCCATGGCTCAGGTGAACCACAAGAATGCGCGTGGCCAGACGGCCCTGGGCTCGGCGGTGCAGCTCCCCGGCCCGAGGGTCTTTGGGAAATGTTTGGCAGGTCAGCGCCAGATCCTTGACACCCTTTGACACCCTACCGCAGAGATCGAGACTTCCTACCAATCTCTTAGAGATCTGATGTTTTCCAAGGGCCGGCTGCGTGTCGATTGGCGCTGCGCTCCTGGACAACCCTTTCACCCAGGTCGGCTGCAGCAAAAGGATGCAAAAAGGGGACTGCTCGAAGTCAGAAGATTTGTTCTTGCTACGTTTGGGTTGCAAAAAACTGCTATGCCACTTGGAGCCCAGTCATGCCTCCACATACATGGTTTACAGTTTCGCCGTAGACGTCCACTGCTGTAGGAATGTGGCCAAGGTGGATGAGGAGGGAGCCGAGGGTAAGACGGTCCTCTTTGCGGCAGCGGAGAGAGGGCAACAGGACGGTCAAAAACTACTCTTTGCCTGAAACAAGGAAGAAAATGCTGGCAGCGGGAACGCTAGCCTTTTCGGAAGCATGCTGCAATCGAGGTTCTCGGCCCCCCACGACGCTGTGCCCACATTTCGTAGTGGTTTTGCACAAGACATGTCTTATCCACTGTGCAATATGCATGTGGTTGAACAGAGCAGGGCACGGATCATGAGTTGTCGCCTGAGCACCCCGCACAGTATTTCACAACGGCACCGTGTGGCACACGCTGCGGAGATCAGGAGCTGACGAAGATGCTCATTGACAAAGGTGCAGTGGTGAATCACAAGGAGCGCTGAGCGTAGCCTCGGAATGCCATGTAGCTGGAGTCGGGCATGTTGTCAGATGCTTGGGGAAGGACAAAACAGGTGCTACGCCTTTGCTGGCGGCGGCGAAGAGGGGCGCAAGCTGCGATGTTCTTCTCAAGTCACCCAGCTAGACAAAGAGACATTGCAGCTGCTTTTGCCTTCCATGATCAAGATGTAGTGCTGCACTGAAGCTGCTCGATATGTAGGCACTGCTTGACTTGACTTTCCGATTCATTAAGAAAGGTTGGGTTGTTAGGTGTTGGGCTGTGAAAGTTAGCAGGTTGGTGGTTGTCAGGGTCCCAGATGGCCTCACACCATTGTGAAACCGGGATGTGCCGTGAACGTTGTGGCATGGTGCATCATGGTGGGGGCTGTCTTCCTGACATGGTCCAAGGAATGGAGCCGACGTGAATGTCGTCGACATCGAGGACACCATGTTGGATTTCGAAGAGTGGTTGAGACTGTCTCGGGTAAGAACCATTGCGGACACGTAGCCACTGCCAAAGAACGGTGATGAAGGGCATCATAGTAAGCTTTTTTTGGCAATGTCGGCAGTGGATGGCAGTGGTGCAGATGTAAGAATGCGCCAGGGCCAGTTTCCCCTGTGGTCTGCGGCCGATGGCGGCCACGTGGTGGTGGTACGAGAGCTTCTGTCACCTGGCAAAGTGGAATGGCAACCGAAGTGGCTAGTGAAGTGGCACTCTTTCTTTCTTTCTTCTTTATTCTTTCCGCAAAATGGGTTTGGGTGTAAAACTATCAGTCAATGTAATGTCATTGTTTGCATATGCCTTGTTAGCGGATGTCTGGGCTGAGAGCCTCGAGACACATGGCCTGGAGTTCAGATCTCTGTTTCACATGGGTGTGCCTGATCAGCAACTTTGGTAACACATGGTTCAAGGCTAGTCACGCCTGCTCGTCAGCTGGAAAGCCAGAGCAGAAAGTTCAGGAATGCGGGGTCGCAGCCCTTGATCAACAAGTGCTCTGCCTGCAAGTTCTGGAAAGTGTCAAGTTTCAGAACCCGTCGCAACTTCCCTGGCAACCGAGCCATCACGCGGTTCTCAGGGTCTTTGCTTGCAAAGTTAGTCTATGGAGTCGGCAGGAAGGGCCGCGAGGGTATCAGCCTTGCTGTGATGGTGCAGCAGATTGCGGCATAATGCAGCCCAGAGGCCCAGAGTCTGCGTGGTGGTAGAATCCTTTGGCTGTTGCTCTCAAGGCCTGGACCCAAGGGCAAGTCACCCCTAGCGGCGGCCTGCTGGAACACCCAGCCGGAGGCTCTTGGAGGGTGGCGACGTCAGTATGACGTCAGTATGACGTCAGTATGACGTCAGTATGATGTCAGTATGACGTATGACGTCAGTGGGGTGTGATATGTGACTTCGGGTTGCTTTGGGTTTGTAGGCAGCTTTGGTTCCTGAGCCTTCCTTAACATAGCCGTGGGATGTGGGACAGGGAGAACATGTCGAGCCCAAGATGTCCAAGATGCCCAAGTAGCGCCTGGGTCTCGCGTTGGTCGATGCAGTGCCCTCGTGGCCCAAAGCTGCTGGCGCGGAGCCTCTTTGAGTCTGCTCAGCGATCTTTTCGATGTCATGTGTCCTTCGGGAGGTTACGCAGGTTCTCGTCGAACACGGGGCCGACGTGGCCATGAAGGATGCTTGACAGCGGTTGCGTCTTCATCAGGCGATCATAAAGTGCCAACGAAGTACCAACACACAGAGACACACACACAGAGACACACAAGGACACACACAGAGACACACAGAGACACACAGAGACACACACACACACAGACACTCACACACAGAGACACACAGAGACACACAGAGACACACACACACACACACACACGCACACACACACACACACACACACACACAGAGAGACACAGACAGACAGAGACACTCACACACTCACACACACACACACAGACACACAGAGACACACACACACACACAGACACAGACACAGACACAGACGCAGACGCAGACGCAGACACAGACACAGACACAGACACAGACACACACACACACACACAGAGACAGACAGAGAGGCAGACAGAGAGACAGAGAGACAGACAGACAGACAGACAGGCAGGCAGACAGGCAGGCAGGCAGGCAGGCAGGCAGACAGACAGACAGACAGACACACGCAGACACACAGACACACACAGAGACACACACACACACACACACACACACACACACACACACACACACACACACACACACACACACACACACACACACACACACACACACACACACACACACACACACACACACACACAGCACACACAGACACACACACACACACACACACACACAGAGGCACACACAGACACACAGCACACACAGACACACAGCACACACAGACACACAGACACACAGACACACAGACACACACACACACACACACACACACACACACCGAGACACACACACAGCACACACAGACACACACACACACACACACAGACACACACACACACACACACACACACACACACACACACACACACAGACACACACACACACACACACACACACACATAGACACACACACACACACACATAGACACACACACACATAGATAGACACACACACACACATAGACGCACACACACACACACATAGACACACACACACACATAGACGCACACACACACACACACACATAGACACACACGCACACACATAGACACACACACACACACACATAGACAGACACACAGACACACAGACAGACACACACACACACACACACACACAGACACACACA
>CAJNDS010002586.1:255000-261772 GCA_905221605.1 Symbiodinium natans | reverse complement strand
GGCAGGATGTGCGTACTATTTAGGGCTTAAAAGTATCGTTGCTGACGTGCCAAGGTGTTGTCTCCTCACCAAAGATATGCGGGGTTGTTTCTGAGGGCACCCCTTGTGAGAAGATCAGTGGATCATCCGAACGCATCTCGACCACTGTCAAACCCAAGATCGAAGGGGATCATATACACTACTTCTTTGCGTCAGGAAGCATGTCTGCTTGTTGGAGAAGCGTTGCGGGAATTAGTGCCCGCGTCTTCCCATCGTCTTCCCTCAGGGACAGGTCCTGGGGTGTTCAGAGTTTACTTGCGCCTTTTTGGAGTTTGCGGCCCCCGAAAACTCCAAAGTGACACGGTTGAAGTTTCCAGGGATGGGTCCTTGCGGTCTCGGGCCGCAAATATATCATGAACCAAAACCGGTTCGGTTTTTGTTTCGCTTCCGGTTCTCGGTTCGGATTGTGATTTTCGGTTCGTGCGGTTTCGTTTCATTTGACCAGTTCGTCGGTTCACGGTTCGGCTCCTCCTGTGAATTAGCTGCCCGGGACGCTCTTGTAACCGCACCTTTTTTTTGCTCGGGGCATGCGGATGTGTGTCCAAACGCTGGTGGACAGAAACTTAATTTGATGTATCAATTGGCGCCCCAGGAAGGTGCAGGGCAAACGTGCATTCACCAGGTCGAGGGCCAGACGCCACAGTAATTTGTCGCAATAAGCATGGCCTTGAATTTGGGTGGGCTTGTTGTAGCCTACATCACTCCATTTCAGCCCAAAATCATCGCGACATTTAGAGCTTCTTGTGTCAGGTCCAGAAATAGGGTTACACACTAGTATTTCAACGCCACATGCAGAGGTTTAGCCGGCTAAACTGGGGACATGTGTCAAGTGGCGTATAGAACAGGGGATGTGCCTATAATCGTGTACATTTTTTCAAGCTTCGAGCCCCCTCCTCGGCCTGGGCCTGCCCGGTGAGGCAAGGGTGGGGTGGCGGGGGAGGAACCCCGCAGGGCAAGGGATTAACGGTGCAGCTGCGAAGCCTCGAGGGATCTTACCGCCGCTTGGGAAGGTACCAGAAGAACTCCTGGGGCGTGCCGGCCCAGGCGCAGTCCTTCGGCGATGCCGTGCAGGCACCGAGCCTAAGGCCTCTAAACTTCTAAACCCTCCAAGAAGCAGAGAGGGGACCTATTTTCTTTGAACATCCCCGAAGTAACTTGATGGGAACTGTACGGCCCATCTTGGATTGACATTCTGTGTGACGCGGTGAGGGGGTATCTGGGAGTGAGCAGTCTGGGCTTACCTGCATCCCCACCCTGCCGGTGGCGAAAAACCACAATAACACTCTGCAACAGACACCCTGAAAGTCTCCCACGCTTCCAAATGCCTCAGGACAATGCGAACCTCCTGATCCTCTATGGTGCCAACCCCAACTTGGCAAGTTTCTCGGCTTCTAACCAGGCTTGTCAAAGAAGCCGTTCTCGAGCTTCTCCTCCAGAAGACACGAGACAGCGCTTAAAACAACGGTTGAATCAACCTTAAACATATTCAAGGATGACCCATAACAACAACCCCACGCATCCCACAGATCGATGGGGCATCGCGCCTCTGCACCTCTGCGCCTACAACGGCTCCTTGGCAGTTTCGGACGTGTGCGGGAGATGTCGGGAGTTGCCGGGTTTGCACCAAGGCTACCCCAAAACTGCGGAGCTGCTGCTCCAGAAGGGCGCAAACAGGCCGGACGTGTACAGTGCAGACAGTAGCTGCGTTGCACGATCGACTGACACTTCATCATACGAGACCAAGCTGGGTTGCTGCTGCCCCGACATGCCACCAATGTTCCATTCGCCGGAACACCTTGCATTCTGGATTTCAAATCAGTGCAGAAGAACTTCGCAGGTATGCAAAGAACGCCCAGGGCAAGACGCCCAAACAGAGCCTTGGCTTCCAGTTTGGCGCCCTCGACACACAGTCTGTTGCAATTACTTCAGCTCGAAGTTTGTGGTACGCCAGCGGTCATTGACTGGAATCTCTCATGGATCTTCATCTCAGTTTTTGGCGTACGTAGCTCTCTGATGCCTCCCCAGTGGACTCGAGCTGTCGGCATGCTCAGGCTTTGTGGCGGTGGGCTTGGGCAGGGCGAGGCCTTCTGTGGGTCCTTAGACGCTGTGACATCCTGTGATGAAGATAGTTCTGGCAATGTCTTGCATCCACGAGCGTAGCACAGCTAAGCTATGCACAGCTTACGCATCTTGTACTGCCACTGGTTGTGCACTGTGCGTTCTCGGCCCCACCCCCCTGAAGTTCCCACCATGGTCTACGGTCTCCCCTAAACTAAAAAAGCCTAAAGCCTAAATTATATTGCCTCAAGGCCAGGATAAATAGAAATTGTACACGTTTCATTACGAGCAGCTCGTACAACAATCCTTCATCTTTTCATCTTTCACCGTGCAAAAAAATCAAACCAAAAAGTGGCATTGAAGCACCAAACCCTGAATAGGGAAAGCAAGCCCTGAAAGATGCTTCCGGCGCTCCTTTAGGCCGCCCCAAAAGCCCCAAAACCCCCCCCAAAACTCAACCCCCCCTCAAGAACCCTACAAAAATGCAAGATTTCAGCAAAAGCAAAAAACAAAACCCGACAAAACTCCGGATACAAACCCTTTGGAATTTCTATAAACCCCAAACCCTAAAGCCCTCAACCCCAAAACCCGAAACCCTAAAAGCAACCCATAACCACACCAGGGCAGGGGGGGGGCCAGGGCGGGGTGGGGGAAGGGGGGTGGGAGGGGGCGCAACCATGTATGGTTAGTCCTCTGTCTTTCTTGGGGGTGGCCTAGCGCCAGGGAATCAGAAAGTGTCCTGTGAGGTCGCGCGGCTGTTGGGCTGAGCTTGGGAGCTTTGGTGTGACCGCGTAGCCAGGAGAGCAGGCAAGACGGCCAGCCGCAATACTATCGAAACTTTCAGACACACCCTTGCCAGTGAAATCGCTGGGGCCGCAAAGTTCGGAGCCCATGTGGGACCAAGGTAGCTGAGGCAACTGCTGTGACCAAAGTTCGCATTTCGACCCTTCGAGCTGTGGACGTTTTGAGTGGAGGGCTTTTGTAGGCCTTCTCCCCTCCCACGTTCCATCCTGTTCTACATGTTCGCAGTTCGTAGTCTGGAGGATTCAAGACTCGAACAGAGGAATGCCAGCTCGCTGAGGACTTGACAGACGCGCAGCGGGAGGAGACGGCGGAGCTGATGATGGTCGAGCCTCTGAGCGTGGAAATTGGAATTCGAACGGTGACAAGCTCTGGTCCTTTTCTCTGGGATTCGTACGTCGTAAGTCGTAAGCGCGAACACAATGCTATTGGTATCCGGGAAGCCAGGAATCTGCGTCCTTGCTCTCACAGCTACATCTCTCGAGACGAAAGTCGGTCTCTGTGTTTCCTCAGCGTTTGTTCTTTACACAGCACAGCTGCTTCGCCGTTGAGGCTCTTTGAGCCAGGTGTCACTGTCTTCAAGCAGGCTCAATGTTTTACAGCTTCGTGGCACTTTAATGGCGGTTGAGCTCGCAATCAACGAAGTTTCTGTTAAGTGGACTGCGCGGTTGCAGGGTGATCCAGGCGACAAGTTCTTCATTGTGGCAGACGGGGAGGTAAAGGCCGGGGATCTTTCCATGGAAGTGAGCATTTTGCCCTTCACTACGTTGAGATTGAGGAGTGAAGAGCGGAAGCCAACTCCACAAAGCCTCAACATCCAACATGGGCTTGTGCGAAGCCAGTGTCCTCCTGAACCAGCAAATCAACACCCTCTCTGATGTCCCTGATGTCCGCCGTAGCAGTCGCGAAATCGAGGCCTACGTGACGCAACCCGGCGAGGGTGGCCAGCCACCAAGGGAGCGAGAGGGGGAAAGATAAGAAAAGGCATGGCACGATTTTTGAGGTTGGCAGTGGCGAGCTTCCAGCCTTATGGAGGGTCGTAGAAGAAACGCAGCCCTTGCGGAGTCTGTCGTGCCCAGGAGTTCTTGAAAAGCATTTACCTCTCATGGATTCCGTTCTGCCTTGTGAGAGGAGGAGATGGTGAAACATTACCACAGCGGCGAGTACTTTGGAGAGCTTGCGTTGCTCACGAAGGCCGGCACGGTAAACACGGCTTGCCAGTAAGCATTCAGCACAGTCTTCACAACTTCGCTATCACGATGCATCCAAGCCCATGCACAACTTCAGAAGTCACAAGCCTCCTCAACCCAAGCTGTGAACCAACGTGGACCAACATCCAGACTGCACATTGAGGCCCGCCAGCACTTCGGTTCCCCTTTCTATCCCTTTTTCCCCCTCTCTCCGCAGCATTCGGGTGGTGGGCCCGAGGTGCAATAACGTCATTGATGAGTCCACAAGATCTTTGCGAAAAGCTGCAATTAAATTAGTTGCCCCAGCCACCTTTTCCCGAGATGTTCACCAAAATCCTGAACGACCTCCTTGAAAGTTAGGCCCCTTCGTAGGGGGATGGGTGCGTTGTGGTGCGTTATGGTGCGTTGCTTGTCTCTCTTCTGTCGATGTACTTCTCCCAAGGCCCCGCGCAGGGCCTCGCTCCGGAGTTGCGGGGCCACTTGGAGTCCGAAGAATGTTTTGAACCAACGAAGGGTTAAACAAACCAGGAAGTACAATGCACACAGACACCCATACACACACGCACACACTCACTCACTGACTCTCACTGACTCTCCCTCACCCTCACTCACCCTCACTCACCCTCACTCACCCTCACTCACCCTCACTCACCCTCACTCACTCTCACTCACTCCCACCCACTCTCACTCCCACGAACTCTCACACACACAATTACACAAGCATGTCTCATTAAGCATACACCCAACGTATCGAAGTTGAGAAAGCTAAGGACCGGCAGGCCGTGCTTCTGTGGATCTCTCGCGACAACTTCGAGCGGACACTGGGCTCGCTGAAAGAGAGCCTCGACTTTCCAAGCTCCAAGTCTTAGAAGTATCTCTGGTGTCTTTCTTCGACTGTATGGTGGCATGCGCGAGAAGGCTCCACGTCTTCACACTTTTCCTACAGCTTGCAGACAGATTCGTGGTGCCACGCAGGCTGCTGCTGCGCAACGCCGCCTTCCGGCCAGCCACGCGCGCTCTCAAGCAGGCCAAGACCGCGCAGAGCAGTGCCTATGTAGTGTCTATGTAGTGTCTATGTAGTGCCATGTAGTGCCTCTGCTTTCTGGGGGCCCTATGTCCGGCAGGGAGGGTACAGAGAACCCTGACAAGTTTTTTGAAGAGGATTACCCCATGACTACCACCTTTTCCGGTGTCTCTCCTCCCTTGCAACTATCGATTCATCCAAAGGAGGAGCGGCTCGCCTTGGCTTCGCCCTTGGAGCAGGTCTTCGGTCTGCCAGGCTCCACAAGGCGGGATGAAAAAATGTGCGTAAAGTCGTGATTCTATCTGTTGAGGAGGCCCGTCAAGGGGTGTCTCTGTGTAGGTCTCTGTGTGGGGGGCTGGCAGCACACCCCACAGCGCCTCACAGACGACGTCGTGATACGAGAGAGTCCATGCGAGCGTATAAGAGTGTGTGATGTTCGTGCGACATGCGGTCAGCATCTTCTGAAGCAAAGAGGTACGGACATTGGCGGTGCGTCTATCCCTATTAAGCCGTGACCTGCACAACATGAAGATACGCCTTCCCGAAAGACGCCGCGACGGCACCCTGAAAGGATTTTCGTGAAAGTTCTTACGTAGCCCGGGTTCTGTCCTACGATGCCAGCAGCTTCCAGGCGCTTAGGTTCTTGCCAGGTTGCCCATCCACGGGTTGCGTTCATCCTTCTCGACTCGCAAGCAGGTACGCCAGGTACGAAGTACTCAAGGAATCTTCGCGAAAGATCCGCGTAAGTTGTGCGTAAGTCAAGTTGACACACTGCTGATCTTAGACGTTCCGGACCTACTTGTACGGACTTGAGGGTCTTTAAAAAAGGCCTACAGGGTTTAGGTTCGGAGTTCAGGGTTTAGCCTAGCTTGGCTTCGAAAGTTCAGAAACTCAGAAAGTTGTTCTTAGAAGCCCGCGTTGCGATGGGTCCGCGAAATTACTTCTGTTGCGAAGGAGCTCATTTGAAATTTGGGATGAAGGAACTTAGATCAACGATCAGATGGTTGCTGTAGTGCAGCTCTCGGGGACCAGAGGAGGGTATTGGAGTGGCGAGACACTCTGGGCACTCTGGACGCCCAAGCTCCGCAGTTGTTACCCTCTTGAAGGCGGGAGTCGGAGTGATTCGTGAAGCCCCGGTAGCCTCTTAAAACCTGCGTTTGCCTTGGCGTTGCCTGCATCTGAGAGTCGAGGCGCCTGGTCCTCACAGTGTTGGTGCTGCTCGATTGCAAGCATTGCAATCTGTGTGCCTTTTTGAACCTTCTGGGGGTTGCACATGGGACCGTCGGACAACCGCTCTCTGGCTGCGCTTGTGAAAGCATCAGGTGCCATGTTGATACTATTTGATACTTCATTGAACGGAACCCAGGTATCTCCTGGCAGGCACAGGCTACTACACATACACCGGGTTTGAGGAGCGGTCAAGAAAGCGGGCAGTTGCTGAAGTACAAAAAGCTAGTTCCACATCGCCGAACTGCCAAAGGCATTTTTGGCAGTACTGCAGGAGCTGGACCGGACAACCCCGGCAGTGGCCCTGTACTTCTGCATAGAGTCTCCGCCTTAGTGTGCAAGCATTCGCCGGCCCAACATTTCTGGCGGAGCTCCACAGGCGCTGGAGTTCACCTGCCGCCGAGGACGGCCCTAGCTGTTGGCTTTGGGGTGC
>CAJNDS010002586.1:242500-252500 GCA_905221605.1 Symbiodinium natans | reverse complement strand
ACTACTACTACTACTACTACTACTACTACTACTACTACTACTACTGCTACTGGTACTGCTACCGCTACTGCTACTGCTACTGCTCCTGCTGCTGCTGCTGCTGCTCCTACTCCTATTGCTACTGCGAAGTCGCCACTACCTGAAGCCCACACCCACAGTCTGTCATGAAGTCTTTGGCATTTCCTGTTCGTTGCGCGAGTCAAACCAGATTCATGAACAGCGCCTCGCTGGGCTCAAGCAAACCTTTTGGATCTCTGAGCACCTGCGACAAAGACGCTTCCCTTCCTCGTCGACCATTCGCGCCCGCCTAAAAAAGTCCTCGCAGCATGCTCGATGCAAGTTTTGTGGGAGCACGGGAGCAGTTTCCCTGAGGCCATGTCTAACCTCAAGGTCAAGACCGACAGGAAGTCCTGGTTTGACATCACCGAGGAGGCTCCTGCATTACTGCACGCAAGGCAAGACGAACGTCACCCCGCTCTGCGGACAGGAGCATGCGACCATGCGTGCGGATTATTTGGCATCACGTTGCCGATTGACAGTCAAAACGCCATCCGCAGCCCAGTAAGTTGCAACAGCATTTTTGCGTAAGAATGTTGCTCAAGCTTGTGTTGAGCCGTTGCTGCGATGGGTTTGAGCTTGTTTAGCCTCTACACTCTACACTGCCTGCCAGGGCGGACAAACGAGCCACCTCCAGAACAAGCTAGGTTTTAGAGTGGGTCGAGATGGTTCGAGAAGCAAGTGGAACCCGGGGTGTGGTTGTTTCCCTTTGATGACAACCGTCAAGTCACAACGCAACATTTGTATGTGATCGCAACGTAAAAGTGCACATCCAATACAAAATTTGGCCATGACTGCTGCACCGTGCTCCTGGTACTCCTGGGAAGTGGCACGACCTACAGTAAAGGCGCGTGTGTCGTGACTGTTGATTGGGTGTCTTTCTTGGGGTGGTGGCGTGTTTGGACAGGTATGGCTGCGAGAGACGTGTGGCAACGATCTCTGTGCGCTGGAGGAATATGAGCCCATTGCCCGTGTAGCCGCAGGGCAAGTGCAGTCATGACCTATTGCCGCGTAAATAAGTCAGTTGAAAGCGTAATTTATGGGATGGCAGGTTTGTGAGCGTGTCAGCGAGATGGCGGCTGTGCGAGCTGCCATTCGACCCAGCGAGGCAACAGTAAGGTACCGCTATACCGCGAGCTACTATTTGACGCGTGGTGTTCGTAAGTGCCACACTACAGGTACTTGTTGCCTTTATGAAGGCGTTCGTCGTCTACTTGAATCAGATCTCTTCTGGCGTAGCGTTTCTTCGGGCAAGCCGTAGCTGGCCTGAAGGGATCGCGCTAAAGGTGCGGCTCACTAGTTGGTTGCTTGTGGATTGTCAGGGCTGTCCCAAAGTTCCAGGTGATGGATTTCCATATTGACGTCCCAACAAACGGGCAGGATCCGGTCAGGACCTTTTGCGTTTTTGGTTGCGCTGGGCTTGCGAGGTTGCTGCGAATTTTGCTGGTCAAGCCGGGGTCTTGGCCAGCGAGCCAGTGCAATGGCAATGACGATGGCCAGACTCGAGTTGAACTCATGCACAGTCTTCAGGCAGCAATGTGCGAATATCTCTGCTCACAGGGAGACTGAGGCCATGATCTGCGGGGTTGAAACTAGGCAGGTTTGCTCAGCCGTCCAAGTTAGGGTGAAGCCAGGTCAGAAGTACAGCAATCTTTGAGGAGGCCAGAATACGTTGTCTTGTTGAGGTTGATCGTTCAGGCTAAGCGAGCTTGGGCGTGGACGATGCTGCAGTTCAAAATCTGACTTGGCTTGGATATGAGAGGTCTTCAGGATGCTTAGCTCCCGTGCTGCGGTTGGTGCAGAGAGTCGTTCGCCAGATGTGAGGCCTTGCCAAAGAAGCTGGGCAAAAAACGTCAGAAGAAGCAGATCAAACTGCGGATGCAGGTCAACCGTGGGTTGGGAGGGGAGTTTTTGCTCCAACAGGTGGGTGACATACTGTAGAAGATTGTAGGAGGCCCTCAGACGTCGTGGCATCTTTTGCAGCAGCCGTCCTGGCTGAGTGTCCTGGTTGCTGTCTGCTGTTTAGCCCACTCCATGTTGACCCTTGTCAAGGCCACGGAATGAGAGACATGTTTCCCTGAGAAGTCGATCTTCAAAGCCAGCTTCTGAGCTTGAACTCTGTTTGCCCAAGTTCCTGGTCGTGACACGGATACATGCTTCAAGTCAGAAGTGGACGTCCAGCCGTTGTTTGCGGCGGCGCTGCGCCGGCATTCATCCATGGCGATTCAAAGAAGACGCTTTTCAGTCACAAAAGCCAGCAGCAGGCAAGCTAGGCGAGCCTTTTGCGCTTGGAGAGAGAAGGCAGCTAGCTTCAGTTGAGAACGCACGCCCGCTCCAGCCAGATAGGCTGTAAACGCTATGCGTCGACTGCCTCGTCAGCGTGTTATGCCACAGCAGGCCCATGATATCCGCCGCCGTCAGCAGTTGTTTAGCCTGTGTTCCTAGGGCCTGTTTGTTTGGGGTTTGTGCCATGCTTCGCATCTTAGTCATCTTGATGGCAGTGATGGCTGGGGTCTTACACCAAGCATGGTTGTTGATTTCCTCTTTGCGTCGCGCTTTAGCTCATTTTTTGGTGCTGGTGCAGTCAGTTCGACTTGTATCCTGCGACGCCGTTCGTGTGTTCTGGAGTCAGGACATGGTGTCTGCGCGTGCAGCATTGTTTTAATCCTACAGGAGGCTTATGCGGCCCAACAAATGACGATCGCATCATTGGAACTGGAATTGGAAAGGAGAACGATGCAAGGCGAAGACATGCTCGCTCGACTGAGGAGCCACTATGATGAATCTCGACTGCGTGCTGGTTGTCGGGGTCGTGTGTCGCTTGTGTTTTTTTTGGTGTCGCTTGTGTCTGTTGTTATTTGTGTCGCTTGTGCCTTTATGTGTTTTTTGTGGGGGGGCGGGGGGGGGGGGGCGGGAGGGTGGGGGGCGTGTTTTTTTCTATTGAAACAACAACAACTACTACCGCTACCACTACTGTTACTACTACTACTACTACTACTACTACTACTACTACTACTACTACTACTACTACTACTACTACTACTACTACTCCTGCTACTGCTTCTCCTGCGACTACGGCGACGACGACGACGACTACTACTACTACTACTACTACTACTATCACTACTACTACTATTACTACTACTACTTCTACTTCTGCTACTACCACTATTACTACTACTATTACTACTACTACTACTACTACTACTACTACTACTACTACTACTACTACTACTACTACTACTACTACTACTACTACTACTACTACTAGTACTCCTACTACTGCTACTAGTATCACTATTACTAACACAACAACAACCACAACCACAACAACAACAACAACTACTACTACTACTACTACTACTACTACTACTACTACTACTAATATATTATATATTTAGACACTATATCTTATATGTTTATTATTATACATTACCATTATTATGTATTTTACATTTAAAAGTAAGTCTTAGATATTGGATATCATGTATTATATATTATATTATATTATATTATATTATATTATATTTATATTTAGAATATTTATATTATATTAATATATTATATTTATAATTATATAGATATGAATTTAAATATATATTATATGTATTAAAATATATATAATATATATATATAGTAAGACATTAAAATATTAAGTAAAATATAATATGAAATAAATGTTTATATTATATGATTTATACCATAAACTATTACATTATCTCATAAACTGTCATAAACTATTGTATTATATATTATATTGAATTATGTTATATTGTATGATATTATACTATATTATACTGTTAATGTACTTTATATCATATCTTATATTATATTGTTTATATGTTATATTATATTGCCGTTTATATACTTGTTAAAATATTATGTTATATATTCCATGAGAATATAGTATATGATATCATATAGTACATGTTATGTTATAGATATGCATAATGTATTGGTCGATCGCGTCGGGAACAACGTACCAACACTCGAGTTTAAGCGCCTCGAGAGGGTTGTCGATCGTGCTCCGAAAACGTACCAAGACTCGAGTTTTGGCGCCTCAAGATGCGTTTCATGTGGGAGGGAGGGTCGTCAATCGTGCCCGGAAAGCCTTTCCAAAGCTCGAGTTTTCGCGCCTCGACACGCGTTTCGTGTGAGAGGGTCCTCGATCGGGTTCCGAAAACGTACCGAGTTTTAGTACTCGAACGTTCGAAGTTTATTATCTTTTTGATCCTTTTTTATTTAGTTTTTGATCCTGGGCTGCGTAGTTTTTTTTTCTCCCGAAAGCATCGCGAAGGGTTCTTCCGTGCGGAGCCCTCTGACCCAACAACATAGAGTGAAGTACATAGAGTGAAGTGCATAGAGTGAAGCGCATAGAGCGAAGTGCATAGAGTGAAGTGCATAGAGTCAAGAGCACAGAGTGAAGTGCATAGAGTGAAGTGCATAGAGTCAAGTGCACAGAGTGAAGTGCATAGTGAAGTGCATAGAGTGAAGTGCATAGAGTGAAGTGCATAGAGTGAAGCGCATAGAGCGAAGTGCATAGAGTGAAGTGCATAGAGTGAAGTGCATAGAGTGAAGTGCATAGAGTCAAGTGCACAGAGTCAAGTGCATAGAGTCAAGTGCATAGAGTGAAGTGCATAGAGTGAAGTGCACAGAGTCAAGTGCATAGAGTGAAGTGCATAGAGTGAAGTGCGTAGAGTGAAGTGCATAGAGTGAAGTGCATAGAGTGAATTGCATAGAGTGAATTGCATAGAGTGAATTGCATAGAGTTTAGTAATCAGTGAATACAAATTTCTAGATTTACGTAGAATTTACTAGACCTTCGTACCCAGTCCTAGATTTCTAAATTAAAATTGCTCTTTCTAAGGCGGCGGGCTGGGTTGACATCGCCAATCGGGATTGCAACCCTCTGCGGGTTTCGGCGTGGTCGCGGTGCTAAAACCGTCGTTTTTTTACGTTTCTTGATTTGCGCGGACAACCCTCTGCGGGTTTCGGCGTGATCGCGGTGCCAAAACCGTCGTTTTTTTTACGTTTCTTTGTGGCCGCGGACAACCCTCTGCGGGTTTCGGCGTGGTCGCGGTGCCAAAACCGTCGTTTTTTTACGTTTCTTCGTGTCCGCGGACAACCCTCTGCGGGTGATCGCCGGGTCGCGGTGCTAAAACCGTCGTTTTTGGAACTTTTTTCCGTGGCCGCAGACAACCCTCTGCGGGTTTCGGCGTTGGCGCGGTGCCAAAACCATCGTGTTTTGGCCTTTTTTGACAAACAAACGTAACCCCTCTGCGGGTTGCGGCGTTGGCGCGGTGCCAAAACCCTCGTGTTTTTGCGTTTTTTGACATACGAACGTAACCCCTCTGCGGGTTTCGGCGTGGTCGCGGTGCCAAAGTCGACTTTTGTAGTACGGACACGCGGAGCTTCCGTGGCTGGAAAGTCGAGTTTTGTAGTACAGACGTAGTACGCCGCGGACACCCGGAGCTTCCGTGGCAGGAAAGTCGACTTTTGTCGTAGTACGCCGGGGACGCCCGGAGCTTCCGTGGCTGGAAAGTCGACTTTTGTAGTACAAACGTAGTACGCAGCGGACACCCGGAGCTTCCGTGGCTGGAAAGCCATGGACACGCGGAGCTTCCGTGGCTGGAAAGTCGACTTTTGTAGCACAAACGTAGTACGCCGAGTACGCCGCGGACACGCGGAGCTTCCGTGGCTGTCTGTAGTACGCCGCGGACACCCTGGGCGTCTGAAAACACTGCAAATAGCATGGTAACGGACATCTGGGCGCATGAAAACACCGCAATTAGCATGGTAACGGACATCTGGGCGCTTGAAAACACCGCAAATAGCATGGTAACGGACATCTGGGCGCATGAAAACACCGCAAATAGCATGGTAACGGACATCTGGGCGCTCGAAAACACCGCAAAGAGCATGGTAACGGACGCTTGAAAGCACCGCAAATAGCATGGTAACGGACAACTGGGCGCTTGAAAACACCGCAAATAGCATGGAAGCAGAATTCCGGACATGCGAAAACCTCGCAAATAGCATGGAAGCGGAATTCCGGACATGCTTGAAAACCTCGCAAATAGCATGGAAGCGGAATTCCGGACGTGCTAACATGGGCACGGAACTCGCAAATAACGTGGGCGCGGAACTCTGGGGCTTTGAAAACTTCGCAAATAACATGGGCGCGGAATTCTGGGGCTTTGAAAACCTAGCAAATAACGTGGGCGCGGATTCTGGGGCTTCGAAACCCTCGCAAATAACGCGGGCGCAAATAGCATGGTAACGGACATCTGGGCGCATGAAAACACCGCAAATAGCATGGTAACGGACATCTGGGCGCTTGAAAACACCGCAAATAGCATGGTAACGGACATCTGGGCGCATGAAAACACCGCAAATAGCATGGTTTACGGACATATGGGCGCTCGAAAACACCGCAAAGAGCATGGTCACCGACATGTGGCGCTTGAAAGCACCGCAAATAGCATGGTAACGGACAACTGGGCGCTTGAAAACACCGCAAATAGCATGGAAGCGGAATTCTGGACATGCGAAAACCTCGCAAATAGCATGGAAGCGGAATTCCGGACATGCTTGAAAACCTCGCAAATAGCATGGAAGCGGAAGTCCGGACACGCTTGAAAACCTCGCAAATAGCATGGAAGCGGAATTCCGGACATGCTTGAAAACCTCGCAAATAGCATGGAAGCGGAATGCCGGACATGCTTGAAAACCTCGCAAATAGCAGGGAAGCGGAATGCCGGACATGCTTGAAAACCTCGCAAATAGCAGGGAAGCGGAATTCCGGACATGCGAAAACCTCGCAAATAGCGAGCTTCGAAATCCTCGCAAACACGGAACTGTGGGGCTTCGAAATCCTCGCAAATAACGTGGGCGCGGAATTCTGGGGCTTTGCAAACCTAGCAAATAACGTGGGCGCGGAATTCTGGGGCTTCGAAACCCTTGCAAATAACGTGGGCGCGGAACTGTGGGGCTTCGAAATCCTCGCAAATAACGTGGGCGCGGAATTGTGGAGCTTCGATATCCTCGCAAACACGGAACTGTGGGGCTTCGAAATCCTCGCAAATAACGTGGGCGCGGAATTGTGGAGCTTCGAGATCCTCGCAAACAACTGGGGACGGTGTTTTCGAAGTCGCTGTTTTCAAAAGCATCGCAAATACCATGGTCCCCGAATTCGCTGTTTCCAAAAGCATCGCAAATACCATGGTCCCCGAATTCGCTGTTTCCAAAACCATCGCAAATACCACGGTCCCCGAATTCGCTGGTTCCAAAAGCATCGCAAATACCATGGTCCCCGAATTCGCTGTTTCCAAAACCATCGCAAATACCATGGTCCCCGACTCGCAAATAACGTGGGTGCGGAACTCTGGGGCTTTGAAAACCTCGCAAATAACATGGGCACGGAATTCTGGGGCTTTGAAAACCTAGCAAATAACGTGGGCGCGGAATTCTGGGGCTTCGAGGGTTTCGCAAATAACGTGGCCGCGGAACTGTGGGGCTTCGAAATCCTCGCAAACAACTTGGGGACGGTGTTGTGGATCTTGTCCTGAGTTCTTGCTTCCTGAAAGGCGCTCTGGACTATGAGCTTGGACTTCAGAGCGACTGCCGATGATGCTCATGGCTGACGGCCTCGCGTTGGATGTTTTTGTCTTTGCTGTAGTGGAAGTGCATAGTACATGCGTGCATGCTGAGTTCTTGCTTCCTGAAAGGCGCTCTGGACTATGAGCTTGGACTTCAGAGCGACTGCCGATGATGCTCATGGCTGACGGCCTCGCGTTGGATGTTTTTGTCTTTTCTTTCATGGCTTCGCGTGGATTGGACGTGCGCAGTCGAGTCGGGTGCATACAAGTGAAGTTCATACAGTTGCTCAAACGCAATAAGTTCAAATGAATACAGTTGCTCAAGTGCAATAAGTTCAAAAATGTCGAGTTCAAGTCCGTTAACTTCAGATGTATTGAATGCCGATGAAGTGTATAGAGTTCACCACAAGTGCATGGCATTCAACACTTGAATGCTATGCAGTTCTATTGCATAGCACGTGCAGTATACAAGTGCAGTATACAAGTGAGTATGCAACCATATAAGTGCATACACTTGTCCAAGTGCATACAGTTCGAATGCAAAGAGTCAAGTGCATGGAGTCAACGCACGGCAAATGGATGCTTTCGGGCCATCCCTCTTCTAGTTTTATCTTTTTTTGTTTTTTTTGATCCGGCAGCCGGGTCAAGGTCAGAGCCTTCAAGGTTCGAGGAGTCGTTTTCAAGAGCCGAAAAATAGCTTGTGAGTTGCCCGCGACAGTGCAAGACAGTCTGGAAAGTGTGAAAAATATGAACGTGTCGGCTGCCACACTCATATTCTGTCATTCTGGTTGAGATTCGTGAGCAGTCATAGTCATAAAGCCGGCTCAATGACCCAATATGCCTCCGTGAGAAGGCACGGGTCCTCTTTGGAACCACTGCGCCTCTGGCCTCTCGGAGACAGTTAACAGTTAGGCTGCAGATTTGTTTCAGGTCTGCCTTAAGAAAATCACAGAGAGAACTGCAAAGAAAACACTGAGAGGGTGCCCAAGACCTTTTAGAGCCTTTTTTATGAGGCCCGCATGGTGTGCTGGCTGTCGGACATATCCCCCCCCACCCCCTCCGAGCTGTAGGCTGTGCATGCTGTGCATGCTGTGCATGCTGTGCATGCTGTGCATGCTGTGCATGCTGTGCATGTGAGCTGCTAGTCGGTTCTTAGCCCTCCCATGCTTGTGTGTACTCGGATTTTTCCAGGGCCCAAGATCTGGGGCAAACGGATTCGGGAACGCCCGGTATTGAACTCCATCTTTCAGGACAATATCGGTTTCATCTTGTGTTTCAGCGGCAATGGAGGGCATCTGTTGGTTCGAGCACGATTGTGGAAGACTGACGAGGTCGTCTGGTGGCTGGTGGGCCTCTTGGCATCAGAAATCCTCATGGTTTCCTGTCCCGGGTCACTTTCGCTTCGGACATGAACGTACTGCAAATGCAGGCCTGGCCTACGGACGCCTCCATGAGGGCTGGGACTGGGGCTGCCCGCAAGCAAGGAGGCTCTATCCACTTTGACTTTCAAGCTTAATTACAGATGTGGGATCCGCATGCGTGTGGCGTAAGCCCCAAACAGGGAAGAGACGCACTGTACGAATCAGAGGAAGGAAGCGTAGGGGCCAGGCGAGTTACAGGCAAGCCAAGTAAAGATTTTTGTACCAGTGGGTAAGGATATTAAGATTGTCACCCGGGTAAAATAAGCTCTTGTATCACTTTCTAAACTTACAGTATACATATGATGCCCCCAAACAAGACTTCCAAGAAGAGAAATAGATGACATGGCAAAGATCATTGATTGATTACCAATTATTACTTGTAAAATCCCAGAAGTATTGAGATGCAAACTTCTGGAAGTCCAAAAAACCAAGTGATAGAATATAGGATCTCCTCCAAAGATAGGATCAAAGAAAGCGTATTAGAAGATTACCCAATATTGTCGGCCGCGACTGGATACAGGTCGACTACGGGGGGTACCCATTCCGGGCCAAAAAAACCGGCCTCCATGTTTCACTTCTTAGTCCGAGACTTGGATCTAAACGCCTCAGGCCTCCGGCCTCGGCGGATAAGATCTCAGATTTAGAGTTGTTGTCCAACAGTTAAGAGATGTAAGACATGAAGATATACGAGAGATGAATAATCCAAATGTAAGATTTCCTGTACTTGCAGGTGATAAAGTCATAAAAGAAGTGGGTAATGGTGGGGAAAATGCTCATCCTGTGAGCGCAGACCTTGTACCGGGAAACAGGGAGGGGTTGTAGCGGAAACTGGGCCTGGCCAACCCTGAACCAAAACCCCGGAAACCTATACCGCCCATACCCCAATCCCTGAAACGTTGAAAGCCCAGCAGCCAAGCGTCCCAA
>CAJNDS010002586.1:120000-237500 GCA_905221605.1 Symbiodinium natans | reverse complement strand
CACACACACACACACACACACACACACACACACACACACACACGGACACAGACACGGACACAGACACGGACACAGACACGGACACGGACATGCACACATGCACACATGCACACACGCACACACGCACACCACACACACACACACACACACACACACAAGCACACGCAGACGAAGCTAACAGGCATACAGTGCACATGTCCAATTCTGACCTGGCAGCAAACCAGCAGTACCCGTGAATCAAAGGGACCCATGACGACGGCACAAATTTCTGGACACCCAGGACTTTTTGCTGGAGGAATTCGACGAAGACCGGTCGGGCCGAATCAATCAGCAGGACTTCGTGTGACTTGTGTGAATTTGTTGCAAGGTGCAAGGACTTGGGAGAAAGAAATTGGTTCAAAGTTTGATGCCGACCTTCAGCAGCCCCCCAACTCGTCTGCCCCCCCCAAATTGGCATGCCCTTCGTGCGCCTGCCTGTATTGCTGCATATCGCTCCTAGCCTATGATCCGGTGGAAGGGTGCGGGCTTCACTGCCAGCGAGGAGTTCCTTGCTGGCTTGAACCAGTGGCAGAATGCTGTCAAAGAGAGTGTCTCAGCTGCCAAGTGGAGAAGCTGCTGCAATATTTGTGGGTCATACGTTCACCTCGTGTCCTGCGCTTCACGGATTTCTCCTCGTGTGTGTGTGTGTGGGTGTGTGAGTTTGAGTGGTTCGTGAGTCTGAGGCATGGCGGGTTCTCCGCTTGGATTCTGAGATGTGCGCGTGAGTGAACAGGCCTGGACAGTTACCTTCGTTCGCGCAGTGGCTGCGCGCCTCACGTCGTCGTGCCGGGCACACAGGAACATGCCGGAGCGCGCAGGAGCGCCACGCGATACAACGTGGATTACGCGGGCCGGCTTCACCAAGGGTGGCCGCACTTTCGCGGGCTTTGCTGCTAGACTCGAGGATCTTCAAGTTCTGGACGCAGCTCGAGCTGCTGGACGCGGTGCCCGACGTGCTCTCCCTGCCTTTGGAGAGATACGGCCGATCATTCGTTTGTCATGTTTTTCTTCCAGCGCTAGCCCAGTCGAGCTCTACATGAGAGATTTTAACTGTGCCAGCTTTCCTGTCTGTGCTTTTTGCAGTTCATGATCAGACCTCAATCTCTTCCCATCGCCGCTGGCGACCCTGCTGGCTACTTTGATAAGTGATTGTCTCCACAGGCCGCGCACGGGCTGGTGTAGCTTCAAGGGCGTGCCTGCGGTGTGGCTCATCGCATAGGGACTACCGCATCGGGGCGACTGTAGTGCCCTTGACACAGAAGACCTTTGCAGATCGCGTTGCTGGAGCCGCTTCTCGCCCAAAAAGATGCCGGTGTGCACCGTGTGCACGTTGCAACACGCTCGGAGTGGCAAAGCATTTCAAGCTATGTCAAGGTGCAAGTAGCGCAATTGCACCAATCGGCGAAGCCATGCTAACTTCCTTAACCTCCTGCAGCCTGTCTAAGCCGAAGCATTCGAAGCACTAGTGTCCTCAAGTGTCCTCAAGTGTGCTATGTCAGGCAGCTGCCGCGGCCCTGGCCCAAGGCTGGAGATCGACCTTGGCAACTTCACAGTGGCCTGGCCAAAGGGGAACGACCAGGGATGGAGGTTTGAGGAAGCTGTGGTTGGTGGATGGGGGGGGAAACATGAAGAACTGTCTCGAGGCTGTAGGAATGCAACAGGAGGCGCAACATAAAGGGCAACCTGTAGCCACTGCAACATACTGCCGTCAGGTAATCCTGGATCCTTCGGACATTGCCCGCCTGGAGTTTATTGACGAGGGTGCCTTGCACCAGAGACCGATGCTCGCGATGTAGTGCTCTCCCTTTATGCAAGTGTATGACTGTATTCGCAGCTTATTAGCAGCTTTCTGCATGCAAATCAGCAAGCTTGGATTGCCAGATTCAGCGGAGACCAGCGAGACGCGGGACGATTCGCAAGTCCCTCCAAAAGCGTCAGAGGTCAGGGACCAAGCCGTCCAAGCAAAAGGTCGTGACATTGCCAGGGCTTTCCCAACTCAAGGATCAGGTGCAAATTGCTGGCAGTGCCGAGCGTCTATGCTCCGACCTGTCACCCCCTCAAGCCCGTGCCCTCAACCCTTGAGAGGTTCGGGGTATGAATCATTGAAGCCACTTGGAACACAGGTGCAGAGCAACGCTAGCAGCAACAACATGCTGCTGTCCTCAGGCGTCGGCTTGGTAGAGCAGACAGTTTGGGGTTGTTTGGGGCTTGGAGTCCCGTTCAAGCTTCATCTGTAGACATCGATGAGCAAGGTTTTCGCAGCGCTTCGCTTCAAATAACCTCAATCGTTTGCTCCCCAACAAATTTTCCACGGACATATGCATAGCTAATAGATAAGACAGATACCTACCTACCTACATACATACATACATACAGATAATGAGGAACATGTGAAAGCCGAAAGCTGTTGAGAAGGCTCAACACAAGAAAGGGAATGAAGCCGGCACAGAGTGCAAAGCTCGTGGGCATGGCAAGACCAGGTGCTGCGCTCGCTTCGGCAGAGCCCGAAGCCACCGAAGCCCCAAGCTGCGTGTGGCCCTGAGTTTTTGCGCACTGCATTTCGCCAGAAGGGCGAGAAGCCAGCACAGACCAGCCCTCTCGAAGAAGAAGAATGGAAAAGGTACCCATGTTGATGCACATCGACCTGCCAGAGCCGCTCCACCCGAAGACGCTGATCCTCGGGGAGCCGGTGCTGCAGAGGCCGGTTGCTTCGAAGGGGTCGCTGGGGCCTCTTGCTCTCTGGTCTACTGAGTCTATACGTGGAAGTGGGCAGCAACCGCCAAAGAGGGGCACCCCCCAGAGGGGCACTCTGTGGGCCATATTGAGCCAAGGTACTACACAGTGTTCGATGCCCGTGCTCCGCGGGTCGGATTCGCTGCTGCGTACCATGCGCAGGCCACCGGGTTCTGCGCCCATGCCCTTGCTGTGCAGCAGTTACCACCCCACCCGAATTCACGAGGCCAATGGCCCTCACAGCATAGCTCGATTATTGTAGGACAGGCTGAACAGGGTGTTCGAATCAGGTTGTGCCTCGAGCTTCCCCCAGATCTCGCAAGAGAAGAGTCTTGTCTTCCGAGGGCGGCGAGGCAGCAGAGATGTGAGAAGAGGACCTCCACAATTTTCAACAAGGGAGCAGTCTTACTGCACGTAGCTGGCTTGGCGCCTGCAGCAGGGTTGCTTTGTGAAGCCGCTCTCAGGGTTCCGAAGGTGTACCGTGCCTGACTCAGCTTACGTGCAAGGACTGCTTGACCAGCAGCACACTTGGGGCACATTTTAGTATCATTTCAGCATTGTACAGTGCATGTCATGGGGGTGTGAAGGCAATGGGAGTGGGGATCTCCAGGCAGACGTAGTTGCGGGACAAAGTCAAAAAAGCTGGAAGACCTCCATGGGCCTTTATGGCATGACTCATGACAGGCCCCAGTCCCCTCTTGCCATCTCGTCCCGGTGACTTCATGTTCGAATTCTCGTTGACCCAGCACGACAGACGTCTTGCTGCGCCGGCGCTTTGTGGGAACTGTTCGTGGGAGAGGGCCAGCACCGTGCAGCAGAACTGCAGCAGATGGGGCTAAGTCGGACGGAAGAAGTGCAGTTCCCATTTCGTTTCCTTGCCTACAGAATTCGTCTGCATTTGTCCATGCCCTGGGAGCGGCGCAAACGCCAACGTGCCTGGGTAGAGAGTCAGGGATGTCAGGGTGATCTGGAGTTCTAGTATACTATGCTTTTTCTGGCGACTAGCGAAGCCGAAAGGCGTACACCAGGTCTCGAGAGGAGATTGGTTTCCGTCGCTCCCCCCGTCGTCCAAGGAGCGAGGGCAATCGCCACATATCGCCGTATTGAAATCACGGAAATCGTTTTGGCGGGACCTATTGAGAGTCGCAGAGCTTCTAAGTCATTCAATGAAGTCATGTCAGTATGCGACCGGCATAAAGACCTGATGTCGTCAGAAGTCCAGCCAGGAAGAGCGATCTTCATCGGCCCAAACGTGCAGTTCGTAAAGTTCGTAGAGTTCGCAAAGTTTGGCCCAGCCCGCGATCCTTGGACCCATGCCGTCGTAGGGCAGAAACATCCGGGAAGGCCGTGCCTAAGCGATGCTAGGCTCTGAGTCTCTGACGTAGGGATCCCCAGTCCGAAGCGGCCTTCCCGTGATGGCGCGGCTGTGGCCGATCAGGCTCTCAAAACTGCAAAGTCCCGGGCTCTGGAATGGGGGCCTGGGCTTCTGTATGTTTCTGTAAGTTTCTGGGATTGGGAAGGGCTGTCAGATGTTGTGTGGGTGACATGTCTCCGCATCTCTCCACGACAAGGCCGTTTGGGCCCGAGCAACGAGGAAACTGCGAAACAGGTCAACAGACCACCAAGAGGCTCCTCTTTTGTTGGGCACTCTGGGCACTCTGGGCACTGTATGTATTGCTTACTTCCAATGTTGCGCCTTATGTCTTGCCTTCAGCTGCTCTGAGCACTGAGCACCAGGAAGAGTGCCGGAGGTGCTCCACCGCCACACCTGACCCTCTGAACAGCAGCTCAGTAGCCACCCCCTCAAATTAACAACGTCTCTTGTGGAAAAGCAAACCTGGGGGGCTTTCTCACCCTATGGCGGACAACTTCTCGCAGATCGACCGGCGCTGGCCGCGGCAGGTGTCTGCATGTAATTGCAGGGAGAGAGGTTTTTTTTTGGGGCTGAGATTATGCCACAGCTTCGAAGCCGCCAAGAACCCAGAATGCACCTCGAGTGCAGCCTCTTTCCACAAAATGGCCTGAGAATGTTGATGGATTGAGGGTGTGCCCCTCCCAAGTCGCGAGGTCGCTCCGGACCTGGAGCGCGAGGCGCGGCGGGGGATGCAGCAATGCAGGTGGTCTGAAGCCCCTTTCTGGTTCTGGCTGCGTCGAAGTGCCTGACCACGGTGTGTTTGTTAACTTCCTAGTGAAGGCCTCACGGCTACTACGTTGGGCCGAGGAGGCTGGGAGCGAATCGCTAAAGAATGCTCAAGCTGAGAGTGCGAATGGGCGTCAAGATAGTTCAGGATATGTCAAGTCGTGCTGCGGATTGCTGGTAGGCAGAGTTGACGTTGAACTTGAACGCTTGTTGATTCTCCTCTCACATCCCTTCTGCGAGAAATGCTAGCCGTTTGCTGTCATGCATAGCTCTACATTCCAACTCTTGGCGCAGGACGCGTGGGGAAGCGGCAAGGGCGCGCAAAGAAGTGCCACTTCTGCAGTGAGTTGCGTGAGCGGCGCTCGATGTGATCGTCAGCATCTTCATGCGCGACGTATCGCGCCTGTTTCAGTTGGGGTTTCGGTATCGGAGCCATTCGGAGCCCAGAGCCCCCAAGAGCCTCAGGTGCATGGCCAAAGCCTGGAGTGCCACTGTGCCCGAATCCGTCGCCTGCACAGGCCTCGTGGCGCTCTGTGAAACTACGTCTGTTCACACGTGTTCACGGGTATACAGCGCATGTTTTCAAGCTTCAAGCAGATTCTGCTCAACCGGTCTCGCCGCAAAGTAGCACTTGGACTGCGAACCTGCCTTTGCTAGGGCTCGTCCGTGCTGGGTGGGCCGCAGGCTGGGCGGGTGCAAAAGTTTTTGTTTTCAGGGATCACAAGTCTTCTCCCGCATGAAGAGCCGCTCCACTCTTCATTGAAGTTTGTGTTCCAAAGCAACTTTTGATTGTTGTTGCAGACTTGCTCACTATCCATGTCCAAGCTGCAGAGCACAAGCTTGCCCCGCCTGGCCGCACCAGAGGAAGACCCCTGGGAAACAATCCTGGCCACTGGTGACGAGAACTTTGTGGAAGCTGCCGTGCTGCATTTTTCGGCGACCATTCCCTTCAACCCCGCTCCCTCCCCTCCCTCTCTCCTTCCCTCTGTTCCCCTCAAATCTTGAAATCTTTCCTTACGGGGAGCCGGGGAGACTCTTAGGTCCCGACGGTGCTTCTGGAGCGCCTCCGGAGGGCCGGCGAGGCGAGGCTCAGCCTACCAAGGAGGTTGTCGGGTTGGACCTCAGCACGGAACTTCAGCCTCGGCCTGCTTAGCCATTTCCAGCAGTTGCTTTAGAAGGTTGGAAGGATTGGTTCGGAGCCTCTTCAGGCTCGAGGAGTTACCCCTACCACCCCTCCAGCGGGTGACATGTGTGTGCATGCGTGCTGTCTGTGTGTGTCTCTGTGTGTCTCTCTGTGTGTGTGTGTGCGCGCGCACGTGTGCGCGTGCCAGTGACGAGTTTCTGATGTTTCTGGCATTGACATGTTGGTTGAGGCGCAGCTCGCTGAAATCACGGAGCTCCGGGCGCAGCTGGCGCAGCTGCCTTTCGTGGAGGCGCTATTCAGTGTGCTGGGGCCATTTTGGGTCATCATTTTGTTGCAGCTTCTTCGAGGGTTGAACGGTTTTCTTGAGTTGCCTGTGTTAGGAAGCCAACTGCATTCCTCCCATTGCAAGAGTTTCTCCTTTTGTTGGTGTTGCAATGCATCCGGCAGGTTTTGCTTGACAGTCCGGGTAGGGGCTTCAGGATTGAGGCTGAAAGGATTCGGAAAGTAAATGTTCTGGTCTGGTCTGGCGATTCCTCGTATATCCTTCACTGCAGGTCTTCTTGTCGCGACCGCTGAAGTCAAGCCTTGCAACCTGAATCGAACCCGCCCTCCATCCCCACGCACGATAGACCTGACATGCTTCGCACAGGGAATCTGGTGATAAATTGATGAGAATTGCTTGAAACGGCTCTGCAGAACGACTTGGGACGTACGTATGTACGGTTGTGATTCCGGCGCGCCCCGACTTCGCGGATCTTTTTTGAGACATTTCCCCACAGATGGTTTGGAGCCCATATTGGAGCCCATTTGATCTCCTTGTGTAGTCGTTTACGGGCTCCTGAGTCGACTCATGCAGAAGTTATATATCGATCTAAGTGAGCACCACTCTTCCCCCCTGTTACTTCCCCCCCCCTCCCCTCACTCCCCTCTCTCTTTTTTTGCTAATTGAAGCGTTTTTTTGTGAGCGTTCTCTCGGAGGCCTCAAAGCGGTCCCCCTCTTTCCCTCCTCTTTTTTGCATTTTTTTAGCGTACTCTTCCCTCCTGAGTGTCTCTTGAGGCTAAAAGAAAAAGGCCGCTTGCATCAAGCCCTTGCGAAAGGACGGACCTACTGGTTCTGGCGAGGTTTTTGGACCATTTTTTGGACTCTCTGCTTTCGCTGCTCCGTTTTTTCTCTCTCCATGTTTTTGCGCGCATTCTCCTCTTCAAATCTTGCCTAATTGGGGCCGGAACCCTTCGCACTGCGGAGAGTAGCGTTTTTACACTTGCCTGGTTTCACGTACCAGGCGCGTGGCAGGCAGTTTGTCAGGTTGTTTTTTGTTACAAGCCGTGTCCGATGATTGCGTCCATGTTACCAGTGCGCGCGGAATTCCAGAGCATCCATGCCCGCACGACGAGTACCCAGTATGGCCATGTTGCCAGTGTGAGGTTTGAGTTTCACGGTTGGGTCCTGAACCCTAAACCTTATAGCCGAGGCAGGGAGGTTCACGCTCCGGCTTGAGTTTGCGGTTCAGCTGTAAACAACCCAAAACCCAAGTTGCCGTGAAAGCCTGGAGGCCCACAACAGAAATCAGGAAGAACATGCCACCTGATCTACACGTAAAAAGCACAAGCATGAGTTCTAAGTTCACCTTGAAAACAAGTCGAAAAGGGAAGACATCGAAAACTAGTTTTTGGTAAACCACACCGGGAAGGCCGATGAACCTCGAGTTCACTCCTCTCTGAACCGAAATTGTAGTTGTGATCCCTCATCGAGTTAATCGAGTTAGCCAAGGGCACAGGACTGAACGCGGTCTATTTGATGCATGCTTTCCACGCAAGTGTTTCAAAGCTGCCCAGGATGAGATCCATCAAATGGAGCAGGAGCTGACGGAGCTGCAAACTACCATTGTCGTCAACGCGAACGAGCAGCTCGGTTGGGAGACTTTGTCCCAGAAACCTACCGAATCGTATGTGTGCCTGAGTTACTGCTTTACTGTTCCCAAAGGCCTTGATGTTGAGCACCCCTTTTAGACCTGAGCTTGGGATCTTCCCAGGATTGAGCTTCGAAACATGGAGGTGCCGCCGTTGACTTGGAGCACTGGGGCTTTGGTAGAGTCAACAGTCAATACGAGGGTGCACATAACTGAAGCCGCATGTCTGACACTCGAGCTACCTGTTCAGGCTTCAGGTTGCTTCTCCTTTTACATGCGCTTGTGGCAGTTGTGACAGTTATGGCAGTTGTGGCTGTCCTTTCCAGGCTGAGTCCCTGAGCCGGGAGACGGAACGCCTCGAGGCCACAAAGGCCCGGGTCCCAGTTGAGAGATCGTGTCTTTGGGAGCAGGTGTCGTTGAGAACCAGCTGTCAAATGTGGACGCACTTCCAGCCACTTGAGAGCTGAGCCGTTAGGCAGAGAGAAAGGATCGCCTGGACATGCTGACCGCGCAGGCACATGTTTTCACGCGGCCGAAGCTGTGTGCGTGCAATGCTCACATACGTCTGCTACGGCTGCTCCTACCCTCACTATGGCGACGACGACGACTACTATTACTCCTACTTCCATGCCTACTCCTACTCCTATACTGCTACTGCTACTTCTACTGCACTGCTACTGCTACTGCTACTGTCACTGCTCCTACTGCTACTACAGCTCCTCCTGCCTCCTGCTGCCGCTGCTACTGCTACTTGCCTGACCTACCGGCTGTAGCGAATAGTTCCTGTCTGCATTGCTCAAGATTACTTCTAGCAGCATGTAGTTCCGATGAGTACCTGTCGTTGCCAGTGGTAGATGATCATGAGCTTCTGATGGTTCTCAACTATACTGCAATGAGCTGCTGGCAGTTCCTAACTATGCTGCTTCTGCTGAGCTGCGGTGCCTGCTCTCAGCAGAGAGGCGGGCGAGATCGAGTTTTGGCTCGATGCCGCGGGGCATGCACCGGCGGGACCCGAGGTAGGTTGCGAGTTTGTGCCTTCGAAGTTTCGCGATGCCCTTCGGAGTCTCGTTGTGGCTTGCTGTTCGCGGGTTTATTTGGGTTTGGCTCATTGCTGAGGGCCGAAGCGCCTCTCGTCCCCAAATTTCCAATCGAGATCGAGACGTGCCGTTGCTCCGATCGTTGTCCGCTTCACTTTCACAGCTGTAGAATCTTTAGAGCCAATGCCACCCGCTTGCACGATCCAAGCTTGAGAAGCCAGTGACTAGAAATTTCGGGAATATGAGCATGAGGAAGCAAGCCAAGCTCGAAGCTCACCCGGACCCGGGGCCCATATGGGCTTAGGAGGGTTGGCGGTTTAGATGGTCCATAGCAGCTTGACCCTCCAACCACGTCGTGCCTAACCAATGGCTCAGAGCCGCCAACCCAAGAGCACGATGGATGAACCAAACAAGTCAGATTACACGACCAAGAAGTCTTCCGAATCCTAAATCCTAAATCCTAAATCCGACTCCTGAATCCTAAATCCCAAACCCTAGATCCTAGATCCCAAATCCTAAATCCTAGATCACAAATCCCAAATCCCAAATCCTAAATCCTAAATCCTAAATCCTAGATCCTAACTCCTCAGTCCTAGACCCTGAATGCTAAATCCGGCTCCTGAACCCTAAATCCCAAACCCTAGATCCTGGATCCTAAATCTTAAATCCTCAATCCTAAACCCTACATCCTAAATCGGCAAAATCTGAAATCCGAATCCTAAATCCTGATTCTTCAATCTTACAGGCCCCAGAGAAACCCCTGAACTCTAAATCCTAAATCCCAGGCCCCAGAGGCCCCTGAACCCTAAACCGTAAATCCTAATCCCGAAATCCCAAATCTGAAGCCCCAAATCCGAAATCTTAAGCCCCCCCCCCCCCCCCCCCCAGAAAGCCATGATCATAGCACGACCCATTAAGGCTTAAATATACACAGGTAGAGAGGGTTTAGGGTTTCGGGTCGGGTTTTTCGGGTGTTTGCAACCGTCTTTCCTGTGGGACATTGTGGGGCCTCGCTTGCAGGGGCGCGCCCGAGTTGAGAGCTACAAGGCGGGATGGCGTATCGTGTGCGGAAAAGGTTGCAAAGTCGCATAAGCATGCAGCAGATGAGTTAGTTGATTTTGCATTGCCACATCATGTGCTAATGAGTTTTGAAGCGTTTTTTTTTTTTTTTTTTATGAAAACACATTTTAGTGTTTATTTGTTCTGTATGTTGCTTGAACATGTTGCGCCTGGAGCCGACACCCGGCCCATTGCCTACACATGATAAGACTTGGACTGAGCCCGATGAACTTGATCAGTATAGGTCTCGCCTAGTAAGAGGACCCCGGTGTTGTGAAGGGATTTTTGTCTCCTCTTTCCCTGCCCTGGGCCAGGCTGCCGCTCGGGCAGCCGCTGAGGCCTCGGCAGAACGCAGAGAAGGCTGCTGAGCTTGCTGAGCTTCGGAGAGAATTTGTCGTTTTGTAGTAGACGTCATGCCGAGTACCCGCTCTCGCTTGCCTTCCTTCAGATAAAGCGATTGTGGCAACTTGAAGCTTCCGTGTTTCTCTGTGCAGTCGCAGCACGCAGCAGCCTCGCGTCGCAGGCGTTGCTTGGGGGAGGGAGGGCGCGGGAGCAGGAATGGTGTGGCCTTTGCTAAAAAACCGACTAGAAAAACCAACTTGGGCGCGCAGAATCGCTTTGGCCAGGCCTCGCAGGATGTGGTGCTGCGGACAGCAGCAGAGTGGCAGGACTCCATAGCCGTACTCCATCAAAGGGCTTTGTCAATTGTGAACTCCACATGCGGCCTGTCGGTGAGCAAGTGCTGAAGAACGTGATGCCGAGTCCTGGGGTACTGTTGCAGGAGCTGTGCTTGGGTGGCGAGCTTCTTGGTATGCATGGTAGGAGCTTGAAGAAGTTGGAGGCTTGCTTGTATTGAGAATTGGTTGATGCTGCTCTGATCGGATAGGGCGAGTCAGGCTGCCAGAGGCCGAGAGGATTGAGCTGGCGGAGTTCTTCCGGCGCCTGGATCCTGCAGGTGTTCCTTTTTTCGTTCTTGCTTCTGTATGGTTGGGGCAGACTGTGGACTCGAAGTACTCACGTCACGGAAGCCAGGCCCAGCTGGCGGCCGCTTGCTGACTGAGGCGGAGGTGCAGGCCGCCTCAGACGTAGTTTGAAGGGATGTGTGTGTGTGTGTGTGTGTGTCTCTGTGTGTGTGTGTGTTTTTTTTTTTTTTTTTTGGTTTTTTTCTTCCTTATAGCTTTCTCGACGTGCAGAGCAAGCCAGATTTCTGACCTGTGACAAGTTCGTGAGGGCGGCAGGTGTCAATTCATGTAGCAGCAAGGACTAGGCTCGAACAAGTGGCGACGGCAGCGAAAGTGAGTGCCCAGAGGCTGCAGCTGGCAACCCGAAGAGCGGCCTCCCGAGAGCGGTTCGAGGCTTTGAAGCTCTGTTTTCTACTGCACCGAGGGTTCTTCAAAAGAGATATTTGGTGAGCACGTTTTGGGGCCTCGTTTGGATGCAGAATGATGCAGAGTTGTGGAGCTTCGGCCATCTGAACACGTCTGTTCAGGGCGTCTGCTTGACTCTTTGCGATCGGCCCCGGCAGGCTGGGGACCTTGCGGGGGTGTTCAAGGGGTCAAGGGGAACAAAGGGGCCTTGCATCAGAAGCAGCTGCTGGTTCATACGCAAAGAGAATAAATTTGCCATTGCGAAGCTCAGGGGTTGCCCGTAACCTCAAGGTCGGGAAAGTTCACATAAAGCTGTCTCAGCCACGCGGGGCACAGTACGTTGACTACGTTGACGGCGTCTTCTTTCTGGTTGAGCCCCTGAAGCCCTAAACCCGGCCCCTGAAGCCCCAAAATTGACAACCCCTCAACCCTCCTCCCGAAACCCTCAACCCTCAACCCCCGGCCCCCGCCCCCAAGCCCCAAACTCGGAAACCTAAAGGTTTTACACAACGCAATATGAGCAAATAAAAGCTTGTTTAAACGCAGCAGAACGTGCCCGGTCTTCCCTTAAGTTGAAGTCCACACCGAAACTGCAACCTTCTAAGGCCCTCAACTCCCTGCAAAATCTGTGGCAACGCCACCGTTGCCCGTGGTGGACCATGGGAAGGTGCGGTGCAGGGCATTGTCAATCATGAAAAGCAAGAGACCGGGGGGAGAGGGCGGGGCATCCTTTCCAAGTTCAGCAACTCAAGCTTTCAGGTAAGGACTCGGGCACACCTCGGTGCTGAGACGCGGGGTTTATGAATGCGATGTGTGACTCGTAGTTTGTTCTTTCCACCATCCACTTCTGAAGCTTCCAGGGTCTGACGGCCGAACCTGGCACAGGAGGGCCTTCCAGCTGCAGTTTCTCCCGCTTCACCCAGTCGCGATGCAGCGGAGCAGAGCGATCACTCCAATCCGGACTGGATTTTTTGGATTTTGGATTTTTGCTGCGTAGCATCAGCCAGGCAGTGCAGTAGCAATCGCATGTCCCAACTCTGTCTCAGCCCTTTTGCAAGGGTGGTCAGATGTCGTTGCATAGTTGAATAGTTGCATCGTTGTATATCGTTGTATACTGCATACTGCTTGTATGCTGTATACTGTATGCGAATTAGTATACTGTATACTGGTCCCAGAAGGAATGTCGATTCGGATCAGCTGTAGCTTACGTGTCTGATCCGTGCCACTCTCATTCCGGAGGATGGGGCCTTTACGCTGTCAGAGTGGAGAGACTTCTTCCGCGAAGAAGGCGAGTTTTGCAGTAACCTGTGGTGGTTTTGGGTCCTTTGCGCCAATGGGGCTGGGATCGCTTTGGAGCCCTGATGTCGCTCCACCCCTCCCCTTGGTCAGAGGCTCTTTCAGCGCGGAGGAGTTGACGGAAGTGACTGCTGTGCCCTAGTTGGAACTGTGCTCTCTCAAGGATTCGGGACTAGCAGGTTTGCATGTAGCACTAGTGGGAGAGGTCTGGAGACCAGTTACTGAGACGATCGAAGGGGTTGAAGGCTCGGGCCCAGCCTTGGGGCACTGCGATGTGTACTTGCAAGCAGTCTAAAAGGGTTTAAAATATTGGTGCGTGTAAAGGCAACCAACACACCACCTTGAAGCCGTTTCTGCGCCTCCTCACGTCATAGTCTTTCCACGCCTTTGTTTCTGGGCTGTGCTATGTTGTGCTGTGATGATCTCGTGAAGAGATGCAGATGCACCCAGCTCTGCGTGGGTCTCGCGCTTAAAAAGGCATTGGCCGGCTTGCCGTGGCCCAGCCAGAAGACGACGATGACGCTGGTGCAGCTGAGGACTGCCTTGTTTTGGAAAAATGCAAGCGACAACTGGACCAGCGTCAACTGTGATGCTCACCCGAACCGATGCCAGGAGTTCCCTGAGCGCGCCGCGGCCCAATCTAAGCGCAGCTTTGCAGGCTCGGAGGGTATCAGCAGGAAGTTATGTCTTTTGCCTTGCGCCGAGGGAGTTTAGGGTAGAGACCAAGACGTTCCAGGCGAAGATGTTGGGCTTGCTGGCGGAGGCGGAAAGCGAGCCTAGCGAGCCGAGCGAGCCAAGCGAGCCGAAAGCGGAGGACAAGGCCGAGGCCGGGCTTCCAGATTTTGCGCTCCAAAAAGTCTTCGAAACGGGTGGGTTGCAGTCGGCAAGTCCTCTGCGGCAACCTAGCAGAATCAGCATCGCAGACAAGTGCCATCAAGTGTGTGCAGGCCAGTTCGGCGAGGGCCTTGGAGGAAGAGGACATCCTATCTGACAGCATCCGGCAGATGCAGCGTTCACACCTGATACTTGCTGAGATTCAAAGGGATACGAGTAGGCAGTGCTACATTTGAGCCCAGCCCACTTCCCTTCACAGGATGATGACGGCGATGGCTTTACAAAAGAGGCGGCTCGGCCAAAACGTTCTGACGAGACACCTGCGCGCAAAGTAGCGGTATGTTGCGGAAGCTTGTGCGGATCATGGCGGAACGTTCCCCGTGTCTCAGCCGGGCCTTCGAAGCCAGTTCAGCTCAACGCATGCTTGCTTTCTTGAGACTGCAACAATGTCCTCTGCGCCGTGGCGTGAACTGTTGGCGTCCAGAGGCTTCTCGGCGTTGTGTCCAAGTAGCGGTGTGTGGCTGGGGGGGGGCACATGGGGCCACGATGGCCCCCACGGAACGACATCCTCTTTGTCTTCTCAACCCTGCACAATCCACGTGCAGACTCTACTGACTCTGCGTCTCCTTCCGGAAAACAACCGGGATTTTCGCAGTACTCTTGTGACCACTTGTGCAGTCTGCCAAGGACAAAGCATGCGGTAGAATATTCTTTGTGTTTCGACAAGGGACCTGTACAATGGTATCGAGCGCCCATGTACAGCACTCTGCTCGTGTGGCAAGCGCCCATGCTGAGGGGTTGGCAGGCAAGACCCGCGAGTGTAAAGGTTTGTGGGCAATTCCCCATCGAATCTGGTGACGCGCGAAGCAGTGTCAAGCTCTGCACGCTTACCAGGTCTATCTAGGCTAATCTCAAGGGCGTTTTTGTGCTCAGGCGGTTTTGATCGTTGGTACAATGTCTCGCACATGCATCGCATCCCAAGGAATGGATGGAATTTTTCCAAGAGGACGGTGACATCGATGATGAGGAGCTTTGCAATGCTTTGCACACGTTTGAGAATTTTTTGGGGGGAGGGGCCGCCGCCATCGTGCGCTGACCACATTCTCCACACATGTTCCGCGAAAGTTCTCTCTGTGTGTGTGTGTGTGTGTGTGTGTGTGTGTGTGTGTGTGTGTGTGTGCGCGTGTGTGTGTGTGTGCGCGCGCGTGCGCTTTCGAGCGCGCCACATTCTTTTCTACTCCCAGACAGCGAAAGGTTGGACGCTTGTCGGTAAGTCCGGGATTCGAATATTTGAGTTTGGCAGATGTTTTGTGTTCACTCCAGGCCCCCACATCTTGGGAGAACAACGGCAGATGTGTCAACATGCCATTGTCCAGGTATATCCAGGCATGCTTAAAGGCAAGCGCCCCACAATCTCGTTAAAGGAGATGAAGGTGCTCGATGTCTTGCTGGACAAGATGGATGTTTCCGGCCAAAGCCTCAGGAGGCTGTTGGGTGGTATCCTGGCAATAGCGCTTCACTCGACTTCACAGGGCGAGCTGAGTGCGAAGCAGCGTGCAACATCTCTAAAGTCTGCAAGCGACTGAGGCGATGGCCGTGTATCCTCGGATGAGATTAAGGCCCCCATGCGCGCTCGTGCAGATCCGTAGGTCTCCTCACGCCGATGCGCATCGGCTGCGTGTCGCCCGTATGCGCTTTGTCAATCTACTGTCTCAGACTGTCAGCTTTTTCGCATGTACCATATATCACGCTGCAACTCTTCAGCCTTCAACAGATTCCTGGAGGCGGCTCTTGTTCGCAAGGACTTGGACATTCCGGAGGCAGTCGGGGACCAGACACCAATGACCCAACCATCCCACCAGTTCGGAGCATGTCTTATGTCTTATAGACGCTGGATGACGACGAACTGCAGTCGTTTCTGTAAGTCCAGCCTTGTGCTGGAAGAAGAACAGTGAAAGGGACTCAGCCTGCAGGCAATTCGCTCCAAGCTTGTCGAGTTCATGAAGGACGTGGAGTAAAATGGAGCCTCGCATCGCAATTATTGGCTTTGTTGGATCTTGCACGAGGGTGTCGTGACCTTGTTGCCGGGGGGGGGGATGGGGGGGGTGTGTGGGGTACCTGGACCATGAGCAGGGTGGGGGTCGAGGGGCCGCGAAATGACCATACTTTTTGTCCGATTATCTCGCTAGCTATCTATCAATGCACCCGTCTGCTGCACGTGGTTCTTGTGGGAAGCACATCATGTAATGGTTTGTTGGCCCTGCTGGCCCTGCTACCAAGGCACGACTGATTTGCACTGAGACCGGCCTGCATCTGTCGGCCGTCGGCTGTTGAGACCTCCGATGGATTTGAGGCCGTTCGAGTTGTGCTTGCAGAAGGGTGCCAAAGGTTGCCATCACAAGGCTCAGCAGGTTCGTGGCACATGCCTTCCCCAGAAGAGGATGCCTTGTGAATTTATATCAAGTCCGTGTTTGCCTGTGGCCTCGGGCTTTGTGTCAGGAGAGACATCAGGGCACTGGGACCAGTCTGCGAAGCGCCCTCTTGTTGGATCTTTCGAACCAGGACCCAACGATGCAGCACTTCGCGCAGTGTAGTGCACAGCACGGGCTTTCCCCGCTACGCTCCAGAACTGACCGTCCAACCATCCTAACCATCCTAACCATCCTAATCCTAACCGTCCCAACCCCGATGCCAATGACCGTGCTCTTGCCTTCCGAGCGACTTTGTAGGCTAAGCATCTGAACAGCAGTCAACAGAGGCTGTGCCCTTCGAGATAAGAGCCTGCAAATGCCTGGAACTTGAGTAGAGCCGAACTTCCAGCTCTAAACTACTCGCGTGAGAAGACGGTACACCACATCCCAGCAAGTCTTGGGAAGCGGTTTGCGCTTCGCAGTTGGAGTTCTCGTTTCGCCGCTACGCCTGTCAGCTAGGAACTTACACAGTTTTCATGAAGGTTTCCATGCCCCCCCAGCCCATGAATCAGAAATCGCTCTCCGCTCCAAGACCAGGGACGTATCCGACTTAGGCTTTTGGCGTCAGCGAGTGCCGGCTTTCTCTCATGGGCAATGTTCAACTGGAGTGCCCAAGCCTGGCAGGACTTCAAGCTCGGACTTCCAGCTCGGACTTCTCATGGCCCTGGACCCGCCTGGACCGATACGCTTGGGATTTTTCCGAGCTTGAGGAACTTCGGGAAGAAGATCTTGGTGTCATTTGCCTCGTGCGATCCGCTCAGTCCTCGCGTCGCTTTCCTGTCCTGGCATGAGACTCGAAGTGCAGCTTTTGCCAAGTCCCGAGCCCCAGCCAGAGGAGGAGCGCCTTCATCTACGGCATGACGCCCTCTGGCTCGGTGGAGCCAGGCCTCCATTTTCGGGACACTCTTTGACATGCCAAGATGAGAGAGAGGTCCGAGTATAGGAATGCAGAGGATATAAAGGCAATATACATGCTACACGTACTCGTAGGTTCAATCTCGATGTGAAGGTTGTCGGAGATTTAGCAATGAGCTGCAGGCGCTTCCCGCTTGGCCGCGCTTCTGTGCTGGCAGGGCTCGCAACGCTCGCGGCGCAGTGTTTCACGGGGGAGGGGTGGGGGAAAGGGGAAGGGGGGAGGGGGGTTGGCGGGCAGCACCTGGTGAGAGTGCTGATCCACAGATGCGAATCGGGATGTGCACATAAAGGAAAGAAAAGCTTGTGCTACCTGGGGGCACCTTGCCTCATTTGGCCTCTAAACGATCCTTCTGCCCCTTTGCGCAGGTCGACATCGAGGCACTCGGCCAGGCGCTTCAGGTGGTGGAGCAGAAGAACCTGGAGTACATGAACCGGATCCACAAGCAGGACCTACGAAATGTCCGGCTTCGGTTTCCTTCGGGATTTTGATGTCACGGTCGCCGAGGAGTGCTTTCCAGCCATCCGTAAGCACTGGATGTTCTTTCAGAGCTTCGGATCAGCAGGGCGATGCTGGGTGGGGTCTTCTGATCCGTAGGAAAAGTGGAGATACGAGATGGTACAAGACTCGACCATCAGGTCCTTGTGCTTTCCCAAGGCCTTTTCCAGCTCTTGCATCTGGTTCTTCCGAAGGAAACTCGTGAGCAGCAGCTGAAGGGTGAGAATTCCACGCTGCAAGAGGAGGTCGCGAGACCAGCCAAGAAGGGCTTCTGTCTGTGTCTCATTTGAGCATGCACAAGCTGTAGTGATGCCTGTAGAGATATGTAGAGATGACATACCGATGTCATCCAGCCACAGAGCGTGATGCAGGTGGAAGCCATCCGTGCTGAGATAGGCCAGCCTGTTTCATGGTTAGCTTTGATGTATGTAGGCACTGAGTCGGCCCCATGTCAGGTCTTCGGTTCAGAGGCACATATGGTAGAGCTGCCAGAGAATTCGGGCCGTTCACTGGGACCTTGGGTGGGCCCTAGAAGATTTGAACACGTGAGACGCTTTTCTGGCTCATCGTAGACATACATACGATGCGACCTGCCCGCTCTGCAGACTCCTTGCGGAAGCAGCTTGAGGGCGATGAAGAAAGCCGCACGAAGCCAGAGACTGAGGGTGATCGGTGCTTGATCGGTGCTTGATCGGTGCAATGGAGAAGTCATCATCTCCGAACATGAAAGCATCTACTTGCGGAGTTCACGTTCAAAGTGAGCTACAGTACCAGAAGCACAAATCAGGGAAGCTTATGCAACCTGCACACATCTTTCAAAGTAGGGCCGAAGCTCTCTTGATCTTGGCCTGTCTTGCCGCTAGTATGCTAAGTAGGTGCTTTCGGGATTGTGGGCTAAGGTTCGAGCGCGCTCGCAGCCAGCTTGAGATGACCATCGAAGCCCTTGAGGCTAGGCAGTTCAGTTCTCTTCACCTTGGACCAATGAGAACCCTATTGACAGTGCAAAGCACCACAAGCCTTCCGGCCCCCCCTCTCATGCCATCTCCAGAGAAACTGTGCTGCTTCGCTGCTTCACCAAAGTCATGAAACTCGTCTTTGAGGTTCAGGTGGACACGCTCAAGAAGGCACTGAGCACCGCCGAACGCCAGGGGCCTCAGAGACACAGATCGCGGAGAACGAGACACCGAAAGGAACAAAGCAAGACGGACAGAGAGGGGAGAGACTCTCAACGTAGTGTGTCCGTTAACGTGCGCAAGAAGGAAGGAAGACTCTCAACGCACACCGACCCTTGGGACACAAGCGCACTTCGGTGCAGCCCCTCGGGGGATATGCTTGTAGAGACAGACAGAGACAGAGAGAGGGAGAGAGAGAGAGAGAGAGAGAGAGAGAGAGAGAGAGAGAGAGAGAAAGAGAGAGAAGCAGACGCAAGACATGGGACTCTCGCGCCCTTCGGGGCGGGCTCCCCTCTGGGGGCCTAGCGTGTGGAGAGAGAGAGAGAGAGAGAGACATGCACAGGCGGTTTGTCTCTTCAAGGCCTCATGAAAGACAGCACGATGCTCTCAGTGTTCACAACATATCCAGGAACTTTTCAGTCTCACACCGACTGGACAGGGCACCCTGCTCGCGTGGAAGGGAACAGTATGCAGACGGTCAATGCTAGAATCACACAGTGGCATCGAACCAGGAGCCAACGAGCAGCTGCAAGATGAGAACAGAACCACGGCAGACAGGTGCCCTGCGATGTGCACTGCTAGACCTGCTAGAGCTGCCAGCGTCAGTCCGTGTCTGCAGGAGCTGCAAGCCTGTCTGCAAGCCTTTCTGCGCCCTTCTCCCCCGAAAGTCCCCCCAAAAGGTGTCGTGAGACGGCCGACAAGGCGGGGCAGACTACGGCTCTTGACAGGTTGAGAAGTGATACCGTTGGTCCCCAGGAATTCTCGCAATCAGCAACTCGCAAGATGCGAGAAATGAGAAAGAAGTAAGAGTACTCCCTTTGAAAGTTTTCTGGGAGTCGACCCGAGCCAGGTCTACGCTCTCATGGACTCCCTGCGTCTCAACCAGGCCTTCGTAGCACTTCGTGTCTCAACAGGGCACCTTCCCACCTTCCCCTTGCTGTAGCTCAGCATATGCGAAGGGAGCTAGGTCTCAAGATTTGAGGGGGCCCACGGCCCATTTCTGCTTCCAGAAAGGTGGAGCTGAAGAAGCTGGAGGCGGAGAACGCGTCCAGGCGTTGGGAGAGACCCACAGGAGTGAAGTTTGAGAGAGACGTGAGAGTGAGAGTGAGAGTGTCAGGGAGAAGACAGAAAGTGAGTTGTTTGAAGGGGAGGTTGCAGTGGGGTTTAGGTTGGCTTTCGGGCTGAAGACGACAGGACGAATAACCGGACCCCTTTTGTGCAGCAATCGTTTCCGCCAGTGTATCTCATGAAAAGGGGCGTACTGTGCATGCTTTCCCCCCAGTGCACACTTCTGAGAGGAGACCTGCAGTGGGGTGGTAGCTAGCAAAAATCGAATATCACGCCTTTTCAGGGATTCCTCTGACCACCGCGCTCAGGCCAAAGTCCCCCGAAATGTGGGGCGCGCGGGGACCGTGCAGGGCCTTCGGGGCCCGCAGCTCCTCAAAAGAATGAACGAAAGAAGGAAAGAAACAGGGAAAGCCAGAAAGAAGATATTGCTGACGGGAGTGAAGCTAGCGAGTGCATCACAGTGATATGAGGGTCTCCCGGCCCCCACAATGGAAGCCTGTCTTGTGCCTCTTGAAAGCACTTCGGGCTGCGGCACGCTTTCCTCTCAGCAAAGAGCTCTGTTTGAGCGGGAGAACACAACTCAGATTCCTGCCAGGGACAAGAAGCTCATCGCCCTGGAGCGGCAAACGCAGAACCTCCAGGTTCCCTCCGTGTGATTCAGCGTGGTCCTCTGCCTCATGCTGCTGCTGCTGCTCCTCCTCCTCCTCCTCCCCATCCGCTTTTGACATGCTAAGCCGTGGCCAGGCGAAGATCACCATGGAGATCGACGCCAAGGCTGGCTATGGCCAAAGCGGCTCAGGCTTCTCAGGCTTTTCAGGCTTCCATGAATGGGTGGTTGGGAGGGGGGACGGACACGCGCCCTCTGCCTCTTCCCCTCAGCGTGAGCATTGGAGTTTCAGCGCCTTTCGTCGCCGCAGGCTTTTGCTTTGACGATTCTCTAAAGGGCCTAGCTCTGTCAAGATGATAGCGTCGTCGAAACCAAAAGCGAGAGCACCAGACCAGAGAGCACCAGAGAGCACCAGAGAGCACAAGACCCCAAGAGCAAGCCTCAGCTCGAATCGCAAGCTTGGTGCAAAGCCTTGGTCCGGAATCTTCAACCACCTCAGACTCAGGCCCTTACCAAACAGTATAGAGAATCGGCCCCAAATCGGCCCAAATCGGCCCATTCGGCCATGGCGACTGGCCTGGATGAGCTTTTCGACTGGGAGGCGGCTCCCGGGTGCACGAGATCACGGTGCATGTGCCTGGCAGTGAGAAGTTTTTATGTGGGGGAGTTGTCATGAGTTGTCTTAGCAGGCCCTGGAGCACCGCTTCGCCGAGCGCCGCAGCACGCCGCGCCGGCCAGGCAGACATGCCGAGAGCACGCGCAGAACCCATCTCGGGGCGAGAGATCCCTCTCCAACTTTCTCGGGTTCTCGGAATGCCGGCGAATCTGAAAAGTGAAAAGCTCATGAAAGCTCCCAGTCACCCCAGGGCCGCTCTCCAAGGGCGCCGAGGCCTCGGCGCCGGGGCTCAAGGCGGGAACGGGCCCCGAGAACGTGCAAGTTCTTTCCTTTCGGGGCATTCTGTTCTCGCGTTTCATGGCCGTGGAGGCCGAGCATGAGAGCCTCTCATGTGCAGAGCGATTTCAGTCTTGCGGTGCTGAACCTAGAACACTCTAGAACATACTGAGAAATTGTAGACGTAGACGAGTGTTCAGGTGGCGGTCTTTGCGCTCGGCTGATTTTGGGAGCCCCAGCAGGTTGGGGAGCTCCAAATTGCTCCGAGGGTTACTAGGGTTGGGGTTTTGCGGTGGGTTCACTTGTCTCATGCACTGGGTTCTCGGTACTCTTAGGTCCTATGCGTGGAATTTGTTCGGAGCTGCTTCTAAGACGCGAACATCGTGCTCGGGTTATGGCATGGGTTCGCAGAGAGTAGAGAGTGATCGCACACACTGGGTGCATCCTTCGCCCTCGGGCTCCTTCGGCTTCTTCGGCTTCTTCGCGTTTCCACGAACCCTTTTTAGAGCTTGAGCCGCATACTCGAAAAAAGGTCTTCGATGACCTCGAGGGCGTGGCTAACACCCGTGCTGCTTGAACACGAGACGAGTAGTGCGCTTTTCAAGTCTCCGGTCTTTTTCTATCTTTTAATGCTTGTGTGGGTGCATGGGAAAGTATGGCAAGCCATGGCAAACCATGGCAATCAATGCAGGGTTGGAGTTCGAGACTGCAACTCAGGTTGGGTACACTGGAGGGGCCAACCCGAAGCCCAGCTACGGCAGCGTCTGCGAGGGTCCACTGCTTTGAGCGGAGAGGTTGTGGAGGAAGCAGGATGAAGCAAGGAAGCCAGGAAGCTCTCCCCGCTTAAAGGTTAGAAATTCGCCTCGCTCCAGGGCTCGGCACTGGTCGTCTTTCCCTCTTTTTTGTGGTGCCCTGAACCTTGATCTCTGTGCCGCTGTGCCTGAAGTATCATCGCGCTCCACATCCTTGCACCGCTCCCACACCGGACAGGGTTCGAGGGCTCCTGGCCAAATCTGCCGAACTCTTCCCACTCTTGTCACGGGGTTCGGGTAGGCTAGCCTGGACTAGAAACTGCAACCCTCATCGCATCTCATCGCTCAATTTGGCGCGTAGAGTCTTTAAGACATCTGACCTTGAAAGGCGATGGGCATACGGAAGCGGTGCGCGTGGAGTACAATCCAAAGGAGGCCTGCTGCTGCTTCATGCCACTTCATGCGCTTCATGCTGGCTAGACGAGGTGATGACGTTGATTCAAGTCATGCAATGGATGCGTTACTGTATCCTAGTATTTAAAGAAGGCCTCCCCTTCTCCTCCTCTTCGGTTTTTCTTCGTTTTTGTTCCGGTTTTGGAGCATGCCGTGCAATAATTCGAAGCTTCCTGTTGTGTACATGGAATTGCTGGTAGCTTCGCCCGAAGCTTTAGACCCACAGGCGCTTTGAAACTCCGTGTTCTGAAAATGCGAAGTTGTCGTCGCTTTTGGACGTCTGGGTTCACATGGTCTCTCCCTCTTTGGAATCTATTCTGTCCTAATTTGGTGGTCAGAACTTTCGGCGGGGAAGGTGAACGATCAGGTTTGGGAGCTTAGATGGGCTTCGACAGGGTGTAGCAACACATGCTCCTATGGAAGGATGGCCAAGCGCGTAAGAAGTTTATTCAAGTGCGTGGAGGGGTATCATCCCAGCCAGCAATGATTGAAGGGTATCTTCCTGGCCAACCTCAAGCCCGTTTGCCGGCAAAACATGTACAAGTGTACAGCAATATGAATTTTGTTCTCTTTGGCAGGTTCGTGTGACTAGAGGGCAATTAGCGAAAACTCCACCCTTGGAGCGTGCGCAAGCTCGTGCAAGGGCGAACGCAAGCTTTGCACTAGCTTGTTGTTAGGGATGCTTCAAAACCCAAAGATTAGAAAACCATGTGCGCTCAAGCACGCGGGACACGCAAAGGGCGAAGGGTTGCGACTTGGCTTTGCAGGGCGAGCGCTGATGCATGAAATCGGGGGCCGCAGACCCAATGTACGGTACGTGTTTTGACCCTCGTGTAGAATTCGGCAAGTCAGGTCGCCTTCAGCAACCATTGCATATCATGCGAGTGCTGCCAGCAACTTCCTCGCGAGCTTGGCCCGCTCCCCCCCGACCAGGATTCGATACCACATCCCGTTCAGGTCTCGTACCAAGAGCTCCTGGATGCGTACTGGGATCAGCTGCTGGCTGCAGTTTTTGTTTCAAGGGGGTGTTCAGCAGGACTTCATGTTGGAGCGTTCGGGGCTGGAGGATCGCTTGCATCTTACAGGAACTAGACGTGAACAGCCCTTTTTATTTGGCGCATCGGAGTGCAAGACGTAGCGTGGACGCATCAACAAGCGGAAGACTTCTTGTCAAAACCCCCGAAATCGTGAGACCGGCATCTTGCCCTACTTGCCGTCTTCCTGCCTCCCGAGGTATGTTGGTCCTGCGGCGAAGTGCCAGTACAAGTCAGCAATTTGGGCCCTTCGGCTGGGCCACTTGGGAAGCGCGGGGAATCCCTTTCCCAAAGACATCCGAGGTCAGCGATGAGGAGCAGAAGGCTTTGGCCGAGGAGTGCATCCGAATCGGCCTTCTCTGCTTTCTAACACGCCGACACGACCGAAGCCCTTGGCCAGGACTCTGTGCAGAAGGCAGATGCATCTGGGCGTTATGCGCCACTTCCCGCTGCTTGCCGAGATCAATATCAGCAGCATGTCTCGCTGCTGATGCCCAGTATCCCACGCTTTGCCTTCCCGACAGGTTTAGGGTTGGTATGGTTTTCTGGTATGGTTTTCAGGATTTAGTTCAGTGTTTGTAGATAGATGCTTAGGTTCTAAGGGGCTTTTAGGGTTTTGGGTTTTGGGGCTTGGGGTTGACCGTTGCCGGTTTATGCGAATCCCGTGCGAACGCGAATCCCTGCGGGAATCCGGTTCTTCCGTCTTCCGGTGCAAGTATCGGTTTTTCGAGTACACGAATCTCTTTCCTACCACGGCACATGCTGCAGACCGCCAGCCTTCACCGACATGCCAAATCCCCCGCCTCCCGCCGATCAGTCGATTCTAGTTTCAATTTATTTGTGCATGTCATAGCGCGTCTGAAACGCCGGCAAACCCATGCCCCACATCCAGAGAAACAGCTTGTGTCTTGCCGGGAACACGGGACTTCGGTATGGGAGCCCTGGACAGATGTGGTCAGATGTTTCAAGGACGGTCCTTGGAAACTTGAGGCTTCTGTTGTTCGGACTCTGACCTTGTTTATCAGCACTTCAGTTAATCAAGCACGTGGCACCTACTTGAGCATTCCACTTACTGTGGGTTTCCAGTCAAGCAACGAGCAACTACTTTCCGGACTCCTTCTAATCAACTTCTGGCTTTTAAAGAGTGAAGCTGTTTCGTTATGCATTAGTACTGCTGTAAGAAGCATGGTATCACTATAGTATCAGTTGTGTGGAGTTGGCTACCCGAGGTTCGGGTGCCCGTTCAGCCCGTTTGTGCACCTCGGACTTGAGCCTGGAAGTTTGGAAAGAGTTGTGAGGTCTCCGTGTACGACCTTGTGCGTAGAACAGCCTGACAAGACGGAAATGCGCTCCACCCGCATCAGATTCTGCCAGGGCAAGCTGAAATTCTTGAGGCGCCTGACTATCAGCCTTTAGGCAGAAAGCCCCAAGCCAACGTCCCAATCCTGGAAACGGAAGCCTTTTCATTTGAAGGGCCGATCGGCTTTCGGGTAGACTTTGAGGCTTCAATCTTGGAGTTGTGTTCATCTTCCTGCCGTAATATATATATATATATATATTCTTTTTTGGGGGACCTCTTACCCTTGATTAGGACAACCTGCAAAGTTGTTCATTCAGGCCGGCCTCGCGGGGAATGAGAATGTGTAGCAGGAACTGTTGGGTTCTTTTCGCTGTTAACCCATTGGCCCATTGCTCAACTCTTCTTGTTTTTGAACCCGCAATCCTCGAGCTCCAGGATTGGCATGATGCGGAGGAGTACCACCAACACCACATGAAGAAAGTTTGGGGCGTCATGAGCCGAAGCTAGTGTGTTGATAGTGCAATTCGCTTTTACAGACGAAAGCCAGAACAGTAGCTAGGAGCGAAGGCTGCATACTGACATCACTTGGGTTCCAGGTCCTAACCTCTGTTGATTTCCCGTGGAAGGCCGCTAATGAAAGAGCCCACAAGGGCTGATTGTCCACAGGGCCACCAGACGCGAATGACATCAGAAGAGGGCTGCGATGCTCGCAGCCTCATGTTTTTGGCCCTAGCGAAAATGACAAGGGAGCCAAATCCGAGTCCTAGGTTACAGGTGGTTTTTTAAAGCACCTGCTGCTGGCATTGCGTGCTCTTCAGATGGACTTGCGTTCTGGTGCATGTCTATGGTGGGACGATGTCCTGAAAGTGGGGTCAAAGGACCATGATATTTGCAGATTCGTATGTGAGATCCAGCCGAGGAGTCTCGGCATGTTTCACCACTTTCGCCCTGTGCCGCGTGCGCCGTTTTCCAGACCTCTGTGCGAAGTGAAAAATCGCTGGAACATGTTCAGAGGCACCAAGTTAGCATCTTCTGCGCGATGCTGGGCACAGCCAGCCGTGGCAGCCGAGGACGGTCTTGGTGCCCTCGGCGTGCCGTTTGTCCCCGCAGTGTCCCTGCGCTGTCCCCCATTTGTGCAGGTCTTGGCCGAGCAGGAGCGCAAGGAAGCGGAGCAGGAGGCACAGATTTGCTGGGCACCCTCATTCATGTAGTATATGTAGTGCCCTGTGAGGTTGGAGAGGGGCTTGCGAAGAAGAGCTTGTCACCGCTTGCGCGATTAAGCTCCTGTTTAGCAGCCTTGAGCAAAAGTATCCCCACCATTGTCGGAGGCCGTGGTTTTGAAAAAGCCCCTTGGCTGGAGATCCGAAATTTTCAGAGAGATGGGTCCAGACGCTTCGGAGTTTCACAGGGGGTCGATTGTATGTTTTCTCGCTTGACCGGGGGCGTGTTCCCGTTCCGTTCAAGAACACGAGAGAGGAGAGAGATGGCAGGGAAGAGCTAAGCCTGGCAGACGTGTCTCCCCCCATCCACGGCTTGGCAACGGCCCCCGAGTCCTCAGGAAGAACAAGAAGATCGAGGACAACGTGACCGTGTCCCAAGGAGCTCAGGAGAAGGCCAGGCCGACATGCTGCCAAAGAAATGACAGAGATAGACAAAGCACTGGAAGGTTCGCAAGAGGGGCTCTCCATTTCCTCCTAGACTTTGGACTCCCCCCCGACTCTCCCCGACTCCCCCAATTCCAGACTCCGGACCTTTCGGCCTTTGCTTGCAAAGGCGGAGAAGGAAATCTCGGAGCTGAATGACCGCGTAGGCACAGGGCCAGGTGTTGTCAGCAACCGGAAGTGTCCAAGAAGAACGGCCTTAAGGCTTTCGGATTTCCATTTCGGGTGGGTCGACATGGTTTGGCTCAATGCCCATAGCTCCAGACTTCTGACATCCATTCGGGCAACTTGCAGGTCAGCTGCAGACTCAGAACGCCTACCTGGCCAGTCGCGTGCTGGCGGCATTTGGGGCATATTTTGAGAACATATTTTTAGAACAGGTTAGGACCGCGTGTCACGAAGAATTTCCAAAGAGCCCTTGAAATGGCCTAAATGCCGACTCCTTTTCGTTCTTTTCAAATACACCCTTCTTGTCGCTCTTGTCTTTTCAAGAGTGCAAGCTGCGCAGCTGTGTCAGGAATCGACGGCCAGGAAGAGGAGAAATCTTCTCTGAAGGCTGCTGTGAAAGCAGAGGGCGCTCGTGCATGCCACATATCATCACGACTTGATGAGATGTGTTGTAAGCAAGAACTTCGTCGGAGGCTAGCCGGAAATCTTTAGCAGCTGGCATCTGGGACGTTAACGCAAATTGCCTCGCTGGTGAGGTGGAAATCAAGAAAGTCGCTGACAAAGCCAGCGCCGCTGAGCAGAGAACAGAGGGCGGCGAGAATGGAACTCCTCCTCTCCCTCCCCGTCGAGATTCAGGTTTGACGTAATTTGAGTAATTTGGGGCATATACTGTTCGAAGTCTAGGACGGCCCATCAAAAACATCACGGCACCACAGGATTATGAGACGGACTTTGCTTCTGCAGGAACTAGAAGCCGCTGTGCTCAGCATGAGGGTGCACGCCAGAACAACTAGAAGCATCATGCAGCTCCAGACAACAGTTCCAGGGACAGCTCTACACGTACAGCCCGAATAGCCTTGAGTCTTGGAGTTGACATTCCTCACGTCGCCACATCTGAGGAACTCTCTGGCGAGAATAGCAGGCTGGGCCAGGGACGGAGCCGCCGGGGTGGCCGCCTGGGAATCATTGGGGGAGGGCGCTTGTTGACGGGTGGTCGCGCTCTGCTCCTTCGCGAAACTTTGCGAAGCGTAGATACTAGTAACTATACTTCCTTTCGCTTTCAAACTAAAGTTGTGTCAACACATAGGAAACTCTTGCTTTCTTGAATTTTCCACTTTAGAGTAACATGGGGCGAGAGGGATCAGAAGGGCTCGAGCTCCATGACATGCTTTCTGTGTTTTCCACGTGCTCTCAACCCCTCGCTGCTCAGTTTCTTCGAGTTCAAGTCACTAGGAAACGGGAAATCTGGTTCCGATTGTAGCTAGTGCGGTGTAACAATCGTTTAGACTTGTCCTGGCACAGAGCACGTCGATCAAACGCAAAATGCTCTCGGCAGGTTGCGTGACGAGATCGACTCCTTCGAAGAGAAGGCTGGCTTGGGTGCGTGTCGACATGCTTGCGGGAGTCTGGAATAGCCGCATGTCTACCATGTATTGAAGTTGCAGCACCTGTCGCGGAGGCTGCCACGACAGTCAACGACACCGAAGCCTTCAAGAAAGAGCTGGAGTGCCCTTGACTCCCAGAGCACTCAGCGTGCGAGTTTGGTCAGTTCTGGTTTCAGGGCTCCAACTTTCAGGGTTCTATTGTTTCAGGGTTTTGTGGGCCAGAAAGCCTCGGCTCGTTCCTGGTCTCGGTAAAGCTGCTAAACCGGAGGCTGCATTCACAGGCGATCACAGGGCGGCGATGTTCTATTCAGCTTCCGTGAAGGTACATCAAGCGTGAGGATGTGCTCGATGAAGCAGGAAGGCCTGTGGGGGATAACAGCTTCATGCACGTTTGGCATTCAGGAGTTCAATAGATTTGGCCAGTCTTACGGTTTGGCCACAAGGACTTGGACTTGCTTTGAGTGAAGCGGGCTGTAATCCGGTAGAGTGCGGTAGAGACCTCTTCAGGCAACGGCCCATCCTGATCCAGTCGACGAAGTCGGACCTCTTAGAAAAGCTGCAGGTGCGGTAGCAGCACGAGGATATAGGAGAAATCTGCACATCTCAAGCCTCGACTTCCTTGGGAAAGGTGAATGAGTTCCTCTACGAGGCCCAGCAGGCTGGGCATGGATGCTCTGAGCACCTTACTTTTGGCACCGCCTTTTCTCGATAAAGCAGAAGGGGCACACTCCACAATGGCAAATGCCTCATGTGCAGAAAACCCTCTGCTCTGAGGCGCGCAATCCGGTCCCTCCCATGATCGAGAAGATTGCGCAGAGCTGGGCTCAGGGATCCACGGATCCACGGATCCACGACTGAGCTGAGGGCGACGGAGTCGGCGGGAAGAGGGGCGCAGTCTCGGGCCCACGCGATGTCTGAGACGTCTGAGGATGTCTGAATCTCTCTGCGAATCTCTGAGGGTTTCTGACTCTCCGAGGCTGTTGGCGATGCTTCACGAGGGCCAGCAGCGTAGCGACGCTTACCTGGGCGTGTCTTGGCAGCGACTGTTTGACTCCTTGCCTTGATCACCTGGCTTGCCGAGTTTGTGTACTCTTTCTTTGCAGTTTGCATCTTTTGATTAGCATTTGCACTACGAAACTAAGAGGATCAAAAGGAATTCGTAAATACTGCACAAAGTGCCATCGGGCTTGGTCCCGTGTAGTTACCAGTTCCCAAGCTTCGTTAATTTTATGTATACAGGCGTAGGCTAGCGTGTTTCACGTAGATTTGCGTGGTGTTCGTTTGTGGAGACGGTGCCGTGCGAGCCAGGCTAATTTTGTTTCTTGCAGATAAAGCGGATTCTGTATTATAGTTCTTATGAAGCATGTTGAAGCATTGTTTTTAGTTTCTCATGTCTTGGAAGCAGAAGGTTTCTGTGGGCGTCTGGGGCCGGGTGTTCTGGATTGTTTCCCGGGTTTAGAGGAGACCATATGGCAGTGTCTGGCAATGTCACAACTTTGTCTGAGGACCTCTCGAAGTCCAATGCGCTTGTGTCCGCCATGCGCCAGAGGAGCCCCCCGAAGCGAGCAACAGTTGCGAAAGGAAGATGTGTGTGTGAAGATGTGTTGAGAGCATTTTTGAGAACCACGAACAAAGGTTCGGTTTGCGCTGCAGGAACATGTCCCTCTTCGGCCGCACGCAGATGTTCGAGTCCTTCAAGTCTCGCGCTCTCATGAGGCGCCCGCTCTCTTTCTTTCTTTCTTTCTTTCTTTCTTTCTTTCTTTCTTTCTTTCTTTCTTTCTTTCTTTCTTTCTTTCTTTCTTTCTCTCTCTATCCTAAAGCGTCTTGTCTCCCGCTGACTCCCAATCAGCTGCGACTTCCATTGGCCGAGAGACCGAGAGATCTCTCACAAACCAACGTCACTGAAGGTGAGGATCCCCGGATCTTGCGCCACTTTGCCCCAGGTATGTCATGAACATGATTGAGGGCGAGCGAATTCACGACCTGCACCTGGACGGCTGGGTCCCCGGAAGCCTTTAACGTGGAAAGGCGAGTGCGGCGAGTGCGGCGAGTGACTCTACAGGCCTCAGCTTCGGCTTGCGCGAGATCAAAGAGACGCTTGGCCTCTTCACGCGCTACGAGTGCTTCGAGCAGGCCCCGTGCTTGCAGCGCTTCGAGCGCTTCGAGCGCTTCGAGTGCTTCGAGTGCTTCAACTCGGTCTTCATACTGTAGGCCCACGCGATCCTTGAAGCAGGTCTATGTCCTTAGCCTGATCGACAATGGTCTCGATGACGTTAGGCCGACATGCTTTGGCCGAAGTCACACCGCACGAGGGGCTTCCTGCGGCCGACCACAGACATCGCATACATTCCTGAGAAGTTTGGCGTTTGGCCTTTCAGGCATCCTTCTTTAGAAGTTCTGCATGTGGAGTTGATCTAGACCCTCTGTTCTTTTTGCTAGTCTATAGGAGCGGGCTTGGCTTTCAGAGGGCACGCATGTCAAGAAGCTGCGTAGTCCGGGCAGAAGCTTTTGTGGGACCCTCATGTGACTCATGTGGGACGCCATGTGGTTTCGCTTCTTGTTTAAGTCAAGGCTAAGTCCTACTGGGGCGTCTAGCGCAATAATTACCCCATGTCCCTGCGGCTATGCGTTTTTCTTGCATAGGATTGTTTTGAGCGAGCTTCACCGCCATGACACCCTGCCAGCTTGCATCTTCAGCCAGGATTGCGTGAACATCTTGCTGCAGGCGCTGAATGCCTTTAGGATTTTGGTCTTTCTCATGCTCATGTTTCTTACGGCCCTTAGCTATCGAGCTTGTAGGGCTGACCTGCCTGGTTGCTTTTGAGGTCAGTGTGCGCACTGTTTGACGGAGCGATGCTTCCAGAACAAGTTGTAGTGCGGTCGCTAGCCAGAATTTTCATGGAGGCCAGTGAAAAAGGGTTTCAGCGTGCCCTGGAAACAGGTGATCTTCCAGTTACCGTACATGCGCTCCTTTGACCTCCGAAGGCCACGGATGGAATCCGCTGCGGGTGTAATGTTGACTTCGCATTAATAAACCCCGCCCCCCCCCCCTCATTGATCAATCTCTCCGGCCAGGATGGCCAGGGCCTCCTCAATAATGTTCGCCTAAATCCTGGTAGGACGTACTATTAGTTTTAGTATTAGGTAGTAGCACCACGCCCGTAAAAACCGGATTTCCCGGGTCGGATTTTACAATTGTGGCGGGTTACAATGTTGTGTTCCGGCAGCGGGATTTTACAATTGCGGCGGGAATCACTAATGTGAAGTCAACATTATTTGGCAAACAGTTGTTGTACTTATTGAGATTATTGCAATGCGCTCTCGCTCAATCGTAGAAAGGCCGCTCAGGGGTACTCGCTAGCGGTTGCTTTACACAAATAAGCTGTGTGCATCTTGTGCGTTCTTCGCTACTCCCATGCTGCCTGATGGTGAGCCTCCGTGGTCCCTTGAAAGCAAGGTATCTCCGAAGCGATGTTCAGCCGCTTTGGTCAGAAGTCACAGGTTCCTCTTGAGTTCAAGCTGCGTGCAGGAATTGCTTTTCCAGCGAGGGCATCAAGAGAATCGAGGACAGCATTTCTGAACCCTACGCTCCCGTCAAAGGTCTCCTGCGTTGGTGTTGTCTCGGTAGTTCAAGAAGTCGCCAATTCGAAAATCGAACGCGGTCGGTGGGGATGTAAAGCCGAATGCATGAGCCTTTCCACCGCAACAGGAGCAGCTGCGTGACATGGATGGAGTCACCGCCGTCATTAAGACCGTCGAGGGGGCCGCGGGCCTTGCAATCGATTCTTTCCTGGGCTCCGACTGCCTTGGATAGAGCCTTTCGGAGGTTCGTCGCAGAGCCGAATAGTGATGCGCACTGAGCCTTCGGCCCCCTCTTTTGCTGTTGCTTCACTCTGAGGTCATCAATGTCCATAGTGGCAATCAGCTGCGCATGTCGCTGGACGTCAGCGAGCAGGCTCTCCAAAGTGTGGATTGGTTCCGTCGCCTGTGTTAGCTTTGCGCTCCTCTGTTCCCACGCCGGTGCGCCGATCATGGGCACGAGACATGGGACCCACCCCCCCCCAGCTGTGGTTCATGTGTAGGAGGTTTCCCCCCTTTATTAAGGGCTGGGTTGAGGGTTTAGGTTTACGGGGCGGGCCGAGAATGCGGACCGCGGACGCGCCCGGGGCTTTAAGGGCTTGGGGTTTAGGTTTGTTTTTTTGTTAAGGTCCTTGGGGCTTCAAGGTTTTCAGTTTCTTCTTCTTCAGGGGTTTCTAGGGTGGTTGGCGAGCAGGGGCCGTTTCGGGAACCGGGTCCCTGTGTTTTTTAAGATCAGGGTTCGGGCCATTTTCCGAGCAGGTCGCCGTGTTTTCCGACCAGGTTTTCGGATCAGGGCGTTAGCTTGACCAAAGGGCCGACTCCGCGTGATGAAGCGCGGTGGAATGCAGACTGCAGCTATGCTTTTAGAGCACCATGGAAGCCCTACAGTATCCCTACTTTTTCCCCCCTTCACACACACACAAAATATCAGCAACTCACAAATTGCAGTTGGCAAAAGAGCAGCTGGCGAAAGACGTCGACTTTAGCGACGCGGCCCCAGCATGGACTCTCTGCTTTTTTGCTTCTTGGGCAGTGAAGGAGGCAGTGAAGGAGGCAGTGAAGGAGGCAGTGAAGGAGGGGTTTTGAGAGGTGAGGCTCTGAGGTGACAGGTTTCAATCGCTTCGACTGAGGTGGACCAGACCCTGAGCCACACGGAAGCTGATCCCTTCTTGGAAAGTTCGGCTGCGAGGCCGTGGCTTTGACCACAACCAAGATGTCCCTGGCAAACTTGACTACCAAGAGTACCGAACTGCCGGAATCGTTACCTCTTTGTTAGTGCTCGGAATTCTCCTTAGCTCCTTTCTCTTGGGCAGTGAGTGCGTTGCGGGGTCATATTGAAGCCTCTTGAGCGGAGTACCAGGTTTGCCCTCAGTGGTTGCGAGGTCTGAGCACCTCTGGACCAAGACGGCAGCGGCCGGTGCCACGCAGCGGCCGCCGCAGAAGGCCTCGGAAATGCAGAAAGCAGGGCACACATGGGCACACCTTCAATTTCACATGGCGCCGGTTCTGTTGAAGGGTATTGAAGCGTGTTTCTTGGGGAGGGACCGCAGTGATGCTCATGATGCCCGCCATTGAAAGAAAGCGGCGTGGGCAAGGGATAGTGAGACTGAGGTGGGTACGAGGCACCTCTTAGGTGCAAGTGCCGGTCAAAGGCAGAAAGGAGAGGAGGAAAAGCAAAGCGAGAGGTGGGTCAGCAGTCAGCTTGCGAGGAGAAGCATTGAGAGGAGGGGCGAGGTGAGTGCTGTGCTGGTGTCTGCTCTGCTGACCAGTCCTCCTAGGAGTTGGCTGTTCCCCTGCCGAAACAAAGCCTCAGCTCCAACGCAGGGCGTGACAGATGTGTCAGCCGCGCCATCGGAGAAGGCCGCAGGTCCGCAAAGCCGCACTTCTGGGGCTTTCAGTCTTGGGAGTCGGGCATCTGGGCCCAGTGGGGCGGTTCAGAGGGTGGAGAGATTCGACAATCGAGCGAGTGAACCAAAGAAGTGGGACACGGCCTCCGAGTGGAAGCCCAGAAGCTTTGCCAAACACATGCCAGCTGCCCCGGCGGCGCCTGCGGTGGGCGGGCCTCCTGTTGGCCTGGGTGGGCCTGGCAACCTCGCGGCGTTGAACAAGAAGGCCCCGAAGGCGCGGAGAGGTGAATCCTGAGAGTGCCACAGGTTCTTGAGTAGGAGGGCCTCTAGGGCTCCTTGATGTTGCTTGGTGCGCCAATGTGCGCCAGATGGGCAAGTCGAAGACCAACAACTCCTTGCCCGATCCCAAGAAGCGGGCGAAGGGCCGCGCCAAGGCGGGGACGAGGGAAGTCGGAGTTTCGAACGGGCTTCTCAGCTATCTCCGTGGCGTTCTCTAGGCTGCAGCTGTGCAAGCCGGGAGGGATGCTTGTATCGACGTCTGATGAGTCCTGACACGCCATAGAGCCCTTCGACAGGCAGCGCCGCCTCCGATCTTGGAGTGCCCTGGGGCTCATGGGCCTGCGGTCATAGGGGTTCTTCCAAGACAAGCATGTAGCAATCAGGTAGTGAAACGGCAGCAAAGGTTTGAGAGACGCAGATCTGCTCAGGTTGTTGAAGAACCTACTATGCGAATGTCGGAGTTGAACGTAGCTCGGCCACCTCAAGCTTGAGCGCTTGAATGATCCGTGCGAAGTCTTCGTCTGAATTGTTGTTGAGGTACATCCCGAGTGACCGCCGCATCGACAAGTGGCAGGCACGCTCTGGTGTGGCCCTGTTGTGTGGTGGCCTTGAATGAGGATCATCGGAACAATATTGCATGTCCACTTCTGAGTAGCCGCAGGGATGGGAGGGTTTTGACGAGTTTGGACTTTCGCAGGTGGGGAACCTGGACTCAACGCCTCGGATACCTCAGAGGATGAGTGCGAACCTCAATCGAACCGCCAGAAGAGCCATGGCTGGGTTTAGCCAGACAAATGTCTTCTGGCAGTGTTACGTAGGGTGAAGGTTTCCCTCCTCCCCCCCAGCCGTGGTGTGGCTGTGGGTGGGTTTTTGTGTTTGGAGCTTAGTTTACGGGTTTATTTTATGGCTTTGCTTTATACACCCTTCCGTAGGGTTATACCGTTTAACATTTAGGGTTTTCAGGTTCGGGTTTAAGGGTTTAAGGTGTCAGGGCTTCGAGTTTTGGGGTTTAGGGTCTCAGGGTTTGGCTTTCAGGGGCTCATAGGGTTTGGGGAGGGGAAGGGGGGGGATACCATTTAGGACCCATGGCTGGGGGGGAGGAGAACACAGTACACAACCATATGAAAAAAAGCAGAAGCAGCTTCGCAGAATCACATGTTCGAAGCCCATGGGCAACGCACTCTATGCCGGTCGCAGCCATCCTATGACAGAAAATCCATGAAGTTTGCATGAAGGTTCCTCCACGACCAGCCTGGTCGACTCGCGGCCGGCCTCTGCGGGGATGCGAAGGCTCTCAGCATTTCTCAGCCTGTAACACTGTAGTAAGCACATTGAGCATTCAGCCGCCTCGCAGCCTCACAGCTTTCAGCTTTCGTCACCACTGCAGCCCCAAGCCTTGGCCCGAACCCGTCGCCAAAGATGGATGCGGCGGGGCCTGGGACCGTGTGGCCCTGTGTGGGCCGCATATTGGGATCTGCACAAAACCCATCTTGTAACACACCTAGCCGAGAGCAACTAACTGGAGCTGTGCTGGACTCGCAGCACCTGTATCACTCCGAGCCTACTCCTGACAGCATAAACAGCATAAAAAGCATACCCTTCATGCGTCGCACATCGCAGCATCTTCAGCCGGACCAAGAGTCGGTTCGGTGATGCCATGGACGACCTTCTCCGAGCAGCCCGGTGGGGTCTCCGGATCTTGCTGGCACCCTGGCTGCCCTGGAAGCCACTCCTTAGGCACCTCCTTCACTCTGCAAGGTCTAAGTCTAAACCGGTGCTTGCAGGAGCTTTGATGGAGCCTCACTGTAAGACAACTAAACGTGGCTAATAATTATGGGCATGGGTTATTCTTGGCCTGGCCAGAAAGCATGTGCGGAAGAGAGCTCAGGCGGATGCTCTCCGCCTCGCAAAACGTTTGTCACGGGCACGCAGGTGGGCAATGCATGTCCCGCACGAGACACTCAAAGCCACTGAAAGAAACGGAAGAGTGTTGGAGCATGTCGCATTGTTCTTATATATGAACCTCGCTACTTAGTTGTTATGCATTGCAATACGATCTCGGGTCTGCAGCTCGTGCGAGCGCAGGCTGGTTGTCAAAAGGATGCCGCGTGGTCGTAGCTGGTTTTTTTGGCGCAGGTCCCTTATGCTTTCGCCGCTTTCGCCACCGAGCAAACGCTGGCCAAGTCTCAAGCTCGCTCACGTCGCAAAGTCTGCCAGGGCCTTCGTCCCCGTGGCGCTGCTTTTCCTGGCGCTGCTGCTGCGGCGCCTGCGGCACCGCCGTGGGCCGCGACAGCTGCAACCACTGCTGCCACCAAGGCAAGGGGCAAAAGGAGTGGATTGGCGGATCCTGGTGGTTCAGTGGTGCATGGTACAAAGGTGGCGGTACTGTGGGTCAGTTGGGAAGTGTGGGCACGTGAATGACAAGGCTCCAGGCCTCCAATCCCATCATAGAGCAAGGTGCCAGCTTTGCCATATTGGAATCATGTGGAATCCAGAATTCCACATCTTGCAAAGAGGTAACATGCCGAACATCCGCTGTCCATGAGCCCATGACTTCATCTGCATTCAGGCTTCCTGAGACTTTGACAAGATCGCTTCGCAGCTTCGATGCCGTGGTCGTGCAACTCGACGTTATTCCATGCGCTGGGTAGACAAGCTGCCTTGTGATGATGACGCTGATGGCGATGATGGCCATGATGACAGTCATTGCCATGATGACGATGCTCTCCGGATGATGATGATGATGATGATGATGATGATGATGATGATGATGATCATGCTGTTGCTGATGATGATCATGATGATGATGATGATGGTGATGATGTGATGAGATCAGATGAGACGAGATGGAAGATGATAATGTGGGCATGACATGCTGATATGACGACATGATGGCATGATGATATGATTATCTGATATGATGATGCTGGTGGTGATGATGCCCTCATCTTCATCGTTGTTTTCGTCTTCATCATCTCTTCCCATTGCAGTGTGGATTGTCTGATAAAGTCTCCTATGGTTCTTCTGCTGCTTTTATCGAAGCCCTTGCGTCCTTCCGCTCTTTGTCGAGGTTGGGACCCGCTGCGGGTGCTTGGAGCCCAGTTTCCGAGTGTGAGAAGGGGAGGAAGAGGGGGGAGGGCGGAGGCCAGAATCCGAAAAGACTGTCGAGCTGTCATCTTATGATCTTATGATTTAATTTGGAAGCTGTCCTATGCTGCCCTGCAAGCTTTAGCACAAGCCCAGTGCTGGCTTTCAAGGCTGGGCCGGGCAGCAGCTTGGAGCGTTGGCTCGAGGTGCCTCTTGGTATCTCTGTGAAGCTCACGGGTGTGGCACGTGGAGGTTCCTGTGGCTGTGATTGCTGTGACATGTCCAGTCAAACTTTTGCAAGCGGCGCCTGCTACTATCGAATACGTGAATAGTGTTTACAGGCGGGATCGCACAGTCACGGAAGAAAAGGCAAAGAAGGACTTCTCAAAGGCATATCGGTCTGAGAGCCCTTTTCCTACGTCAAAGCGGCATTCCTCTGTTCCCCTTCCGCGTCATTTGGATATCGGTGGGTGCTGCTCGGCTTTTCAACCGCCCGGCTCCCGAAAAGCAGAATAAAATCATATAAAATCAGCACCTACTCTTTGCACGTTGATCAAGCGGCCCGATGGTCTTGAGCAGGGCTCCCCAGAGGTGCGGAATTTACAACGGAATCTGAAGCAGCAGCTTGGACGCGGGCCGTGGACCGGCGAAGTCCAGGGGCCTCAAGTTGCCTCAAGCTTTAGAAACACTGTGCATCAGTTTTGCACTGCGTGTGCACAAAGTTGACAGATGTTTGCCAAACATGGACGTTTGTCTGACATTGGAATGTTGGGCTGTCAGCATGCAGGCAATGGCAGACGTCCCCTTCACTGCCATCTTGACCGAAGGCGGCCGCAAACGGTGTGTCTGCAAGGTCCTGTCTGGAGCCGTGCGCGTCTCTGAGAGTTCAGGCTTTTAGGTTCAGGCAGGTTGAGTTAGGTTTAGTTAGGTGAGTTAGGTTGAGTTAGGTTTGTGTTGGGTAGTTGCAGCTTCCGTGCTGCCACCGCTGGGGTGAACAGCACACCCGGAGTTGAGCGTCAAGTTTTTCCGCGGCCCAATCGACAGCAGCACCCTGTACCAACTCCATGCAACCGGAAGTATCTCGAACTGTTGAGCCACCTTGTTCTACACGAAGGAGAGCCAACTACCGTCCGGCTTTTTGGATCCTGGGACTCGAAGGACAAGTGTGCGTAAGAGCAGTGTCCAATCGAGAGGCTGGTGCTCCGAGTTTGATGACCACTTCCCTCACTCCGTCGGGAAGAACTTTGGCGGCTCCTTGGGATCTCGAGTGAACTCTGAGGGGCTCCCTAGCGCTGATTTACGAAGAGTTTCAGGCATGGCATGACCCCGAAAGCAAGGCTACGCCACCATCCTGTCCAAGCCCAGAGTGGACAAGCCGCCTGGGAGCTCTCGCCCCGTGCTGAGGCCGGAGGCTCAAACTTTCGCAGCAGTGAGAACTTTGTCAATCTTCTCGGAGAATAGAAGGGGTGCTCTCTCATTTTTCTCACAGCTTTTTTTTGGTTGGTGGGTCAAGGGGGAGTTCCCCAGGCTACGCGGTGCCGGCCTCGGCCTGGAACCCGACGAGCCGACAGATGAGTCGGGGATCCCGGCTGGGACTGGGGGTGCGAGACTGAAGGGATCTGAAGGGGTTACCAAGGATCAGGGAATGATCAGGGGTCTTCCCACAAGGAGGCACAGAGGCATAGAGATAAATCTGCAAGCACATCAAGCACTCTAGCACCTTCCGAAGGCGGAGCGAAGAGACGCAAGATGACGCCAGCCAAAGAACGGAGACGGCACTTGTGGCAGCAACCGAAAGTCAGCCGTGGACATAACACATCGGCTTGCGGGCCTGCTGCAAAGATTTCATGACCTAGCGTTCTCAGGCGAAAATGAGACGACTTCAACTCTGAACCTTATGGAATGGCTGTTAAAGCACGCCCAACGGCACGCAGCTAAACGCTCGTTGTCCCGCAGCACGACACATTCGGACCTCTTTCATGAACGACCAAGAGGCATGAGGATCAGTGCAAATGTCTACCAACCGTTTAAGCAACATGACACACGCTGCGCTCCACAGGTCCTTCCTCGTGTTTCTGCGAGACCTCTTCCAGTCCAAGGCAGTTCTGGGTTCGAATTTGGATTGTTTGGTTCAGGGTTCGTACGCAGCGGGTTGAGATTGCAGAAGTATGCAGAAATCTCTCGAGGACGTCTTCTAGTACTAGAGAAGCCAAGCTCCCAAATCGTGACCAGGGACCGTGCCGCCGTTCACATCTCTCCTTCCCACAGCCGAAGCCCAAGTTCCCTCAAAGGCCACGCGAAGCCGAAGCTAACGAAGTGAAGTGCACATCCCCCCTAGAAGTTTTGCCTTGTTCAATCCGATGGGGGCACCCTTTTAGCTGTTCGTCAACTGGGCAACCCCGAGCTTCCTTGACGCTGGCTCTCTATGTGCAACCGAATTGGGTGGGGCGAGCTTCAGAGGCTTCTTTAGCTCTTGGAGGCGCTTCCTCTTCCTTTCTTGTGTTTTGGAGAATCATTTTTTTGGAATCTGAGAAGAATTGCTTCCACCCTTCCAGCATGCGCTGCTGGTGGGCTGGCCCATGCTGCCGCCCGGTGGGCTCTTAGGACGAGCCCTGAAGGACCTCCGAAGCCCGTGTTCTCCGAAAGGTGAAGGGAAAGTAGGTTGGAGGAAGTCCTGCAGGCATGTTCTGTAAACGCGATGATGCTGAGTTTCGGGTGTGGCCCCTCCCAGTCCACAAGCACGGTGATGCACGCCACAACGCCACAAAAGCCGCGGCTGCAGTGCTCGCGAGCACTCGAGGACGCCTGGTCTCAGACCCGCCGGCGCGACGCACGGCGCACGGAGTCGCTCGGAGCCGGGAAGAGTTGGGTTTTTGGAGATTTTGGGGAGTTTCATCAGTTTCATAAAAATTTCGTCATCCGTCTCTTTGCAGCCCCATGAGTTTCGCATCCTGTCTCAGCCCCGCCTGGTCAAAATGAGTCGGGACGCAATCTTCCATGCGACCCTTGTGCCACTTCATGATCATTTTTGCCCCCTCAATGTTTTGCTCTCTCCCGTGCTTTGTATGTTTCCGAGGCCCTTGGCCATGGCACTGGCGGCGCCGGGCACGACCCGGGAGCGCTGCTTCGAGGCAGGGCGGGGCTGCAGGGGAATGCCAACTTCAAAACGCGGCACCTCCCCCACACACAAACCCGTAGAACTTCCGAAGTTGTCTCTCCGTGTCCTTGCTGAAGTGTTAGTGACGGAGTGCTGCAAGCTCGTCGTTGTTGCTGTCTCGTTTTGGGCTTTGCTAGTTTAGTGACCAGAGGACAGGCCAAGGCGTTTTGCAAGGTATTTGAGGTCGCCTTAGGTGGTGTATCTTCAGTCCGAAATTATGGTCTTCACAGCCTGCTCAATTCATAGATTCGTTTTGCAGGGATCCGTCGGCTTGCTGCGACAGGGCTGCCAGCAAGCCAGAAGTCAGCGATACGCCACATATCACATATATCAGAATATATATCATATATCAGCAAGTTTAGCTGAGGATTACGGCCTGGAGATCATCGTTGCCGAGAGCGCTCTCGGCACCTTTGCAGAGCAATGCTTTCAGTCGTGCCCGGGATGCCAACTGGAAGTCACTCACTACTCACTGGTGTCAAGGTTTCAGCTTGGGATGTGATCTTCCATCGGGTTCCGCTGGGGATGTCTTGACGTCCACTACAGTATGGCTGTTAGGAATTTGGAGACCAATGAAAGCCAAAACACGAGAAGGGAGCATGGAAGCAAGGCCTGCAGATCTCGAGATCTCCAATCTCCCCAGCTTCCCAGGTTTTGGAAGCCTCTTAGACAGCCCTCCTGTCGAAGCGATGCACCCAGGTTGGCACGCGACTGCGGCGACTGAGAAAAGAAGGGCTATGCAATGCCGAATGCACATGCAATGCAGCTAAGATGAGTTGGGCAATGGCCATGAATGTCCTATGAACGGGATAATCTTGAGGGCTTGCACTAAAGGAAAAGTTGAGTTGAAAAGATGGTATAGACTTCAAGACCATGCAACAGGAAAGGCCTTGCAGCCCCTGCACTTAAAAGGCCAAGGCCTCCCAATGTCCTGCTCCCCAGCGCTGAAGTCGCAGGTCAGCGTCGCAGAGAGCGGAGTTCTCCCGATCGGAGGCAGCTTGTGCCACGCAGGGCATTTTTGGGCATGTGGGCATTCTTGAGCAGATGGCATGCCGTGCTTTAATCAGATGAGGGGAATCTGTTCTACACCTTCGGCTGTGCTGAGAATGCTTGAAAGTCGAATCTTTGTCACCCTGGGACTGCAAACGCTGTAAGCTGGAGCCCAGCAAAGCACGGCTTTAAGCACGAACGTCAGGAGAGGCTCGAGCCCCTCCGGAAGCTCGGGGCCTGGGGGCTGGGGCCATCGGGCGTTCGGGGCCTTTGAGCTGTCCGGTATGTTCCGGTACGTTGCATGGTACGTGTGAGTGACATGTGCCGGAGAGAATAGGCTCATGGCTTCGTGAATGCATACTGAAATCTGGTTGCGGAACGCTCAGGTTCGCAAATGTACAGCCCCTTTTCTCTAGCCTTTCCGGAATCAGTTCGAGAAGCCAAGCTATGCCCGCACTTTACATCAGCTTTCTGCGCTTTTATTTCGAGGCTCACGGACCGATCGCCACAGCCCTCGCAGAGGCGTGTTGTGAAGAAGCTCAGGGCTTCACTCGTTTGAAGAAGCAAAGTTTCAGGTTTTTTTCAGGAGACGCTTGGTTCACTCAGTTGGGATGTTTACTGGCTGGTTTCTGACTCGCCGAGAAGGTGAGGTCAGGTTGACAGGTTGGGTGGAAGATGGAGTAGAGTTAATTTTAACGCTACGCGACCCGCCTCGGCCCGGCCCAGCGCATCCGCGTGAGCATGGTGATTCCGCAGCGCCCAAGTCGCTGGACCCCAAGCAATAAGGGTTGGGTTTAGGGTTTAGGGTTCCGGGTTTATGGTTTATGGTTTGGGGTTTCGGGTTGAGGGTTAGTTTAGGATTGAGGGCTTAGGGCTCAAGGTTCACGCTTTGGGGTTTAGGGTTTTTTTGGGTTTAGGGTTCAAGGTTCAAGGTTCAAGGTTGAGGGTTGAGACGGTTCGGCTTGGATTGATCGTAGGGTTGAGCCAGGTGTCGGTAGGGGGGGTTTGGGGGGGGGGTGGGGGGGGGGTTGGGGTAGGGTGGGGGGTGGGGCCCTGCTGGGAGGGGCTTCAACTGCCTCTGGTCCTGGCGAACCGTCCGCTTGCGGACCCCGGTTTCCTGGGGGGGTACCCCTTTACAAAAGGGTTTTGGGTGTAGGGGGAGGATTTGGAGGGGGGTGCCTGTTCTCACAACCTATACACCTTCGGCCCGAGGCCTCGGCGGATTTGTGGGTTTGGAAATTGAATATGGAATATTCCTAAAAGTCATTGCTTAACACATTGCCAAAAAACAGCCTTGATCCCAGTACTGTAGTCCTTGTGAGATTAAGGTTTCAGCTCATTTTCAGTATGCCAGACTGTTTGTGACAGTTCTGACTGTACACGTCTTTGAATCAAGAGCTGCCATCAAGGTCTGTAAAGAAGCTCCCGGCAACTGGCTACCGGTGATGCCGGCTCCTGACCTCCGACCAGCCACCTTACCATCGGCTAAAGTTTCTATTGCCTCCCTGGCCTGTGTCAAGGGTTCAGGCTTAACTTCTTGGGGACTGGAAGTGTTCCAGAACATAACCTGGCAATAGCCCTCCACCCTGCTGAATGCTTACTGGAGGAGATTTTTGTATTAATTCTATGTGTGTGTATATATATATATATATACGAGTAGGAGAAACAGCATCGGCCGGCATCGCCCAATGTAGTAGGCAGGTAGGACTCTCGCCTTCTGAGCGGGAGAGTTTCACCCATTCAGGGGCATGCTCCCTAGGGTGCTAGAAGTTTGCATTCGAGTCGAGTCATTGCCAAATCATTGCACGACTTGACCCACACGACTTTCCTTGTTCGGGGTGTTTGGGGCTGCTCTCTCCGATTCGCACCAAGATCGCCCACCTCCGTGGGCCAATGTACCAAGTCTCACGCCGATTCGCAGAGATTGTAGTGGGACTGCGGCTCAGTGTTCTTGGGTCGTTGCACAGCGGAATCCTGCTTCGACATGCCGCAGTCGCTGACTCAGCTTCCAGTTGTACAGCAGCTGCTCTCTGAACTTCCCTTCCTCGGAGATGATGGCGCCCTGAGGTGTTTGTAGAGGCTGTGGCGCAACTGCTTGATGTAAGTCAGTTCTCGTCAGTGCCTTTGCGATCCGGAGGTTTTCTGTTCCTTGTCGGAAAGGGCTCAGAGGGCGATATACTTCACAAGGAGAGATTCCTAGCAATTAACAAGTTCTTCATCTTAATGCAAAGGGCTACCGCTGTCCGATCTTTCCCAACCCATGCCAGAAGCTTGAAAGGAAGTTTCAAAGAGATCTTCAGTCCAAGGTCGACGCATGTCATAAAGCGCGCCGTCTCCACCCCCAAAAGGGAAGTTGTAGTCGAGCAGAAGGCGCATCGTTTGCTGAACGTTCCGTGACAGCAGTTCGGGAGTTAGATTCAAGAATGATTGCTCGAACGACCACTCCTCCGTGCAGCTGTTCCGATAGTATATTCACCCCCCCTGCCCCAAACTTGGTGAACTTTGCCTTCAAGCCTTGTATTGACACTTTGTACTCGGATCTTGGCTCCCAATCGACCATTTGCCATACTTCCCCAACCCCAATCGGCAGCTTCCAAAAGCAAGAATGACGATTCTCATCGATTCTCGGATTCTGTGAGGGAGCATTGCACGTCGCGTGAAGGCTGCGATGTATGCGGCAGAAAGACCCATTGAATAATTCAAAACAGTGCAGGGTTGGTAATGCGCCGTCCCAGTGTGTAGGTTGTGGGTGGCAGGCCTTCTGCGTGTCGCCAGAATCACCAAAAGCTCCCGGCGGCTAGGCTACCGCAAGCCCCGATACAATGCTGCTGCCTGTGACCGCTGCGAACTTTTGTGAGCCTGGCCGTTTCACACACTTTCACCCTGCATGTTGATGGTGAGCACACCAGGGTGCAGGACCTAAACAGAGCGTATTTCATCCCCGCGCTCGTCTTGATGAGTGTTGTGCTGTGTTAAGCTGTTATGGCTGTGTTATGGGGGGAAGCAGTTGTTTCTTCACAGCAGCCATGCCTTCCCCACAACTCGTTGTCCTCAACGCGGGGAAGCCTTTGCTGATGCCGGCAGCTTTGTGTGTTTGAAAGCCGTACCCACCCCAAGTTTGTTTCCACTGTTCCCCTCTCTCCTTCTCAGTTGGCCGTAAGTTGCATGTGAACAGTGGGCACGCGCAATGATCTGCGCATGTCAGGGGCTCGAACTTGTGCCTTCAGCCTGCAAGTAATGAGCGCACAATGAAAGGCACAGCCTGAGCCCTGTCTGTCACGAGCCCCGTCCATCGAATGGCCCCGTGGTCATGCGTGCCCCTTCACAGCTGAGCTCAGACAGTTTGTACCATGCACCCTCCCAAAGCCCCACACATGCTCAATTTCAAGACCACGTCCCCGCATTGTGGTCAGAGCCTTCTTGCAGCATGCCCGGCGCAGCGGCAGTGCTTTTGCAGGAGGAGCAGCCCCTGGGAGGAAATGCATCATGTAACCGAAATTTTCTCGTATTTGTCATAGAGTCATGGGGCATGCTGTGATATGCTGTGTGCAGGATCATGGGTGGGGCGGACTTGATGCTGGCTATTTGTCCTCCGTGGGTACCGCCCTCAGCCCAAACCACCGTGTACAGTTCAGTTTCAGCCTTTGCCTGAAGGCGTCCTACTGAGCTACCTGGGCACTGCGCATCCCAGAAAGTAAAGTCTCGCCTTGTGCATGAAGTTGCAGCATGTGCCCTCATCTCGCCGTTTCGGCGAGCCTCCAGCACGTATGCACACGCGCCAACGCTAACACGCACGCACGTGCGCGCGCACACACACACACACACACGCGCACACAGAACATTCATGCTGCTCTGTCATTTTGAAACTTCGAAAGGTCTACAAAGAATGACAATTGCAATTACGTACTGTATGCTTAGAGGCTCCAGCTCGTCAGCGCTGTTAGCATTCCTGTTCGTTTCTTCAGATTGCCCGAGCACACGTATTTGCACCCGCTTGGAAGGCATCGGACGCGGACTCCATTGGAGCCGCTTCTTCAGCCACGTGGCTGCGGGTCTTCGTGAGACCAGGAATTTGCTGTTCGGGTTTGGGGTTGAGGGTGGCAAAAAGTGTTCGGAAAAGGCTTGCTGCGCCGGTGTGATCTGCTATTGCCTGGCTGTAATCTCTCAGCTGCTCTCGTGCTGGAGTCCGTGCACGAGTCAATTTGAATTTAGACCATACGCATCTCCGACGAAATGGAAGCCCCAGCAGTCGTGGCGCATCAAGAAGGGCACCTGATATTCCCATATCTCAGAAGCTATGGCTCCTTGCTAAGATCGAGACGTGTGTGATATGACTTCATAAACAGACTTGCAAGGTGAGCCTCTGTCCTTGGACATCCTCGTCCATGATCCTCTTGTAGCTTGTGGGTACCCAGGGTATTGTTGTGCGAATCGCTTTCCCGTACTTTGCATCACTTTCTGCGACAGTTTGCTGACTCTTGCATGCTCATGCCTCAGCCGAGGCAGCTTCGTCGAGGCTGCCCATGCAGACCCGAAGAACGCACTCACCGTGACCGGCAAAGGCACACACATGAGTGCAGGTATTCTGTGACGAGCGCAGACAATGAGGGTCCAACCACAACAGGGCCATGCATTTTGCAATTCCATTGATCGTTCCTGCCCAGGATGAACATGCCTGTTGTCAGATCCATGTGCCGCGATGGAAGCAGCAAGTCCCCCAAACTTCTACATGAGGAAGGCATTTCCGAGTCAGCATGACTTTGGTCTCGTTGACAGCCCTTTTGGCCCACAGAAGAGTTCTTGGAGTTGGCAGAGAGATCTCTCCCAAGACTGCGCGCTGAACATGGCGTCCCTCTGCTTTTGCTAGCTAGTGAGAAGGCTAGAAGCTCACGGAAGCAGATAGGGCTGGGTCGTTTCGGTTTGCGATCAATCCGTCCCTTTTAAAGAGAACAGAAAGTTCAAAGAGCGGCAGTCCTCCAGGTACAGTAGCCCGATAATCGTCGGCACATGTCAGCACGGACAAGGCAGAATGTAACAGCAGTCCAAGAGCCTTGACTCCGACACGTACGGAGCGGTGCGGTACAGTACCCCAAACTAGGGCAGCAAGGTAACAAGTCGAGAATACTAGGATCACGTGTGTTTGCTGCAATTAGTTGCAGCCAGTCAGTAGGATATGAATGATTGCACGCGACAGACTCGCTTAGTGCTTGCAGCTACAGAACGCAGAGTGATCTCTCGGTGCCGAGGATGGCGACGCGGCGTCTTCCTCTTAGCTCCCGGTCACTTCACCGGGTGCCTTGGGCTGAAACGGCGGACTTTGACTTGGCCTCTCTTTGAACTCTCTTTCAACTCTCTTAAGCTTTCTCAATTTGCGCTGCGCAAGTGCCCTCCTCTGGAGGCTCTGGTAAAGCTTTATGGCAGCCGTACCTTCTCCACCGAGCTACGCGGCAGGAAGTTTCAGCGGAAGGCAAAGATGTCCCAAAAGTAAGATGCAAAAGCGCCATCAATTGTTGAAGGGGCTGGGGTGCGTGCACTTGACCGTCAGGATTCCGAATGCGGACCAGCGTTAGCTGTCACCGGTATAGGGCAAAGGGGAAGTATGGGCCGCGCAGAGCACGGCTTGACAAAGCTGTGAAGCATAATTGCATAATTGCATGATGCTGTTGTTAGTTCTGTTGTCAAAATCTCCTTCGTGATCCTTCGTGGGTTGCATGCGTAAGCACAAGGTGTGAGCGGCACATGTGTGGAAGAAGGCGTCACGACTCCACGACTCCACGGTTGTTCCCTGAACTTCGCCAGGTAGTGTGCGCTTGAGCCGCGGTGAAGAATTACGGCCAGTAGAGCCGCCAAAAGCCCACAACAAACCTTCTCTGCACACAGCGCGCCCCCTGCCCAGGATTTTCCAGCCCACGGATGCCTTCTCTCCGCGCCACCTCGGCCCGCTCCCCAAGGCATCTAATACGAGAACAGAGAGGTTACACGAAGTTACTAATTTCGTTACAGTTCATCTTCAGATAGGCTGCTTTAGAGAATTCGGATGAGCAGAGCGAATTGGGAGTCCTCTTAGGCAAGGGCCAGAAAGCCATGGGCAATGCGTGGTGTTAATGCTCGGGACCATGAAGCTCAATTGGCCAACAGCGCTTTTGCTGGTAATCTAGATCAACCTAGACTTCAGGCAGCTTCTGAAAACTGAACCGGCTGGTGACCGCAGGACGTGCAGGAGATGTGCAAGACCATCGGGGTGAAGGCAAGGAGAACTCCAAACGCCCGAGCGCGGTGCTTGCACAGGGTTTCATATGACAACAGACGGCCAGAGTGCTGCTACACTGGGATTCTACGGAATCGTCGAGGTGAATCTCAAACTTCCAGGAGGGTTTGGTCCAGCCATACTCCCGCCGACATTCTTATCCGCAACTTTTGGCCAATTTGGTACGAGATGACATGATGGACACAGCAACACAGGATCTGAGCGCGCTCATGGAAGAGACGATTCCTGCCTCCGTGCGCCGTGAGCAGGACAGAGTGCGCAAGGAATTGTTGGGGTCGTAAACCCAATGTGGAGCGAACCAACGTCGTCGAGGGACATGTGCGTCTTCCGTGAGGCGTTGGTTGTGCCTCAGTCTTCGGATCCTTGCACATGGCAAAACCAAACGAGGCCATTTTCCGTAGTTAGGCAAGTAGCCTAAAGCAGTCCTGATCTCCCAATCATGGAGCTTCCACGCCCGAAAACCTCAGGAGCTGGACCTCCCTGACGGCTCGCTCGGCGAGTCTGGATCGCTGGCTCTGCTCAAAGAAATGCGCCTTGCCTTTCCTCCTCATACAGCTTGAAAGGGCACTCTGACGCTTGGTCACATGGGTATATGGCTGCGTCAAAAGGGAGTCTGTAACAGGTTCTGGGCGTCTTTTTTGCGACGTAGGACCTGCGGCAATGTTCTCGGTTCAACCAGCTGAAGGAGGTTTCCGAGACGGGTCCCGAAAAATGCGTCCTATGCCAAAATTGGCACGACACACACAATCATACGTATGTAACGGAGGTGGTCAAACACACAAGTATACATGTGGCTACGCGTATGGCCTAGCCCTGCACTTCTTCAACGTTGTGTTCTGTGCATGAGATGAGGCTGAGCAAGAACATCGTCGCGAAGAATTTCATTGGCATGGGCTATCATGGCTCCCACATTCCAGGTGCTCTGTCTCTCCCTTTCTTCGTTTTTTTTTTTTTTTTTTTTCTCTCTCTCTCTCTCACCCCTCTCTCTCTGTCTCCTTCTCTCTGATTGTTGGGTGACCCAGGGCCTATCTTGCGAAACCTTTTGGAGAACCCGGGCTGGCAACCTGGCTCAGAATGGAAACTCGAGGCTTCGATGAAATCCCAACTGTTCCCTTCTTTTTGGAGGGCTGTTGTTTGAATATTCCTCCGTGGCCCTGACTGCATGCACTTGGGACTCAGGCTTGCAATTGTTTTTTGGGGGACTAGCTTGGATGGATCAAACTCATGGAAGATCATGCGTTCCATAGCCGAGATGTGTCACAACGGAAGGTTCGGAGCAATGCACACTGCCACCGTCAGGCCCCGGCAAGCCCTATAAACCACTTCAGGCCCGCCTGAAGGGCCTTCTTTTAACAAGAGTTCGAGCCAAGCCGAAGGTGCAGCGAGTGTGCAGGCGTGCATGAGTCATTGGGTCCCGTGAAAGGTGAGTTGCAATTTGTGTCGGGGTCCCCTTCGAAACCCGTAGCGAGACAGCGCGCACCGTGTGGAGAACAAGAAGGGTGGGAGGGGCCAGAGCGCATGTGCTTCTACTTCTGCAGTCCTCTGGCAGCAGGTACATAGCACTTGTTGAAAAGGAAGTTGCACCTGGGCAAAGTGCACTATGCGACACTTGTAGCTGCAAGCTCATTGCGCGAACCCACGCCTGACCTTTCTAGAACTTGTACTGATGGCACTGTTCCGTGCGAGCCTCCCGAGGTACACGGCTTACACCCCCTACCAAGCTGAGATCTCACAGGGGCGGCTCGAGTCCCTGGTGCGGAGCCCAATGCCAGTCTCGAGTTTTCGTTTCATCTTACTCCCATACCCCGATGCCCAGGCTATCGGCGCTCTCCACTTCAAACACTCTGCTACTGCGGTCACTGTAGTCACAACTACATACTGCCCGATGACGACGGATACCAGTACACAAAAAGTGTAGTAAGCTCAAAGATTTGAATCAAAAAGAGAAGCATGCCTGACCTGCTCTCGAACCTCCAGGTGAACTTCCAAACGCTTGTCTGCGAGCTTACCGGTGACCAGACCGCAAAACTGAGATGGAACATCCCCGATGCCTCTTAGAGCCTTGCAGCCTCACCCCTTGTTCAAGCCCGCAAAGGGAGACATCTCGAAGGCATAAGCGGCCAGTGATGACCCAGGTGAAGGTTGCTGATTTTGTGGTGCTTACCTGGTTTCTCTTCAGATGTCAGCCTTGGCTTAAGGATCTCTTAGGGCAAGATCCGTCTCAGTTTTCCGTCCAGGCATGGAGGTGGCGAACGCATCCCTCCTTGACGAAGGAGCCGGGGGAGCAAATGCCATGTTGTGCCATGTTGAGCGCTCTTGGCTTCTTGGCTTTGAAATGCTTTGAAGCATTTCGGCCATGCTTGGGCCGGGGTCGGAAGAGATCTGAGGCGAGGCCTGGGGGCCGTTGGGTCTTTGGCAAAACCTGCCTGAACAATCCAAAATCTGGACGAAGCTTGTGGCGAGGAACTGCAGCAGCGGAAGCAATGGCCATGAGCCTTGGCTTGCCAGGATGTTCTGCGTGGCTTTCCATTCCGATGTAAGGCTTCAGAAGGCAGAGAGACAGAGAGCGAGATGGGGCTCTTCGGTTCTTGAGAAGGGGGAAACACGGCCGTGAGATGCTTGAGAGGTCGGGACCGGAGGCATCCACGAACCATGTTGCACAAGACCCGTCGTGCTGCCCGGGTGCCGAACTGCTCTGGCTGGATGATGGGGCGCGCATCAAGAGGGCCGAGTATGCGCGGACATTCATTCCTTGCTTTTCTGGGATAGAACCGAGCCAGGCGGGGGCTAGAAACAATAATGAGAAAGAGCCTGTCCGTACAGACTCGCAGAGACATCCAAGGATCGCTCGGGCCGTGAACTCCAAGACCAAGAACCAGCCCTTCAGCTGACAAAAAAACAATCTTTTTCTCTCTCTTGAGTTCTTCTCTCTTTTGTGGTTCAACCAGAGGGAGGGAGGGGATAAGCGCACGCGCCCCAACTTGGGAACCTCTTTTCAGAAATTCCCACCAGGTTCTTCATCAGCGACGCTGTGCATCCTCAGACGATCGACTGTATCAAGACGCGTGCGCGCTACTTCGGCATGGCCAGAGCCTTAAAACTTGGAGTGCTTAGAGGAGGCATTAGTTGCAGCATGTTGAAGCATGCTGAAGCTGTGCTGACGATGATGATACCACGTGTCTTTCAAGCTGCGCCGAATCGACACACGAGCACTCCGCAACGCAGCACCCAGAAGTGAAACAGAGCAAGTTCACGCACCGCACTCTACACATCCGCTTGTTGCTTACCAGCAGCAGGTGGTGTCGACATGTGTCGACTTCGTCCTGATCGCACCAGCTTTGAAATCTGCGCAGAGCGACAGGCGATAGTCACACCCCACTGCTTTGCCTACAGGGTGGCGAGAGGAGAAGTTTGAAACGGTTTTTTTTACTTGTCTTTGCTTTTTGCACTTGTGGCGCCGGAGCCGGGTTCCGAGCGGGCTTCGAGCCCATGCGGCGTTCCTCAGAGAATTCCGAAACAAAGACTGCGGCAAGTGGGCGCTGTGCAATATTATGCACACGTGTGTGTGTGTGTGTGTGTGTGTGTGTGTGTGTGTGTGTGTGGCAGACTGGGGTTGGGGCGGTTCTCTACGAACCACTCCGTTGGAATCTCAGGAACTGGTCATCGGAGACCATTCCAAGATGGATTTTGCCTCCATGGACAAACTCTTCGGGGCCTTGGTCCAGCCTCCCTTCAGCATCCGGATGAGTCCGAGACTTCAGGTGCAAGTAGTGACTAAAAGCGTAAAAGCAGTGGAGAAGTATCGGTAGTAGGCGGCATAGAGTTGGAGGAAGTGTCGGAGCAAGAACAATCCAGCACAGTCGAAATCTGGGCCTCAGCGGCCTCCACCTTGAGGTACCCGGACACCAAGGGCCGATTCGATGATTACTCGAGCATGGCACAGGCCGAAACGAACTCCGAAACGCGTTGCCTTCCAATGCTTCGCAAACCAAAAAACGAGAGTTGGAGAAGTCGAGTTGCGAGGTTGAGAAGAGGTTGTGAAGAGGTTGAAAGGTCTCGGCAGGTGTGAACACTTGAAGCCAGCATTGCAGGCCCTTCACAAGAATGGAGCCTACCTGACCGTCGCTGCTGATCCGCCACCTGGCGTCAGTCTGATGTGGCAGTGAGCACACTTGGAGTTCTTCGAAGACTTGCGAACCCCTGAGTGCCTTTACAAAAGACTCTGCTTTTCCGCGCATTTGTTTTGTTTCTTGTTCTCTGAAGTGCGCTTCATCATCTCGAGACGGAGACTTGAACTGGCGCTTGGGTTCCTGAAACGCTCAAAAACTCAATCCGTAATTATCTACGCAATCTACGCGATCTTATTGCTCCTGTGTTTTGGATTCTGCGCCAATCGCCAATCCTTCGATTCCTCGAGGCTTTCGCTGGTAGTGGCCAAGCCTCCCAGACGCTGGGACTGCACGTAGTGGGTAGTGCCGATGCTATCGGATAGGCAAGACGTTCAAAGGCCAGGCATGAGGCGGATTAAGGAGTCATGAGGAGCATGCGCTGGAGCTCGTATGGCCTTCGTGATGGTCATGCTAGCGCTCTTCGACTTTGATGCGAAAAAATCTGGGACATGCTTAGGGACCTTGTGGGCAACTGGATGAGTCCCTCTGCCCACGAGGCGAGTTCGGTGCCGACGTGGTTGTCGGCTCAATGCAGCGCTTCGGCCACCCGGCAACATCTGGCCACCCTCCCCTCCAACTTCATCTGCGGCCTTTTTTCGCGGCTTAGCTGGCTTAGCTCTTCCACTCTCCTCAAACCAAGGCGTGCCCATGTGGTTCGGCGGACCCTCCGCCGCATACCTGGCCACGTCGAAGAAGCAGGCACCGAGTGCGGGGGCTCAGGCTCATCGAAGGTCTCAATCGCTGAGTTGAGTGCCCCAAAGTGGCAGGGTGCCCCATCGTGCGCCTGAGCATCCTCAAGAGTTTCGATGTTAGCGCTGTTAGTATTTGTGTGGGCTGCGCCACCGCCGAGCAAAAGCTCTCCATCACCACATGACCGCACAGCACCGTACTTCTAAGTTTGGGTTCCGGAAGTCTGCCGGAAGTCGGTGGTGCGCATGTCCCGAGTGTGCTGTCCCGGATAGGTCAGGCGCATGCCGGGTCGAATCATCGGCGAGTGCCTGGGCTGGATGTAAGAGTTCCAAGAGTTTAGGATCACTTTCGATGCACAGTGCGCCCGGCCTGCCACCTTTTTTAACTTACTGAGCGGATGTTTCCGCTCGAACGTATACTGGTCCCGAAGGTCGCTGGACAGGCTGGGCAATCCAGCCTACCGACTCACGCTGCAGACGCGCGAGCAGCACATCCGGCTAGACAAGGCATTATGGTGTGTTGGGAATTCTTGGCCGGAGCCGTTGCAAAGCGATCTGCTGTAGCTGCTTAACTAAGCCTCTAAGCGCAGCAGCCACTTGTAGTCACCTGCATCCAGTGCAGCAGCGCTGAGCACTCTGGGCATCTAAGAATCTTAGGGGCTCTCTCATGTTGTGGCTGCCGAGCCAAAGTGAGCCGTGACGAACTGAAAAAAGACCACGCAACCCATTGCGAAGGCCACATCGAATGTGTGCACTGCACAAGTCCTTTTGGCGAACATTGCCGCGATGTACTCCGTGCTGCTCGCCTTCACTTGGCTTTGGTCACAGAGTCGCGATACATGTGCAGGTTTTTTGTTGGCATAACTTTCTTGTGAACCTAGCTGCAGCGATGTCTTTGACAAGTTCCTGCCACCTCCTACCGCATTCTTCAGGTATCATCGTAAGGAAGGGCTCCAGAAAATCGCCAAGAAGGTGGCGGAGAGATGGCTTGAACATGGCTTTCTTGTTTCATCATTGTTTTTGCACCTGGCGTGTTCTGGCGTGTCGGATGAGACTCTGCCCCGAACATCTCTTCGCAGCCCGAAGCCGCCCAAGCCATCAGCCAAGAAGCCATGGGACAGGTCCACGGCCTAGCACAGCTCTTCGCCAGCGAGGTCTCGGGCTTGCCATACGTCCGTAATCCGATATCGGGTCCTGCCCTGGTTCTCGAGCTGTCTGCGGGACTCAATATGGACTCAATACCGTCTAGGGTTCAAGGTGTATTTCGAAGTGCAGAGACTCCCTAGAGATCGTTCGTGCAAGCCTGTGATTTTTGTTAATTTTTTGGCGTTGTCTGAACATAGCTTATCCATGTCTTCGCTGGACATTGCCTGACTGTATCTCGATGCGTCAATGGTTGCCGCATGTTGCAGATCAGTGTCGTAGGTCATTTTGGCTTTAGGAAGAAAGTCGGCGCCAAAATTGGGTTCATGAAGGGTCATCTTTGAGTGCTCTTGAAGGGGTCTTGGCGTGCCTATGATGCTGCAGCGGCATCTTCCACTGTCTGGGGAATACGCCAGCATAAGTTCAGGACTTTCGGGCATTTCAGGTTGGGTTTCTTCTTGCATGTATCCAAGCTGAATTTAGGCGAATGCGATGGGCTTCATCCACCGTCATTAGTAATTAGAGCCTGTTTTGAGTCGCGATCCCTTTGCCCTAGAGGTCAGAAATTTCCCCATGCTGTCCTTGATTTGGATATGAATATCTCAGCAGATTCTGGTTGGTGCTTGTTTAGTTGAATGAAGCGAGGCTTTTTGCATATGCCGCCGAAACATATGGTTTCCGCTTGGTACCAAAACACACCGAAAGAACACAACTCGTGTAGTAAGCCCGATCATACTTTTTGCCGCCTATACAAGCCTGCGTCTGGGTATCATACTGGAGGAGTCATATCCATGGATGCGAATATGTATGAAACCGCGTTTACTTAGGCTTGTTTTGGCATGTTGCATGGAGGAAGTCGTACGTGTGATCCGAGTCATTCGAAACATGTGCATTTTCATTTCATGAACGCACAACCAGAAGCTGCCTTTAAACAGATCTTTGAGAGCATGCCTACAAATGCTGAAGCATGTCCGGGTCACAGAGCCAGATCTGAATCGAAAAGTTGCACGCTCTTGATCTCGGCCAGCTCTGTCAGGCGGGAAAGGCTGGCATGGCGGTTGGTTCCGGGGCCTTCTTCGACACGGTCACCATCGATGCAGGGCGGCTCGGTTTCAGACAAGGCGAAGCAGTTCGAAATGGCCAGCACTATAAGCCTTCGCTGACCATGTAGCAATATTGGGGAATTGAAGAACTTGGGCGGGGCTGTAAAGGTTCTTTCTGTTGCTTGTATTTTTTTGAGGGAAGTAAAACGTAGGCTTGACTACTACTATTACGGTTCTACTACCTTTGCTATGTAATTATATAATTATATCCACATTTGTCACTATTGCTGTTGCTGTGATAGTTCTCAGTTTTGCGACTGCTAGTACGGGTACTAGTCAGTACTAGTTACGACTACCACTGCCACCGCCACCGCCGCCGCCGCCGCCACCACCACCACCACCACCACCACAACCACCACAACCACCACAACCACCACAACCACGACACCACCACCACAACCACCACAACCACCACAACCACGACACCACGACCCCACGACCCCACGACCCCACGACCCCACGACCCCACGACTCCACGGCCCCACGGCCCCACGACCCCACGACACCACGACACCACGACACCACGACACCACGACACCACGACACTACGACGCTGCGACGCTGCGACGCTGCGACACTACGACGACGACGACCACGACTACCGCCACTACCACTACTAGTACGAGTACTAGTACTAGTTGCTATTTCCATGGTATTTCTTAAGAATACAACTAGCATTGCTAGCACTTTTGCTCTTACTATTGACGTATCCTTCTTATTGTATGTACCTGATGTTCTGATTCTTGTAGCTACTGCGGTTTGTAGCACGATTACCATTGCGATTGCCGTATGTCATCACCGTATGTCGTCAGGAATATTATGACCACTATTGGTAACAGTACTACATCTAGCAGCAGAAAACATCAGAACATTGCAGGGTTTCCTGTGAACATACGGAGCAGATTAGCATTAGCTTAACAAAACAGCAAAGCGGGGTCCCGCAAAGACCTGCAGATAAAGGAGGGTTTCCTCGTAACATATGGGGGACATAGGCCTCTTTCAGTATCGCGGAAATCGAGCTTTTCTTCTTAAGAAATGAACGAGGGGAAATAGTTCTGAATCCCAGGAAGTCTGCAAAGACTGTGGTGGAGGCTCTGCAGGCAGCTGCTCAGCCCGTGCCAGCCCTTGCGGCTCATGCATGGGCCCCGCCTGACGCCTGTGCAGGCCAAGCAGCTGAACCTGAGGGCATTTGACGATGGCACGGTGTCTGCTTCCTTTGACGAGACGCACCTGGAGGTGCTCCAGAGATTAGTCAAGAACATGTGTCATTCATGAGTCTCTCATGGAAAAGTTGGAGTTCTGTGCGGGTCTTTGAGACTTCCAGAATGCTGAGAGTCCGCCAGGCGGATGTCCACGCCTTAGTCACAGCGCTCAAGGAGGCAGGTGTGGGCTGCTCGGCACAAGAGATCCTCCAGGCAATCCTTATACGTACTATACATTACATAGGGCGATTTGTGCTTGAACGGTCTAGACTGTGAGGAGGGTTGGTTGTCAGCATTTGTGAGAATTGAGAGGCTTCGGCGTGTCTACCGTCAACGCCGGGATTTAGTTGAGAACTCATCCCTCGGCAAAGGTGGCTCCAGCCCCACGGCTGGCATGACGGTGAACGGACAGAGCCTGGGTTGAGGTGCAAGTTGAGGTTGAGAGAAAGTCGAGAAAAAAAGGTTGGTTCATGTTCCAGAGGGCACATGTTTTGGCTTCCTTTTGAGTCGAACAGCCCAGGATCGACGGTGCTTTCGCTCGTTCCGGGCCTTTCTTGGCACCTTGGCATACGCTCCGGCAACCATTGAACATCCACTGACACAACACACACACACACACACACCAATTCACATGTTTGCTGAATTCTTCCTGTGTTGGAAGTCGAGATGGTCCTTCTGGACGTAAGGAGCAGAAGATCTTCAACTCGTGACTGGGCTGCGGTTATTGTGTACACTGGATCGCGGAGGGCATGCATCTGCCTCGTTCCTGTCGTTCCTGTCGAGCCGGAGCTTCCTTGCTGCCACGGGTCGCGCTCGAAGCAAGCCGTGTAAAATGATGTAAAATGAACGAGGGCGCTCGTTAAATTTCAGAACCTCTTGATGTGGGATCTGAGATCTCTTGCAGGATTCCTGGAGTGCAAGCAAAGGATCTCTTCCGAGACCGAGCTGATGCGCTACTTGATGACCCTGCAGAAGAAGGTGGGGAAAAGCTTGACGCACTGTAACTGCGTGAAGTCTTCCCTCGACACCAGCTTCACGCTGCTGACCACAGCTGCTGAAAGTGGAATTTTCTATGCTGCAGTCTCAAGAAGCCGTTCTGCCGGACCCTCAGAAGCTCTGAGGATTTGGCTCTGGACGTCTCCATGCTCCTTGGAGCTGTCAGTGGTTATACCATGTTATGCCGCCTCCTTCCCCGAACAGTGTGTCAACATCAGGGGGTTAAGTCTGCAAGGTGAGAGGGGATCGAATGGCTTGGGCGCACTTGGCCGTCGCGCGTGGCCTGGACCAGGCGATTTTCTGGAAGCCTACGCGCATTTTGGACGAACATCGCGATCTTACTTTGCAACGCGCGTGGCCACGCGCTCGTCGTCGAATTTGGACTTTGTGCCTGCGAAAGGCGAAGCTGTCGTCGCTTTTGGACGTCTCGCTGTTGGGGTACACTGGCCCTACATAGGCAACTATCCTTCGGTAGATAGAATTTGCCTCTCGTTTCTTGGAATATGGGTGGTTCCCGGACCCATTGTTAGGCAGAATAGGCATTAGGGTCCATGGCTATGACTGCACAGACTAGTTCTCTTTTCCGGTCCTCCTTCCGAGTCTTGGTGCGGGCTTCTGATTTTGAGAGAGTCTTTTCTTGCTGTGAGCCCGCCTTCCTACAGATGTTAACCAAATATGCCTGCTTGTGCACATAAATCATCGCTGTTTTATCCGCTTTTTCGGCCTAGGATCTCCCTCGGCTCCTGCACCATGAAGCTCAACTCCGTGTCCTCTTTGGCACCCTGCAGCTGGCCCGAGGCGGCGTCTGCATGCTGCTCTCAACGCCTGAGAGCCTTCCGAGAGCGCAATGTTTGCGCTCAGAAGAAACACGTCTCAGCCATGCCCGGCCTTTCTTCTCAATGCGATCAGAAGCCATCCAAACCATCCAAGCCATCCAAACCATCCGATGGCGAGAGTCTCAGTGTATTCTTTTGTGCCAGGTTGGCAACATGCACCCATTCGCGCCCGAGAGCCAGACGGTCGCACAGCTTTGGAAAGAGCGCTGAAGCCAGAATGTTCAAAAAGGACAAGTTGATGCTTCAACAGCAGCTCAATTTGCTGCTACTCTCGAATAGACATCCGTGCTTAGGCAAAGGCGATACTTCTAGAGCAGTCTGAGTCATTTTTTGTTGCTGAGTGTGTGTATCATTAGTTCCTTATACATATCGGTGAGGGTGTGTGTATATATATGTGTATATGTATGTATACATTGGGTCTCCTTCTCTGGATCACATCACCTTGCAAAGCAGTCTGGTGAGAGATGAGTGAGGCGGGCTATCGGGAGATGTTGACATCCCTGGAGAAGTACCTCATCAGCTGCACAGGCGGCCCTGGACAAGCACAGTAGCCGAAGAGTCCAGAATTCAGTGTACAGCAGCGGTCCACAATGTACAGCAGAGCACTGTCTGTAAAATGTGAAAAATGTTGTCTGTGCGTTTGGGCAGGGAGTAGGCATCCTCAGTTGGGGGCCTTTGGGGAGTTGGAATCCTAAGAAGGAAAACGTCCATGTCGGAGCGGAACTGTTGCAGGCTTTGATGCCTGCTCCCTGCAGCCGACCAGCGGTGCCTCCGGCGAGCCGCTCGAAGAGACAGAGCATGAGACTTTGAACGGGGCTTGCTTGTAATCTTGTCTTGTGGGTTGTTTCTGCTTGTTTCTTGTACTTTCTTGTAGCAAGACACGGCAGCGTTCAGCGACAGCCCCCCGAGTATGCCCCCCTAGTATGTCTATAGTCTTAGAGATATTATATGTATATTATACATTACCCAGTCATACCTGTTCCTGTCACTGTGCAAGAAAAAGTCCTCGCCCTCTTTGCGAACTGTACGCGACTCATCCTTTTCTTCCGAGGTATGCGGGCTTGCTGGTGATCAAGAAGTACCTCGAGGCCAAGGGCGAAGGCAGGGCCAGAACCAAACACGCCATTTTGTGCCTTCAGAGTCCTTCAGCAAAAGCTTATCCCGGCGAAATGTCCGGTCACGAAGCCCAGATTCAACACACATCTGCAAGGAAAAAGAGGTTCTCTGATTAGCATCTTCAAGGGTCGGTCCATAATGCCGGCCGGCCTCACATGACAAGAAGGTGCACGTGATTGCAGGTGGCTCTCAACCCCTGCCAGAATCTTTCCCGATTGCCCATCAGGCCACCGCGATGTGTGCATCATCCCAAGGCACCTTTGCCACAGAATTAGCCATGCTTCTGCAGTTTTGCTTTGTCTTGCGGTGTCCACAACTTGTGTCAACTTTGGTTGCCGTGACCGCCGGAGAGCCAACAACCACACACAGAGACACGCACAACACCACACGACTCGACGCAACACGACACAGCACAGCAAAGAGGCGCTGGAAGCACAGAGAGCATTGAGAGCCTTGCTGGGATTTGAGTGGCTTGGGTTTTGCTTCTGCTTTGCATTTGCCGCGTCAGGTCTGCGCACGGCACGAACCCGGCTTCTGCGGCCTGCTGGGCTTAAACCTACCCCAGAGTTTTTCCACCATCAGACAACGATGTCTGGCATCTATATATACATATATAGATATGTATATAAGGATATACATATGTAAATGTATATGTATATGTATATGATCACACATATTCATGATTCTTCTGGATAGGGTCACAGGTGAGCTTGCAGAGACGCTTGCTGCATTTTGCTGCGTAGACGAGGGCCTAGGATCTTGTGCTTGCAGGTTGCAGCATAGGACCACTTGGCCTGCATCTCTGTGGTGTTGTTGGTGTTGGATGTGTTGGTATACCCGGCCGGGCATGTGACATCCTCTTTGCAGAACGCCTTGCAGGCTATGTGCGGCATGGAGATCAAGTGGATCGAGGCGTGAATCTGATGTGTCGGGGAAGACTCGAGTAACCGAAAGCTTTTCAACGCCGAGGGCTTGGGATGAGATTGTCTGGCACATGGCACTTGTGCATGTTGTTATGCCAATGTGCACCCCGGTTCTATCGACATCTTTAGAACTCGTGAAAGACTTGGAGGATTCTCGGGGCATGGACCTCGAAGAGTTCAAGGCGCTCTGCGCAGAGTACAAGGACCATGGGGAAGGTGCTACTGCAAGGGGCTTCTGGCGCTTCTGATCATCCTTGTTCTCACTGTGTGTTGTGGTTCTCGTACCACATCCCATGCTAACAATCCCAGCTACGGGGTTTATCCATCTGCTGAAGACCCTGCCATGAGCTCGCACTGAGATCGTAGTCGCTTTAGTCATTGCGAACATGACAGGACCGGCTGGCGTGCTTGATGGTCACTTACCCCTCCACGCGGGCCTTCTTCGAGGACAACATTCAGGACATGGGGAATGGGAAAGGAGAACATCGATACATAGTGGCAACATGTGGCAACATTCTGAGCTGATTGCACAGATCGAGCAGGTGCCACCAAGGATACGTAGATACTCCGCAAGGAGGAAATGGGGCAGTCAGATTTGAAACCAGAGATTTCGGCCCGATGATGCCCAATCCTCCCATCCTTTAGGAGATTTGCGCCACCGTCCACGAGAACGGTGGGCAGGTTTACATGGACGGCGCGAACATGCCCTCTGTCCTGGAGTTTGTAGGGTTTAGGAATGTCACCTTGTAACTCTTTCCATTGTCTTTGCACGTTCTGAAGTTTGCAGAATCATGCTATGGAACATGAATGAGGGCATCCTGGAAACAAGAGGGCTCTGGCCATAGACTCTCAGGAATGCTCAGCTGGGCCTGACGTCCCCGGGCATCATCGGCGCCGACGTGTCCTTGGGGCCGAAAAAAGCGTCCATGACTTCAGGGGTGAATCATTGTACCATCCGCGAACATGCTATCGTTGGCGGCGATCACAAGCGACCACATGTAGCCTCGCTGACCAGCGAGGTGCCACTTGAACCTGCACAAGACCTTCAGCATCCCCCACGGAGGTGGCGGCCCAGGTCTCGGCCCCATTTGTGCAACTCGACAGCCTGAGGACTCATGCAGGGTCATGCAGGGCAGGAGACGAAAGGAGGCGGCGTCGTCTCTTCGTGTGGAGGTTTTCTTTCTGTAATCGTTGTAAAGTGTGTCTGGGAAATGCATGAAAGTTTTGCGTGGCACGTGCCAGCCGAGGCGAGGAAGCACTTGGCACCCCACCTGCCAGGCCACTGCGTGGTGAACCCTTCCACAGCGGGCTCCGACCCAGCCACATGGATTTTAGAAAGACTCAAAGTCTTTTCGACGGTATAAGACATATCGGCAAGCCCTAGAAGTGCCATCAAACATGTGCGTCATATGTCTCTGTGCGTATACATATATATAGGTGTACACTCTTCATCTGTGCTGCATATGAATGAGTATAGATGCGTAACAGTAATTTAGGAGCCTCCGGCTCAGGCCGCCATTGTGCACCGACCCCCCACCCCCCCCCCGCGTTTCAAGGTTTTTGGGGGTGTAAGGGAGGGGAGGGGGAGGGTTGCCTCCCCCAAAACCATCCAACACGCCGCCGGGGTCGGCGGACACGAAGCTGCGTTAACATATGTATTCCATACACGTCTGTACGTCTGTATGTCATATATCATAGATAAATCCACTCCAAGGCTGGTGCCGTCTCGGCAGCTCCGTGGGGACAGGTGCGGTTTTGAGGGTTCATCGCGGGAACCAAGGGGGTCCCCGATTCAAATGTCAGGCAATGTCATGTAATGTAAGGGTGTTCATGAGAGTCTTTCATAGAAGGTAGGTACTAAGATCCGGGAATGGTTCTTACTGAAGGAAAAGTTTATTCAGTTCTCTTCATTGCAAATGCCGAGTTTACTAGGAGCTCTTTAGCAACACACGCTTTTTCAGTGAATTAAACAAGACTCTTACAGGGTTTTCATATACAGAAAGCTTATCTTTTTGAACACGCTATTCAGTATCCCATTCATGCAGTGGACACTCTTCGAGCAGTTAGGACGTTCATGAAATTCTGATAGGGGTACATCTTCGAATGTGAACAGTACATGAAAACTTCCACAACCCCACAAACACCAAATCCAAACTTTCTTGGAGCTTCTCCCAGGAGATTTTGGGCTTTTGGATTTATTCAAGGCATAGAGAAGCACAAGCCTGGCCAACAAGAGCACATGTTTGGGTCCGTGCGATGTCAAGAGTGTCCCGCAGGCCGGCATCGCGTGCATCCCATGGCTGCTTGGACTGCTTGGACTCAGTCAGACTATTGTGGTTGCAGCGTCTCAGCACGGAGGCATGTGGATGCATCCAGCGCAGTCGATTTTGTGCTCTTGTGCGCCGTTGCGAGCTCCGAGTCGAGGGGGAGTCGAGGGAGCCCATCATGAGGAGGTCTCTAGTGGAACAGCAAAGCCATAACAATGACCAAAGCCGAAACAAAGCCACTGCTGCAACTACCACCACATCAAACCCCAGTAGGCCACCGCAAGCCCCAGCGTTGAACCTCCAAATGCCTCCGAGGATGTTCTGCACCATGTTGGGCAAGCAGGGCGTGCTGGATAGTGGGCGATACTCCATCCTGAGACTTGGAATGCCTTGTCTGCAGCTCTCCGTGGCAAGATGATGTGATGTTTGTCTGGAGTCTCGTTGATAGGCCTGGTGTGGCCACTGTTACAGCAACAAGGCTGCTGCACCCTTGCACCGTGTTCGTGAGCCTCTGAGAATGAGCCCAGGAATGCCAACTACATGAAGTCTCGGCTTGAACCTCACTTCGACATCGCTCCCACCAACAAGAACAACCGATGTGCGCACGAGCCTGCTGGCCCTGTGAGATTCCTAAGCACGGCCAAGTGACAGGCGGACGAGGGTCACACGATGGTCACACACGCTCAGAGTTCTGTCGAGCAGGGCTTTTTGTGTTTTCGTCTGGAGAAATGGCGGAGCATCTTTCAGCCTTTTCAGGTCCGTGGTATCGTAGACTGGAAATGAGAATGAAAAAGAGTCAAAGAGTACGCGCAAGTTCCACTTCCGGGAAGCTGAAAGCTGAGGTTCATCATGGACTTCTCCGAAATCCGGAAGAGGTCTGGCATCGTCGAGGAGGACATCGCGAAGCGGCTCCAGGTGCTGGGGCCCCCACCTCTTCTTTGCTGGGCCGCTGATTTCTGCTTCTGCTAAGGACTATGGTTTCCATGCACCGACCATGTCCTGGCCCGTTCCTCACTCCTTGATGATCGAGCCCACCGAGTCCGAGGAGCGACAAAGCATGCCTTTGTGCTTCCAAATGGGGAAGCAGGCTACTTCTAGACTACCTAGAGATACCTAGAGACTCCACCTACTCTTATACTAGGTATCTCATGGTATCTCGTACTTTCTTCGTTGTCCTCTCCCCTCTCCTTCCAGGACAAGGCCGAGCTGGACCGGTTCTGCGACGCCATGATCTCCATCCGGAAGGCCCAGATGCACGCTTTCGGGTGTTGCGTGTTCTTCTCAGAGGACATGAAAGAAGACGGCGTGCAAATGCACGCACAGGCTTTTTCACCGAAGCACTGCTGCTCTTACAATCCGTCACTCAGAGACACCTGCGCCTTGCGCGCTTGCAGGAGATTGCAAAGATCGAGTCTGGCGAGTGGCCGGCCGATGACAACCCCTTGAAGAATGCACCCCACACGCAGCAGGAGGCCAGCTTCGGCTGAAGTTGGACAGGTTGTTCTAATCTGGGTCAGAGCCAGAAACCTCATTGTCTGTAAAAGGGTCCGCTAGTGCTGGAATCTTGGGAGCGACCTGAACAGCAATTCCCAACGGTGAAGACACGTTGCAGCGACTGCGATCTCACTGTTTCACAGCGTTTCGTAGCACCCTGTGTAGGGATTGTGTAGGGCCTCGCGTTGGCTAGAAGCTGTGTTCACAGTGTTCAGACGAAGCATCAGAAGTGGTGGAGCACCCACGGACCCCTGGAGGTTTGCGCTTCTGAATGGAAGCACTGTGCCCCGTCGTGCAGATGAATCTGTGTGCTCAGGCTTCACCTCTGCAAAGCTTCGCCTCAGCACTCCTGACTTAGGCAAAAAGAGGCAACACCCCGGGGCAATTTCAGCCACTGAGCCCACATTCTCCCCCCCACCCACTCTCCCCCCCCCCCGGTCACCAGCTCAGGCTACTCTCGGGAGGAAGCCGCCTTCCCCGCGGCGTGGCTGCTGAAGCGTGGCACCTTGGGTGGAGAGTGAATCTGACAGGATGTTAATACAGCGCCCCACTCTTCGCCTCCATTTTCATCCCCGGCATCTTGCAAGGCATACTTGAAGCACACTTACTCGTAGGGCACGGGAGAATTGCGCTACAGATGCTGCACCTAACTTCAGCCGAACTGCAGTGCGAGTTAAGGCAAGTACTGGCCGACAGTCGCTCGTGTCGACAACTCTCTTGGTGACCGAAAACTCAAGCTGCGCTTGGAGGCATAAATTCCCAAGGGCCCTTGAGCCGTATCTCTTGTCTTAGCGTGTTGAATGAACATGGGCTTGGACAATCCGTCCAGGCCCCTAATCTCGTTGAGGATTGGGGGGAAGAGATGAGGTAAAAATGCAAGCTGGCTTTTGCCAAGGAGAGGTATTCAGCCACCCCTCAAACCTCTCATCTCTCGCGCAGTTGCAAAGCTATGCGACTCCGCTGATGATACTCGTTGATAGCTGTTCATCGTAATGACTGTTCATCGTGAGCTCGCTGCTATCACTTCAAGACTAGCAGGCAACTCATCATACCTCAGCAGGTCCTGGCGAAGGCCAGGAGTTTGCGTTGGTAGCAGCGGCGCTCTGTGAGTGTTGTAGGCCACTGCCGTGGCTGGGCAACCAAAGGGTCAACGGACACGAGAGAGCTTTTCACGAGCCGTTTTATCCAAGCACCAATCATTTTTCTAGCGCTCGCAGATCCAAGTCGGACGTACCACCGCAGCAGTGGAGTCTTCGACGTTGAGTCGACAACTCTTTACGCGACCTCAGCAAGTAACGCTGAAATTCTCGTGCGACAGAAAAGGATTTGCTTGATCGGGGCTGGTGACTAGCGGTGCTGTAATAAGTGGTCTCATGCGGATTGTCACGCGTGCTTGTTGGTTGCTGTAGCCTGATTGGAGATGTACTGGCTGTGTATGCATGATATGGATTTCATAATGCCACGTGGAGGCTCCTGGGTTTGAGCGTTCTTGATGTGTGCTTACGTGTGGGTTGCCACACCCAGTAGTATGAGCGGTCTATTGGCCAGGCGCAACGAGAAGGAATGAAGAGCACGATGGGGGTTGCAGTTGACAAATCATGACGGGGATTCTGAGCATTCCCTGCTGGCTTTTCATCCCAGTGGCTTTTGGGGTTTCTGGCTTGAATTCGCGGGCGTGGCCGTGTTCAGCCATTCATCCATGAATGTTTGGGGTTGTGCATGGGCTGACGGTGACAGGGGCAGCGAAGCCTTCAGCCGAGATCCTGGCTCCGACGCCTAGCACGGTTCCCAGCTAGATGAAAGCAGTTTGCGCCACAGGAATGGCGCGAAAGCAGTGTCACGACAAGATCGAGCATGGCATGAACGAGTCCAGAGCTGTGGTCATCTGATCAGCGAACGCTCGCTGTCAGAGTTATAACTTGTGACAACTTGTGGACTTTTTCCCGGAAGACAGCATCAACCAGCATTGTGTTGAGGTCAGCACGGACCACGCAGGGTTTGACCGCAGCACGATCTTCTTTTTCCGAGGTGCCAGCGCCTCCAAGCCTGCAACCGGTGCAACCAGTGCGGCTCTTCCGAAGTCCGAGAGCGTGAAGGGCGCAGAAAGTGCAGAAGGCTGAGTGCTCAAGGTGACGAATTTTCGTGTGAGTTTTGGCAGCTTGCCGCAGCTTGTTCTAGCTTGATCGGTTTGATCCCATGCCTTACCCACTGCACCCCTGGCCCCTGGTCCGCGATACGACCTGGCGTCGGCAGGCCATGATCACCCAAGCAGCTCCAGCCACGAGGGCAAAGCTCCCACGCCAGGCGTTACATTTCGTGCACTTACAGCTTAGTTCTAGTTTTGCTCCTGAGTGGTGAACATATGTTAGTCGGATATCGCTGGTTTTAAGTAGGAACTAGAAGCTCTAGTGTCTGGGCAGACAGGTCGAAGAGCACGTGCACGTGCGGGGGTTGGGGTATTGGATTGATTTCGAGACTGTGCAGGCAATGCAGGCAGCGGTGATAGCAAAGAAGGAAGCCGTGGCCAAACGAGCTAAAAACACCGGCTGCTCCCAGTGCTGGAGTAACTGCTTAGCTCTGCCGGCTCTTTAGCTGCTTTACCCTCTCTGACATGTGCTGCCCTAGGCTCCATGCTAAACCGCACCGGGGGATTCTCACTGCTCGACCTTGTCAGGCCCATCGGCATCCAAACCCGATCACAGCGATGCGCCAGCTGCGCAGCATGATCCAGGCGCTGCTGGCTTGGGAGAGAACTGGAGAGAATGAGCGGATGCCCGATAGTCCAGAATTTGGAAGCCGGTTTCTGCGTGCAGCATGGAGCATACAGTATCCATAAATGTACGGCGCTGAACACAAAGTACTCTTGTGGCTCGCGGTGTCTGATGTCGATGTCTGCAAGTTAGAATTTCGGATGGCGACCCAGCAAGCAATACAGACGCTGTATGCCGCCTTTAGGTCACGTGCCTTCTGTGCGCCCGGTACGTCCCTGTGTTCGGAAGCGACCTCCGCGGTTGCATCTGTGCCAGGCAAAGCCAAGGGCAAAGGAAAAGGAGGTGGAGAGCAGTTTGCATTGTGCATTTTCAGTGCCTTCCATGGTGCATTCCAGTGCATAGATGATCCGAGAGGTGTCAGAGCATCCACACCACTCTTGCCTTGCCAATCTTGGACAGCCCGCGGAGGTCTTGAGGATCCGGGCAAAGGCAAGGGGAAAGGAAAGGGCAAGTCGACACATCGGCACGGAACCTTGGCGACTACTCAGCCCTTGCCCCCCAAACTCCCCAAAACTCCCACTCCCGGCATGTGAACGATGACATGTTCGAGGCTTGAGCTGGCAACAGCTCGAAGGCAATGAGCTGTTTGGACATGTGCACCGGAATTGGAACAAGATTCTATGTTGAGGCTTTGTTGCAGCTGTAAAATGGGGCGCCCGCAGAGGAAACATGGTTTGCCGTGATTGGATCTGGCAGACGGAGGGGTTGTGAAAGTATAGGCAAGCAATCTCTTATGTACTTAAGAGCAGTATTCAACAATTTGTACGCGGGCGCTCTGAAGAGTGCAAGGCCCAAAGTGCAGAGTCCAAAGCGTCGGAGTTCCGGTAGCGTCATGGACCATCATGTAGCAGCCAAAGCCCAGCACCAAGAGAAGAACAATCCAAGCCTCAATCCTGTTGAGACCTAGCGCAGCCCCTTGCTGCCTTGGCAAAGGGCTCTCTTCCAGTGTGTACACAACAGCTCTTTGCAATTGACCCGTGACGAGGACGGTCGCAGAGCCGTGGGCGCCATCACCATCATCACCATCACAACGCGCACCATCACCACCACCACCACCACCACCACCGTCACCACGCACGTCTGGTCCTCAGCAAGCATTTGCTTCAAAAGGCTACGCTGCTACACTCCTTGCACGCCTCTCAGTCTTCGCTTGGCCGCACGGAAATAACTATTTGTTAATGTGCTGCACGCCTCGACATTGGAGCACCCCTAGCGCCCGCCGAGACTCTTTGCCAAGAAGTTTGTCACAGCGGCGCCGGCTTAAACGGCTGCTGCATCGCCACGGCCTCACGAGTCCGTTCCATTAACGCTTGACCTAAGCGACCCAAACCTCAAGCTGTTTCGGCATTTGCAGACATGTGCAGAATTGTGCAGACACGTGCAGACATGTGGAGACTCGGAAACGCAACCATGCAAACATTCCACTCCGTTTCTCTGAATTTCGACCGGGCTCTTTTGTCCGCGAGTCTGGCATGCAAGCCCTGTGCCGTTCAACTACAGTGCAGCCGCAGCTGCCTGTGGAGTTTTGCGCCGCTCTTCCTTCCAGGTGCCCGGCAGCTGCGCTCGCACTCTCCCAGACGTTCGCGAAGTTTGCCATGGAGTGCCTTCCCTTAACAATTTTGGATGCGCTCACGTCCCAAACAGAGGAGAGCCACACAACACCTGACCTCAAGTACCTAATTCTGCATGTCAGAGACCTACCTGGCACTGCCGCTGCAATCGTGTGAATAAGTATACGAACTTGAACAAGGCAAGAACTCACTCACAGAAAAGTATGTGTGATTATGCATGTCTGTATGTGTGATTATGTGTGTGCGCTACCCTCAAAAACACACACCGGAATGTAGATTGAAACCCTCGTCGCGTGTGGGAACTTAGGGGGCGCATTATATCTTAATGAATAGTATAAGAACTAGCTTAAGCACATCTTCGACTATAAGAACTCGTTTGTGGTCTTGTGACTTGGAGATCTTGAAGGTTGTGAAGGCCTTGGATAAGACCCTCGCAGTTCATGTTTATGACATTCTCGTAAGCGTTTGGGACCCTACTACCGTTGTTTCCGATAAGGCCGTGCCTGGATGGAATGCGAAGCAAACAATCGAAATACTGCTAGGCCCTGCTTGGCCCACCCGTGCCCTCAGGTGATGACGAAGGGGACGTGCGACGCTTTACACAGCTGCCTTCGCAGGCCCTTTCCTGCAAGAAAGCTGCGACGGAATCATTCCCCGCGTTTCACGATACAGAGAGCGTCTGAAGGCATTTAGTCAGCGAGCGACCGCACTTTCCTAGATGTGTTGTTTCTTGCAATGCTTTGCATGCCGTCATCTGACTGTGATGGTTTGGTAGCCAAAAGTTGCTGCGGCCACTTGCTAACGTGCTATTGCTTGCCGGTCGTCTCCAATGAACTCCGAGACTCCTATAGCAGTGAGGATTCCTGGTGAGCCCCCAGGCCAGCAGCCCAACGCGGCGCATCGCCTCGCTACAACGGAAGGCCCGCGTCCATGTTCTGGGATCCCTACAAGGTCACGAGAGCGACTCCGGAGCAAACTCAAACTGAAGACCGTTGCCGTTGCATGTCATATTGTTTGCATCTTGTTGCTGCCTTGTGGGACCCTGAGGTCGGTCTGCTGCAGGTCGGCACAAGTCCAGGCGCCGCGACACAGCGAGATCTAGCGACATCGGGCGATTAGAAGGAGTCTCGTTGAGCATCTCAGACCGCCCCCTCGCAGATGGGAAAGCAGAGGTTGTTGTTCCTTTAGAAGTTGTGTTTTCCCACACAGACTTTGGACCTTTGGGCTGTTTGGGAGCCACGGATTCAGGATGATTCAGGGCCCATGTGCTCGACTTCCCGCGCGAAACACATCTCCCTTTGTCACACTGCAGCCGTGTGATGTGCAGTGAATGTCAGGCCAGTATGGAGGTCAGAGGGTGCAGACGGTTGTCGGACGGCAATTTGTAAGTGTGGACTTTGTTCGCTTGACCGTCGCTTCCGATTCACTGGGTGATGTGACTCTGACGTTTTCAATGCAATTTGGATCAATTTGGCTCGTTTCACGTCGTGTTGACACTTTCGTTGTTGCAACAGTCCTCCCGGTTCACCAAAGGATTTCTCACAACCAGCTTGGCAAATGATGCCGCATTACATGAACCCACAACAAACCGCTGCGCGACCCAAAAACGTAGTTTCTTGTTTGTTCCGTATGAGTCGGGAACTGCTTAGGTTTAGGCCAGAGATATTGTCAGGCCGTCCTGCCCATCTGCCTCCTTTGAAGTCTTCAGCCATGAGCCGAGATGTGGGCATGGTGTGAGCACAGCTAGTGGTCTGAGGTGTGTCGCGCCCTCCCCCTCCCCTTCCCCGCCCTTCTGTGGAGCAGATGTTAGGTGTGGTCCAGGGTTCAGGGCTGTTGGGGGGCAACACGAGACAGTGCCAACAATTTCTTGTCGGCATCCCTGCACACCCGTAGCGAGCTCCCGCTCAGCTTCTGGCCCAGGGATTTGTTACTGCTGTTTCTGTTTCCTTTGATGGGCAACTCTCCTGCTTTGCCAAGCTCTGCAACGAGGAAGTCTTCCAAATTTCGAGTACGCTGAAGTCGCTAAACTGGAGGCACTGTCCCTGGACCCGGCGCTTGCCGCGCCCGTGCCTGCTCTGCCACGGCCGGGCCGGGCAAAGGCCCCCTTGCTCTCAAGCTCAGAGCTGATGAGTGCTGTTCAGGGCCAACGCAGCATTCTTACCTTGAACCTTTCTGCACAAGGGATCGTTGTTACCAGTATGGCCAAGTTATACGCATCTGTTGCGGAAACCAAGCCGGCCACTGAACAACTTGCTGCTCCGATCCGAGATGGACGAGATGGGAGAGTAGGGGAGGATCATCGGAATCATCGGGGGGTGTCGCCAATGTTGCCGGATCTATTGAACTGCACCATCATGCACCGACGGTGCAGCACAAAATCAAGCGGAAGAGATACCATCTTGGGTCGTGTTTACGATTTTTGCAGTGCGCTGTTCAAGCTCTGGCATCTGGTACTTAATGCTCCAACTTCCTCAAGCTCAAGCCTCATCTGTTGCTGCAAGTGGTTTTCTGGAAGGGCGCGCAGATGGCAAGGCGATAGAGCCATTTGGCACTGACAGCCTGATCCTTCTGACCCTGACAGTCCCTGCGGAGGTTACTGCTTTCCTTTTCAACATCGGAGAGGCAGGGCTTGGATTGAAAAGCTCTGCCAAAAGTTTGCAAGTGCACACTGGAGCTCTTTGCTCTCTACTCGGATGTCAGATGACAGACGGGCCCTTGATCCTGTCTTGATCCTGTAGAGGACGGCGAAGAAGCCGACAGGATCGACCAGGAGACGGATCAGGCACGGAAACAAACCAAACCAGTTCAACAGCATGGGTGTCGCACTTCTCCTCTCCCATGACAATACGAAAAGCAGTTGTGAGAGTAAGGTCGGTCCCTCAAAGCCGGGGTCTGTCTGACCAGTCCGAAGCCGGTCCTAACTAGTAGCGACAAGACAACGCCCAGAACCGGCGCGCACATGGCTCGGGAGGTTCAGCGTGGCGCAACCTTGCAGGGGGCAACTTTGTACGTCTGAGTCACCACAAATGTTCCTGGGAACTTGAGAGCAGTTTGAGAGCTCTGTACGAGCCCCACTGAGCCCAAAGGCAGAAATTCAGGAAGAGGCCAAGAGCATTGTCAACGCGGATGCTTGTCAGAATGTGCTGTCATTGTGATGAGTGTTTCAGGGCGTTGCTGGCTTTGAAGCTTTAAGCCGATGAGGGTGCGCTGCGCGATCATGCGGGGGCTCGCACCTGCGGGTCGCCTGCACTCAACACGATATGACTGGACAGCGTCAAGCTTGCAAACCATCGAATTGTTTGGTCAAGGAGAGCGCGGGCTACGAAGCCCCAACGGGTGTCGAGCAGGGTGAGATCGAGGAGTTCGATCACGAGATGGAGGAGCGGACTGGGATTGACTCCATGCTAGCTCCTTTGGGTCCTTTGTGTTTAGGTCAGCCACGGCTTCTGAAGCTCCGCTTGAAGAAAGGGGCATAGCGATCAACACACAGGTAAATAAGGATCAACAAAATATAAAAAGGGATCAACAAGTACAAAAACATCAGCAAACAGTGAGCATCAACGAGGCATGCACATTAATTAGCACAAAGCGAATCAGGAGAAACACAAGAATGACACATGTGCCCATGGGGGGAGGGGAGTAGTCGCTTCCTCCCCTCCCAAACCCCCTCCCCCGCTGAAGCCAAGGAAATCATGATCACCAAATGGGTGTTTTACTTTTGCGAGTTTGTGTTTTTTTCATGTGGAGGTCCGAAAACAATAGCTATCCTGCGAGTTATGCTTCTTAGAGCTTCATCAGTATCTATAAGCACCATTTAAATCAGATGGAAACGCTGCGCTTCTCTGCATTGCAGCATCTGGAGCTTAAACAGCTAGAATGCAACAAGTTGCGGTAGCTGCGAGAGCGGCTCCAAGTGAGGAAAAATGGGCTGCATTTTACCGGATTAAGGGCAGAGCTGTCTTGTTCGTTTTTCGGGTCATTCGCTTCGGATGGCGAAGCGTCATCCATGTAGCGGCATGATACATTTCTTCTCAAGGGACTGCGGCCCACGACCAGATTGCCACTTCTTCCTACGCTACGTATGTGAATGCCTACATTGACGACCAGATCAAAGCAAAGTTGCCGCTGCGAAGACTTACTTGTGTGCCGGACCCTTCGGTTATTTCAGGTAGAGGGCACTGGCCGCAGGTCAATGCCATGTGGGCAGGGTTTCGGGCTTCGGCGTCGGTAGGGTACGACCCCCGGCCTGCCCCAGCCCTGCGATTGTTGACACTTTTTGACTTCCAATTATTTTCCTTGATGCTGTGCTACTGGTCTTGAAAACTAACTGAGCACATTGCAATGGAGGTGGTCGAGTGTTTCCTAGGTGGCGATCTAAATAACCCAGGATTGCTGGAGCTTGCAAGATGTTCGTGCTTGCGCAGCCGTGAAGCCGGACAGTGACAGCCAGATTGACAAGTCACGCCGGTGCAAAGCAGCACGCGAGTGCAGGAGCAGGCGGCCCACGCCGGCGAAGCCGGACCAAGTGGCCCAAGCTCCGAGGAGCCGCGGGATCCCGGCATCCTGGTGGCAACATTTTTTTTCCCCGCAAACGGGTTTGAGGAGGGTTCAGGTGACTGGCACAGCCATGGGCTTGGCATGGTGCGTCGGTCTTGAGGTCTTGAGATGATTCGATATTGTAGCAAACTAGATAGAAAGCGGGCTTTGCCTGGCGCATTTCTTAGTGCGGCACGTTGTGGAATCGCAAGGGGCCAAGATCTCTCTCAGATTTACAGACTCAGGATCGATTGCGGTGCCCCAGAACTCTTGACCCACGAGGCCTTGGCAAGCCTGACTTTCGCCGCTGAGGTTGCCCTTGCCCGGCGTGGGATCCCATGAAGACGGCACTGCCTGAAGACCTGCAGCACGCCTCCTTGACGCCCCTTGGTTGAACAATGTTGCCATTTTTTTCCGTGCTTGTTTTGGCAGTAGGCTGAAACCTTCCTGGTCTGCGATCGGCTTTTGCAAAATATTCTGGTTGAGATTCCTGAGCTGCCTTCCCTGGGCATCTCTGCAGGGTCGGAATGTGGTTTTCAAGTGTGTAGCGTGTGTGAGGCAAAAAGCGAAGGGTTGCATTTTCAACATTACGCGGTGTCTGAAGCCCTCTGCTCTAAACGCGAAGTTTGTGCCAGCGTGAGCCCCAGGATGCTTCAGCGGCGAATTCGGCCTGAGAACCGGGTGGCGCCGTCGCTGCGCCGCTTGCCTTACGCAACGACTCGTTGCAGACATACCCGACATACCCCACGCCTGAGTTACAAGTAGAAGTTCCAGAGAGGAGCTCTGAAAAGTGCGCATGCCGGCCTGGAGCCCGAGTGTGGCTTTTAGGCGAGGCAGCCGCTTCGGTGGAGCACGCAGGGCGCCTCTTCGAGGCGCTTTCTGCGAGAAGTGTCGATTTACGGAGCGATCCCATTGTCCGATGATTTTGTTCATTTTTGTTCTATCGGTATCTGGGTTTGTTTGATGTCTGTCGGCGCAGCATGGCGCAGCCGCACCCGGCAACACACCTCACACACTGCGAGCGTTCTCGTGAGTCCAAGTGCCGATCCGATTTGTGAACTGCTGGTGTGGTATGACGTGGTATGCCATTGCAATGACTCCTGAACAGACTATTGTATGCCTGTATTGGCCCCCCGTCCATGTGTGTAAATCATCCAGACTTTGTGGCATCTTGCGGCTTAGGGGAATTTCCGCAAATGAGGGCTACCCTTGTTGGGGTGCCTATGAGAGGGGCATTCTATAGAATATGAACCTATCATACTTGGGATGTACAGAGGGTGCGCCTATTTTGGGAAATGCCCCCCCCTTTTTAGTGCATTTTAGTGCCACAAGTTAGCTCCTGGAGGGCTGGGTGCGCCGGCGCCAGCAACTCGCGGAGGCTTGCGGAGGTTTTGTGGGCCCAGTCCGCGAGAATCAAAGCTCAGCATTGTGGAGCTTTCACTTGAAGCAACTACGCAGCTAGAGCCAACGGCTCAAGTGGTTGATGAGGCAGCGTGGCGTGTTTGCGTGTTTGTATGCGCTGCAGATTACGAAGAGCAGGTTCTTCCGGAGCTGTCTCTCAAGATGGAGTACTGCCGAAACCGAGCCAAGGCCCTGGACATCCTGAAAGCCCCAAAGCCTTGGCCAAATGCGACTCCACGAGTCCACGCGAAGCCTCCAAAATTCATTTTCCTTGGCCCTCTCGCTTTTCGCTTTGGAGCCAGGACTTCGCGTCCTCCGCCGCCGAGAATGCGCTGCGCGCGCTGAAGGAGCGGGTGGACGAGGACTGAATTGAGACTCAGGATTTGCAAGGCTTCGCAAGGCTTCGCAGACGCTGTAAGTCGCTGTTCCCTCTTGGGAAAAGAGGCCGCCGCCATGAAAATCGAGCTTGAGACAAATATTGCTTGTGCGCCAGCGCCCAGGGCGCCGAGGAAGAGGAGGAAGCGGAGCAGCAGGAGGAGATGGCGGAGGCTTCAGCATCTTTTTGCTGGGGCAGTAAGTTGAACTCGGCTGCTGAACATCACTACGAGGAAAACTTAAAACCTCCCTAACATTCAGTTCTTCCAGGGCCAGATGGCCTTCGAAGCCATCGGCGAGGCTCAGTCTGACTACAACGAGTGGGCCCAGGAGTCCCGACGGTGTGGCCTTCAGATCTCACTGACCCGAGCACCAACACACATGAGCATATCTCATTTCCCCATTTCCCCCCCCCCCATGTGTCCAGAGACTCCCCGTTTCAACTTTAAGCTTATGAGGTAGGTAGGTGTAGGGTTGATTTTTAGGCGTTTTGGTTTTTTTTGGTTTTAGCTAGTCGGGGTTCGCTTGTGCAGAGCACCTTTTCCCGCCCCAGCCCCGAAGAAGCCCCAGAGAGTTATGCCGAGTCTTTCGAGAGAATTTTGGCAGAGAGTCCCGCTCAGTCCCAGAGTGCCCACCTCCAGAGAATGCGGAGTCCTGCCGAGTATTGCCGAGTATCCCTGGACTGCCCTGCAGCAAAGAGTATCCTTGGAGCGCCCACCCCAGAAAATCGCGCAAGAGCCCCGGAGAGCAACTGTTCTGGAGCCACAGAAAAAGTGAGCGGAGAGTTCTGCAGAGAAGTATCCTGAATTGCCTGTCCCAAAACGATACTTGTAGTATGGCTTCCACACGTTTAGCTGTAGATCCACGTGTTTTTCCCAAAAGGTCTCCTTAGGTGGCGGGTGTGCTTCCTTGATGGGGAGAGTCAAGTATGAGGCCCAACCCATTGCAAACCACAAAGATGAGATTTCGGTGCCCCCCCATTTAATTTGATGCTAATTATCATATTGGACGGGGTTAGAAAGGTTTAGTTTTTTGCTTTGGTTTGGCATGTGCTTTCAAGATTGAAAGCGTGAAGTTTCTGGGTGTGCAAGTCCGATTAGCTACCAGAGTTCAACATGAACAACTCTTAATTTAATTGCTTCGTGTCATGATCAAAAAGCGGAGGCTTGAGGTTTCAGATTGGAGGCTTGTTAAACACAGTAGTTTGAGCCTAAATTGGTCGAGAACCGTACCCATTATTCTGCTCGTAGTTGCAGTCGCCCTGTCGTACATCAGATCTCACCCACCACAAGGCGGATTTATGGGATTCCATTCTTGGGGCTTTACCCTGACTAAGAGTGACAACCCATCCTGGCCCCACGGTTGACCTGTGAAGGAGGAGGATGCAGCGCAACATGCGCACCCAAGCTACCTCGCAGCTGGGACTGGTTCTGGAGGTTCAGGCAGAGAGCGTGCGCATCATGATGGGCGCTTGTGATCTCGGTAACTCATGCCATCACATGCCCATGCGGCAGAGCAGGCGGCGTGGCAAGCTGCCGTTGAAGGATCAAGTTACGAGTACGGCAATCATGGCCTTCCCTCTCTAAAGCACTTGCCCCAAGTTCCCTAGTGCACATTGTGCGGCGACTGAGGATCAGGCCTCCTTCCTGTCAAAACCGTTGCGCGCTGACAAGGCACTGGGAATTGTGGAGCTACATGTGTGAGACATTTTGAGATGCCCCGTAGGAAAAGCGCGGCAACAAGAGTTTGGAGTCAGGTTCCGGGTTGTGCCATCCTGGCTATCCAGGCGGAATCCTTGTTAACCATGGTGCTTGTCGTGCAGAATGATGAAGAACCTCCAAGCATAGAGAACTGTCATCGGCCCTCACTGCACCTGACGTCTTTCAGCTCGCAGTTGCTTGTTCTTCTACCTGGCCAGGGTCTGCCAGCATTCCTGCTTAGCACGCTTGCATTCCGACCCCAGTCAATCCGTGGTCGGCGATGTCGCCTGGCACGGCTCTTGCACACACTGATCATCCTTCGATCAGTCCGCGGTACCTCGCCTCGTTTGCCGACTCTGACACTACTGGTACAGGAAAAAGTAATGCTGTCCAGTGTGTTCCAGCATTTCTGTCTGAAGCCCCACTACTGTGACTGCAATCCTAGCGGACTAATCGTCGGGGTGAATGTGGTTGAGCACGGTTCATGCGTGCATACCCCCAATTGTAATCTTGCCCGCCCATGTAGGCCCTACTCGCAGGTACTTGGTCAGTCCGTTCAGTCTGGAAGCTCCCTACGGTCAGAAATCTAATGAGAATCTAATGTGCGCATATGGCCCGAGTTCCAACCCCAGGCTGCCAATGCCTTGCCAAGCTTAGTCTCTCAGATTCTCTCAGCCATGATTCAATGATATATGCAGAACAGAGCCCGGGTTTACTCGTGGCGTGCGGGGCAGACATGCTAGCCTGGTCAGGCCACGCATTCTGCCTTCCAGGCGCAGACTTTTGCTTTAGTGTCAGGGACAGCCAAGAAGCTTTAGACCAAGTGATGGAGGCACTGCCAGACAACCCGAACTCCCTGCTCTTCCCCACAAGGACAAGTGAGCCACCCTTGGGCGAGCATGGCTAGCATTCACCAGGCATTCCCCCCGGGGCAGTCGCCCGAGCAGCTGGCCCAAGCCACGCCCCTACTTCTAAGAGGCAACGGACGTCAACTGTCAATGGGGCTTGGTGGGGCTAACGAGGTCTGAAGGTTAATGTTGCCTCACAATGTGCGAAGAAGAAATCTATTTCATGAACAGCTGTACACCATGAATGTATTTTGAGCAGCCTTTGCTTAGGGCCCCATTCAACAGGCATTTGACTCAGGGCCCCTCTGCTACTTACTGCCAAAGCGGGTCCCACCTTAGCTTTGGTTAGAGCAATTCTGGTACTTCTGAGCCTGTAGCCTTGAGGCTTCCTTCCCTTGAATTCTCACGCGCCTTACGCTCAAGGCCATGGGCCAAATCTATGGCAAGCCGGCCGAAGCAGGACCGTTGTTGCGGGCAATGGTTGCTTCAGATTGCAGGTTCCTGTGGCCCAGCCTGGACTGGAGTCCCGCTTAGTTGCAATGTGTAGAGTATAGTGGAGTGATCACGGGCGCCTACACCATCCTACACCCCCTGTACTGAACCCCAAATCCCGACACCCGAAAATGAGAGCAGTAAGGGGTACGGAGTGGGCGTGTACTGACAAGCGTGCAGCTAACCCAAACCACAAAAAAGCCCACGCCACGCATCCGCAGAACTACTCATCAGATTGGCCCTTATACAAAAAGCAGCCTCTCTTGTGAGCCTCTGTTGTGGCATGTTGTGGCTCTCCTTTGTGGCTTTCTCGGTGCCCCCGTTGATCTTTTGATCCCAGGGCCTGGCCATATGGAGACGCCCGAGACCCCGGAGGTCGAAGCCGAGGAGCCCTCACCCAGCCAGGAGGAGGCCACAGCTGGAGACGAAACCCCTCTTTTTTTGTGTCGTTGCTTTGTGTCGTTGCATTCCGAAGACGCTTCTCAAACTGTAGTCGCATGGCGGCCAGATCTAAAAAACAAGTTCAGGCTCCGGGGTCGCCCCCCTTTCACCCCATTCAATGCTCAATGCGAGCGTGCTCGGGAATCGGGAAGCAGTTGAACACAGTACAGCAGGGCTTTGAGGAAGTCCGGAATTTTCATAGGCACCATCATCGTGTCGTCACACTTGCCGATGCACAAGGAGCAATACTTTTAGATGTTAAAAAACACAGAGAGACAGAGAGGCACATAGGGTTTCCCATAGGCTTTTCCACAGGTTGTGGAGGCGGAGCAGGAGGAGGAGGCAAGCTGCGCAAGCAACCTCTGCTGGGGTTGGACTTGTGCTGAGCCATTAGCGATTTCTGAAGAAGTCGTGCGGCCCCAGTACGTTGCTATCAAGCTTCTTGAAGGTGCAGACCTTCAACAGTGATTCAACAGTATCATATGTCAGAACACACCTGCCTAGCAGCTGATTTCTGCAGATCTGTTGCCCCACACTTCCGAATTGAACATGCCAGGATGTTCTGCAAGCGGAGGAGGTCGAAGACTTTGGGGCAACTGCCCCAGTGGTTCGCACAACTCACCGGACGATCGGGATCCTGCGATACCGTATGGGCTGCGTTTCGCTGAGGACTTTTTCCGCGAATGTGGCGAGCCTGGTGCTTGGAGTCTGGCATGCGCTCAGTGTGGTCACGTCGAAGATGAGTAGCACTGCCTCGAGAACCGCTTATCGCTGTCATGTCCTGTCATGGAAGCGGTGCTTTACGTGCGAAAGTTGAAGCCGTGCTTTCCTGCGGTCGCTCTCAGGTTTCGCATTCCAGCGACTGTCCTGGCAGCCCGCCGTGCTGCCAATGAAGCCTACTGGGTCGCTCGGACACAGAGATGGAGCCATTGAGAACATTGCAAAGTTGAGAGTGGTGCTGCGACGGCTGCGATTTCCTGGTTCATATTCCACATGAAGTTAAAGCAGAAAACCTCAAGCCTTGCAACCTCCTCCTTTAATTAATTCCACCTTCGGCAGGATTTTATGTACCTGACACCCGTATCATGGCCGACACAGTACCTGCAACAAAGGCCTTCGACCGCGCTATGCAAGACGCGGAGAACAAGGCTCAACAAGCATCTTCCCAAACTCTGCCTCTTGCATCGTTGTCCACCCAATACGCGCATGATGGAGGACTATGTAATTTTTTTGGGTGAATCGAGGACGCCCAAGCCTAAAGCAGGAACAACACTTCTCCTTCCAAATCCAGAAAATTCCCGTGTAAATTGGTCGGGGTTGAAGCTTCTAAACGCCAGGTTGGCCTGGCCATCCAGCACTCTGTGCTGCGCGGTGCATAGCCCGGCCTTCCAAGGGAAGCAAGCAACCCGTGCAAGCCCCGCCTGTTCTGACAACATTTCAAGCTTTCAAATAAGTAAAAAACAATAGCTCCAGATGAGACTAGTTTGGGTCTGGGTAGACTCTGGTGGATCTTCAATTCTGTACTCTTCGCTGCAAGGCTGCGACTTCATGAGTCTAAATGCGAAATCAGAGCAGCATCAGAAGTCCTCCACCAACGACCAACCCACAGCCCACCCGACGGCCGCAAGCCGGCGCAAACGCAAATCGCGCGATTAAAAGTGGATCGGCACTTGGCTCGAGCTGACACTGATTTTGCCTCAGGGTCTGATGTGTGCGCTGGATGTCCATTCGTTTATTGTGTTTGGCGCTCCAAACCGTCCTCTAGGCCTAGCCGTTCCCCCTGAGGCATCCAACACCACTGTGCGAATGTGTGTGAAAACTGTGAAACCAGACCCACCAGAAGACCTTAAGACCTTGTAATTCTGTAAGACATCCGACTCTCGGCCCCGCTCTCCGTGGCTCAAGAGAGAAGCCAATTCCTTGCGAGCGGGGTCTCGCCGGAGCCTGAGCCGCTGCCGAGACTGCAAAGACTTGCGACCCAATCGCGACATGCTTGTGACGGAGTGGTGGCACGACTGACCTTTCAAAATACCACAGCCAACAGCCCGTTGACTGTAGGCTGCTTGTTGTCAGTTGTCACCATAGGCTGCACCATGGGCTGTAGTCTGTTGTATTCCATGTCACTGTAGTCTCAGTCTTGAAAGGTCGGGCCTCCGGCAGCATGGGGGATCAGGCTCGGGTGCTTTCGGCTGTCTCCATCCCTTAGATTCCTTGGAAAGGTCTGAAGTCTGAGGGTTAGATGTGGAGCCCCTGCCAGCGTTCGGCATTGCCTGCCATCCCATGCATCGGGCAGATCAACCTGAACACTGCCTCCACGTTTCGGGCGCGCCGGGCATGCGACCAGGGAAGCTCAGAGAGGAAGCTCAGAGAGGAAGCTCAGAGAGGAAGCTCAGAGAGGTTCAGGTGGCTTCAGCTTGGGGCGTTGACTCGGTGTTGACCGTGGCAGTGTCCATGTCAGCTGCTCTGCAGAGTCCCCGTTGCCCCCCCCAAGACACCTTGTGGTCAAACCACACGCAGAACATCACAGAAGCATTTTTTGAGCTGTTATGCGCTTGCCGCATCCTTCAGCTCTTCAGTCCCTTATTACGGTCCCTTACAGTCCCTTACAGTCCCTTACAGTCCCTTACAGTCCCTTACAGTCCCTTACAGTCCCTGTCCTTGCAGTCCCTGCACACCGAAACTTGGGTGACATGTGCTAATGTCACGCTATGTCACTTGTTTCGGGGACGCCGAGGGGAAGTTCTACTTGTCAACTTCCGAGAGGCAAGCCTGTCTCAAGAAGCCCACTGAACATAAATCTTCGAAAGAGGCTCCATTTCAAGTCAGGAACCTGCTGAATAACCTCAGCCCTTCCAAACTCGAAATCTCGCCTTGAGCCAGTCTCCGCCGAAGTATTCCTTCACGCACTCCCCAGTGCTTAGCCGAAGGCTTAGCCGCCTGAGCCGTGAAAGCACAGCCAGGGCAATAAGCGCGGTGAGATGTCGGGGTGACTCATGCTTAGCATCGTGCTTCATCGTTTTCCCAAAGGACTCCAATGTGAAATTCCCGAGGCAAGGACAAGCCGTCCAGAGATCCAGGGCCGGGGTGCGCCTCCCGCTTTCCGCTTTTGCGCAGGGTTCTGCAGTAGTTCTGCGGTGGTTCTGCAGTGGTTCTGCTACTGGCATTGTTCTTCTCGAGCCCGCTTCTTGTTTTGGGCTTGTGGGCTGAACCTGCTAGAACTGTCCAGTTGCCAGGCAGTACCCCCAGGTCAAGTCGGAGAAGGACTTCGTCACTGTGTTTGAACCCTCGTTCTGACCCTGAATTTGAAAAAATAGCCTCGTGTCAGAATATCAGTCGCCATTCAATGAGAGAGTGAACTAAGTCAGAAAAAAGCTCCGTGAGACTTTTCAGCGCAGAGGACAAGCACACCAAGACTCCCTCCTGGAGTATTGGCGCCAGCTGCCGGGATGGCCAGGGGGCCCAAGCCGCGTGGTGTGGTCTCTTGTGGTTAAGTCTTCTAGCGACGAAGTACAGCCGCCGACGCCCAAGCGTTGGAATGCAACGGAACTGTTAGCGATGCTTTCAGCTTCACCAGGCAAGCAGTGGGCCGCCCTGCAAGCAGCTCAGACGGGGCTGCCTTTGCTTAGGAGTTACCCAGTTACCCGCCTAGGACAGGAATAGAAGTCATTGCTTCCGTGAGAGCACGTCTTTCACCAAGGGCTCCCTGAATTACTCATGTGGAGTGTTCCATTGGTCAGAGCAAGAAAATTCGAGGCCGGGCCCGGGACAGTACAGCCCAGCGTGGCTTGGCTCAGCACGGAGGGGCAGTGCCGGGGTTCTTGTGAAGGTGAGAGGCTACTGATTCTCTTGGTCTGACGCTACATGCGCTACGTGGGCAGACACCGCGCCTGCAGGTTTTTCACTTTCTACGCACGAAAGCGTCGCTGAGAAGAGCCACATTAGGGTTTACTGGCCCATGCGGGCCCCGAACAATCTAGTCCTGTCGAATCTTGTGAGCTTCCCTAGGCTTTCAATGCTAGACAGCCTTCGTAGCCTTCTTCCTTGCAGTCTGCTCACTCGACGCAGCAATCCTCCAGTCTCAGGAATCCGGCCTTCGTTTCGCCGAAGTGCCAAAACCCAGCTGTGTGGGCTTCTGGTGTTGAGCACTCTTCTGGCATGTGCGGCATAGGGTAAGGATGCACTGCCCAGACGATGGCAATGATGGAGGGTCCTTAGGTCCAAGAAGGCTTGCCCTTGCGGGGTTTGTGGGAACTGGACTAAACTGGTTGGCAAACTACTCAGGACTTAAAGATACTATGCCTTGATCGCAGTCGTCTCAGAAGTAGCATACAAAAACCTGTGAGCTCAAAACAATGGCGGAGGGCTGAAGAATGGTGATAGGCAGGCAGGTAAGATTAGGCAGTCATAGCCGCACCATGCCAAACACCAGATGGTCAAACGTAGTCTGAGCCCCGTACCAAAAGCCCGGCCCCAAGGGCCCGAGCGACCCGAGGTGGGCTTTCACAGCCAGTGATCGGCTCAAAGAGACAAAGCGATCACGGACGCCAGGCCCTGCGGTTGAGTTCGAGTCAGCGCAGCATCCAAACACACCAACACCTGGCACCGTACAGCACCATATAACACCATCAAAATCCATCAAACAATGTAACAGGACTGATGCAAACTGCAAACATGAGTTGACACGGATGTACAAAGCCTCGGGTTCCGACCATGCCCCCACTCGCTGCATGCGGCTGCACAGCTTCAAAGCATTCCGATGCTGCATTCCCTGCAGGCCCCGGCCAGTATGAGTTGAAGTCGACTCTGCAAGGCGCGACACATCTGATTCCTTCCTCCACCCGGAGACATAGTGCCTCGTAGTGTCATGGGCTGTCCAGGCATTGTTGCTTGTTGCTTGGATGAGTTTCCTGCGATGAGCTTGAGTCCCTTGAGAAGTGGCAGGCAAAGACGTTTCCATCTGCAGCAAGCCAGACGGTCTTCCTGGCACGACTGCAGCGCCGAGAAGAAAAGTATAGGGGACACCTCCCTCTTCCCCCAATGCCACGGGAGTTGTCTTGGCCGGTTCCTGTCCGACCTCTTGTGCCAGGCAAGGGCCTCACAGCGCCGCTGCCGGGGCCTGGGGCTTTCACGCCGAGCTGGGCGGGGACGTCGAACTACGGGTGGCGCCCCCAAGGCAGATTTCAAGGCATGGGACCTTGGTCTGGTTATGTCTGGTTTGTCAATTTTGCCGTGTCTTGCCCAGAGTCTTGCTACAGTGAGACCTTGGCCATTTGGCACAAGAAAGCCTTCCCCAGGTCTGCCCCATCCATTGGCTTCGGCGCATCAAACAGGCTGCCAGAGAGACGGTGACCGTCTCACGTTCACGTAGCGAAAACATCGCATGCGCAGCGTATGCCATTTGCCATTGTTTTTTTTACTTTTTGCATCGTGCGCCACCTCACGGCTTCCTTCACCCTTCAGAGCGGCTGCTGCTGTCGCGCATGCCATACAGGGCACACTAAGTCACTAAATTTAGCGTGGCACATTGAGAACTGCCAATTCTTGCTTGCTTTCCACGCATTGTGAGATGTAGTCATGCAGTCGTAAAGCTCAGCTGCAGGTAGCTGCAGGTTTCCGGATTTGGTTGAGAGATGTTGAGAGGGATCGAGTTGGCCCTGTCGCAGGGCGAAGATGGTGGTGTCCAAGACACCCGGGCCGGGCCAGTACGAGATCCCGACGACTTTGATCGGAGCCTTGACCAGAGCCACGGGATTTTGCCTCGATTTGGTTTATGCTGGATCGGTGTGGATCCACATCCTGTTGTTCATGTTGTTCACAGCACTGAAAGCCTGAATGTTGGGAGGCTGCAGGCAATTGCAGGCACAGACTGCAGAGCTATGGTAGAGCATGTCGGCCCTCGAGGAAATGTGACAATGAAGAGCCCTTGCGCGTGTCCCGGGCCAGCTTGCTACTCTGTAAAGGCCTTGCATGGCCTACTTTCATTGGGGATTGCGCATCCTGGGTGCAAGGAATCTCGAACAAAGGCTTGCAATTCTTATAATTCTTTGACTGGCAAAAAAAAGCTGCCAGGTATTCCATCAAGGGTCGCTATGGCCAAGCCAAGCCTGACGTGAACCCGGGTTGTGTCCTGAGCAGCGTGCAGCTTCCGGCGCATCTAAGCAGACATTGAATCCTCAGGGGCCACATGTACGTGCTATCAGCTTGGCCGCTGCTTACCACGGGTTAACAGGCGTAGACTCAACGCTGGAAGGTCTCCATTGATGTCCGTAGGGCTGCATCAAGTCTGGGGCAAGTATACAGCTGGAACGCCTTTCAACCACGTATTGCCTAGGCTAGGTTTACATCGGGCCCCGTGAACGTCTTGCCCCCCAACCCTCAGCTTGGCTGCGCAAGCATGCGTCGTTTTGAATGTTTCAATTCAATTCTACGCAACATCTACGCCGAGATGCCGAACCCGAAAGAAACCTGAAACCCAAAGCGCGACTCAACCCCACAAGCCTGTACATCAGCCTGCCAAAAGCTCTAAAAGCCCGAACCTTCAAACCTGCAAGCCTTGCAGAGCCCATACACAGAGTCGGTGTTGTCGTCAGGCCCAGGCAGTGCCGGCACCACCTTTAAGCCACCTGGCGCTGTAGTGAAGCTGCTTCAAAGTGTTGGGTAGTGGTTGCGATGGGGGATGTTGAGAGTGCTTGACCACAGGCCCCCCTTTCCCCCCCCACCAGAACTTATGCGGAACCTTGTTCGGAGATGTCCGGGGCATCCAATCCACGTAGCTTGACGCAGTGGACGATTCTACGAACGAGAGAAGGGGCCTTTCTTGCCTCCAGCCTTTCATTCGCTTTAACTTCTGTACTCGATGCTTAGCAGGAAACTTCTTCAGCTGCTTGGAACATTGGACGACTGAGGTGAAGGCGCGGACGCTGGGGCTGCAGGACCTGCTGGGGGCTTCAACTTGACTAACATGACTCAACGTGACGGTTGTCGCTGCTCGGCTACATAGTGACATCGTCTTCTGATCACCTGGCAGCACCATTCAACATCTTCTCTCACTGGCGCAGCTTTCTGCAGCTTTCGAAGGATTCGATGGACTCACAAAGGTTGCGAACCTCCTGAGCGACCGGGTACACTATGAGCAGTCCTAGGGGGTGGAACAGGGCCGCCCCCTAACCATCCCTCAACTCCCTCAACTCCCTCAACTCCCTCAGCCAATCCTCAGGGTGAAGAGCCTTTGGCATCTTTGGCCGTGTGTCGAAGCCCGAGCCCCGAACACTAAGATGGTGTCGAATTGACATTTTACTTTGTTTACATCAGTTAAATTTCCGATTTACCCTCAATCGGCTCCTTTTCCTCCGCCTCCTCGGGGTGCTCACGGGATAGGTCACCGGATTTGGCAGCTCTGAATGTGTGCGGATGCGCGCGGGCCACAATCCTTCTAAGCATGTTCCAAGTGCCACGAGAACTCAAAATTGCAAATATGCATCGGTAGGTTGAGCCTTCGCGGAGGCCTCAGACCGCTTAACTTTCACCTCCGGAGATCTGAGCATTCTGTATATTCTGTCCGAACAGAGGCGAAGGTGGCAAAGAGGCGAGTTCTCGCACAACTCACAGCTGCCATCTGCCTGACAGAGGTGACATTTAATGCTTTCGGTGGCCACACGCAGAAATGCGGGGTGCCGCCGTTTCACCCCTCACATGCATCCCTTAAGACGGCTTCACAAGTGGTTTAAGGTGTTAGGACGTATTCAGACGATTTGCTTTGGCTTTGCGTTGACCAGCGTTTCACGTAATGCATTTTGAAACCGGTTGCACGATCAGTTGTCGCCGAAGGGCTGGAGACACTACAGGCCATGTCAGGCTAACCGCTGGCGGCTCATCAGATCAGATCGAGCATAGTCGAAACCCGCACTACTCCCGCAACCAGGATTCGTCTTCCCGGCTACTTCGCTACCCCACATCCGCCCCCCCAAAAAAAAGGCTTAGGGGCGAGCGCAGAACGAATCAAGCTCACAAGCTAAACGCCTTGCATAGTTCGCCTCCAACCCCTCACGAACGACCTGCGACATCAAAGATGTCAGCAGGAGATTCCTTTCGTAGCAGCGCAGGGGTGATGGCAATCTGGTCCTTTTGATGGGTTTGAAGAGACCAAAGATACGTGTCTGGGTTTGAAGAGGCCAAGGATACGTGTCACACATAGTATACACATAGTGTCATACGCAAGATGCCTAAGATGCCTCTGCTTCTCCTGAGCTGCTGCAAGCACCAGTTCCAGCCGCCAACGAGCATAGGCCTCCGAGAGGAGAGCTGTGCTTTCGCTAACCGACAACGCATTGCATGCGACAACCTGTTCATAACGAAGCATGTAGGTGTTCACTTCATCCCTTGCTTTCCAATCGTTTCGTGGTGAGACCAGAGGCGTTGGCTTCGAGAGAGAGAGAGCGTGATCGAGGGATAACAAAGGGCACGCAGAGTCCGAATCGCAGCCTGCACTCTCAGCGCCCTGATGCCTACCTTTGTCCCCTAGGTTGAGGACTTTAGCAGCTTTAGCATGTAGCACCTAATCTTAATATCTGCATTCTGCTTTGCAGGCAGCCCAGTGCAGGCATGAACGTTGAGCAAGGAAGTGAATGGTTTCAGGGCTCAGCGCCTGTGATTTGGTGCTCTTTTGAAAGCTACCTGTGCGGAATCACAGCCCGCAAGCTTTTTGAGCTCAGCAGATACCTTGAACTGTCGCAATCATTGCTGAACTCATGGAAGTCAACCTGCCCACGGCTAAGACGCTGATGCAATCGGATTCTGTATCCAATTGACAATGCAGCGTGCAACGAGGCTGGCCAAAAGTGGAATTCCTGACAATGCCGTGCGCGCCTCATCTTGTGCCTCCAGCTCTCCCAAAGCCTCGGCGGTTTGCAAGTGCTCGGCTTGAGGGCTTATATATATATATATACACATATATAATATATATATATATATATATATATATATATATTTGTTTTTTAAAAAAGATTTTTGAGCGTTGTCGGACAAGCCCGAGCTGTGAGAAGTCGTTCTTCTGCGTTTGTCTTCGAGAAACGCCGGCCTGTGTCCCAGATCCTCTCCATCCGAGCAGGAAGCATGCGCAGGCACGTGTCTTAGCTTGCCGGTTGACAACGCCCTTCTAGGCTCCATGCACGGCTCTGCAGCTTTGAATGCTCGGACCGAGTTTGAGCCGGTGTGAATCTGCAGTGGTCGCACGGCATGTAACTAGCATCACTAACTTGCCACGTGAAAACGTGACTGCCCGATACGGCCCGATACATCCCGATAGCCATGAACTGCACTTGTGCCAGGCAAGCACAATTGGACTCTGGGCGTCTCCCGCGCCTTCCCAAGAACTGGGCAAGCCCCTGCTTCGGGATCATGATGCTTTGATGCCTGTGCCGTCAAATCCAGGTTCAAGTTTCCTATTGAGCTGATGAAGGACCCATGGGCCGATCCGTTGCTGGCCAGCAACTGCGAGCAACTGTGATTTTGCTTGTAGCTCACAGACCCCGCACTTCCCTCACCTCACCACGTGTCTGCACTGCCTGCTTGCAATGCTACATGTCTGACACATCAGTGCGCACATCAGTGCGCACGGTCCCATCATCACCACACCAACCTGTGTCCGGCCCAGAATGCCGCAACGCAACCCCGCCTGCTGTACTGGCTTAAAATCAACTTTCCCGACCGCTGTCTAGCTTGCCGTTTCGGAATTCCAGAATACGTCAGACTTGGATCTGGTGAAATTAGTACTTGGTACACAGAGGTGGGGAGCGTGGGCACAAATCCAGCGAGCAAGATTCCCGAATGTTCACAACAGATCTTTCAGCATGAATAGGGTAAACGCAAGTTTGCATTTGGCGCTTGCTGGTTGTCGACATGCCTTCATGTAATTTACCTTCGCACACTGTAAGCACAGGTAGCCCCGCATGCGGACAGTTAAAGCGGGTGCGATGGCTACTAACATATGAAGAAATCCGTCTTTCTCAATTACTCCCAGCTTTGGCATGTGTTGATAGGAGAACCCGCTTCGCGTCGACATCCTTCAACAGGCTACTGCTTGCACCCGGGAAGTTTGATTCGTGGTTTGCATAGCTCCGGGCCATAGCTTCGTCCTCCCCCACATTCATGAACATCATGAACATGCCGACGGGTCGTGCGTTTTCCCCAATTTTTGGCATTGGGGGGTGGGGGTGAGTTCGACAATGCTGCTCGTCCAATTTTGCCCAAACCTGAATCTCCGCAAAGGAAAGGGTCACCCGTCCTGAGGTTTTGGCATCCAGGGAAGGGGTTTGCCCTAATCCCGGAGCCCAACATTCAGTGCTTACGGGGCGGCCCACGCAAAGAAGATAACAAGAGCACAAATTTTGTGGTAAACTGATAGACCACGTTTTGCACCCTGAGTCCCCGAAAACATAGGCACACGCAGGTTTACGGCCTTCGAGCCATGTAAAAACAAAAAAGGACGACGTTTACGGATGAACATGTCTTACCCGATGCTTCAGATGCTTCAGTAGCCCCTTCGACACCTGTCAAGCCGAGTTTTGCCAGGTGGGCACTGGACATTTGGTGACGAAACCTGGGGCAGCTCGGCTAATCACTTAAACACTTGACACTTTTTGCGGCGCGGAAGCTATGGAGAGCCTGCCCTAACGGGAGCACGCTCTGCCGGTGGCAAAGCGCACTGCGGCCGAGCTGTGTGCGTCTCAGACGCTTCCCGGCCAGCGCACAGACCGCTCAAGCTCGATCTGCTCATGCTGCGTGCACGGCTGTATGGGTCAGGTGAGGATCGTGTGTTTAACGTGACAGAGGATCTGCACACACGTCGTTTCGTATGTCTAAATTGCTGAACCAGTAAGTGAATATGTATGTGTATATTGAATAAATATAGTTCGACTGACTGACTGACTGACTGACTGACTGACAATACACACACATACACAGACAGAGAGAGGCACACGCACACGCGCGCCCGCGCGCTCACACGCACACCTGCACACCCGCACACCCGCACACCCGCACACCCGCACACCCGCACACCCGCACACCCGCACACCCGCACACCCGCACACCCGCACACCCGCACACCCGCACACCCACACTCGGCACACGGCCCACACGCGGATGCGCATCCGCACGCGTGCACGATCGCTCCCGCGCGCGGAGACAACTGACGTTCTGATTTTGCCGGCTCGAGACAATACACATTGTTGGGGCTTTCCATCCTGCCTGAACTGAGGATAGTCAACGGTACAAAGTGACCTTTGGTGCGGGCCCGAGACTGGATGATTGGATGTTAGTGCAGGAGCTCTGGGGCCGGGTCCGCTTGAGCGTTGAAAGCGTTTGTCCCTCCCGCCCGAAGTAGGAGAGGTTGGCGCTGCCCTGCAATCAAAGCATATTTCGCCAAGCTGGAGCATTTGAGAGAGATTCCCAGCGTCACACCTCGCTTTCTGTCCCATCCTCACGAAGCTTCCAATCTGTGCAGGTGAGATGTCGGAAGCGGAAGTGGAGTTGGAAGTCAAGAAGGTCGGTGCTGCAGGTTTCCAATGAGCACCGGTTGGCGCAAGAGATGAAGGTCTTGAGGTACGGAGGATCGGAAGATCTGGAAAGATTCGGGGTTGAAGGGTTGAAGACGCTACATGCTCAGACCGACGGCGAAGCGGCGGCCAAGACTGTGGAGGATCCGAAACGAAGCCAGGACCAGCTCCCGCATGTCCCTTTCCTCATCCTTTGGCTACGTCTCGCTTTGTAAAGTCTAGTAAAGTGACCCTTTTTGAGGACCCCGCCGCCAGTGCCAAGGGCGCCGCCGGGCAGCAATTGGGGCTTGGAGTAGGGGCTACGGGTTTTGTGAAGTTTAGGGCCGATGTAAGGATTCTACAAATTCTACTCGTAGCTCCTTCCCTGTGCGGCAGTCTCATGCACGAGTTCGTAGCGAGAGCCTTTGCCCAGCCTTCGGAGTTTGGCAGCGCCCAAAGGCGAAAGATTACTTGGACAACCACGACGTCTTGCGTGTCGTGCAGGCTGAAGCGTGTTGATGTCACTTGGACTTCTAGCGCTCTGGACACTCTCTAGACCGTCTGCGGCAACTAGATGGGCATCCGCGTCCTCGGACGCACCGTCCGGAAGAGTCACATTCGTGTTCATTCCTGCCTGTTCTTTTGTCCCGCTGTGCAGGCAGTTCTCCAGGCTGTGATCAAGGAGAAGCCAGACGACCCTTACCGGTTCATGGCGAAGTCGCGTGGCAGCGGATGTAACATAGGGTGCCTAAGCCTGTAAGCTTGTAGGCCTTGCAACGTTTAAGAAGAGCTGTGGGGGTGGTCTTGTTGTCTTCTGCCACCAGCGTGAGCTTGCTCGAGGCTCTTCATGAATGGATACATCGGCGGTAGCACGGAGAATTTGGCGAAGGAGGAAGCGACATGGCTTTGATCACCTTTAAGATCCTGTGTGGTGTCTGGTGGGTTGTTCATGATGTATGCCTAAACTACGCGTATGCGACGGTGATGCTCAAGCAGCCACTGGAAAGTGTGGCCGACTTCTCCAAAGGCTTGTCTTATCTTGTCTTAATCTGGCGGCTGGTCCAATCAGGCCTCAAATGAAGTCGCCCTGTGACAAACATCTCGCCGCCTTTGTGCAGGAGAAGCCGGTGCAGCAAGCGGAGGAAGTGCCCAAAGCTGCTCCTTTGCTTGCTTGGTTCGCCTGGTTCCTTGTGGCTGTAAAGGTTTTGTGCATCCGCCTCGGCCCAGAAAGCTCGCCGAAAGCGGCATCTGATCGAGGCAAGGACATGTCAGGACTTTACAGGATTCCATAGGCCCGGGGAAGTTGTACAAGGAAAGGACGGGGGAGCAGGTCATTGAAAGGCGAAACGTTCCGAGCTCTAAACAACAGGCCGAAGGCCTTCTCGATTTCAGTCGTTGGCCACATTGCTGAAGCAAAGGTCAAGCCAGTTGAGGAGCCGGCTGCGGAGGCCCCGAAGGCAGAGCCGCCAACAGCCGAGGCGAAGCCTGAAGAGCCCGCTGCGGAGGCACCGAAAGCAGAAGCGCCAGCTGCTGAGGCGCCAGCTGCCGAGGCAAAGCCGGAAGAGCCCGCTGCGGAGGCACCGAAAGCAGAAGCGCCAGCTGCTGAGGCGCCAGCTGCCGAGGCAAAGCCTGAAGAGCCCGCTGTGGAGGCACCGAAAGCAGAAGCGCCAGCTGCTGAGGCACCGGCCGCCGAGGCAAAGCCTGAAGAGCCCGCTGCGGAGGCACCGAAAGCAGAAGCGCCAGCTGCTGAGGCGCCCGCTGCTGAGGCAAAGCCTGAGGAGCCCGCTGCGGAGGCACCGAAAGCAGAAGCGCCAGCCGTGGAGGCACCGGCCGCCGAGGCAAAGCCTGAAGAGCCCGCTGCGGAGGCACCGAAAGCAGAAGCGCCAGCTGCTGAGGCGCCAGCTGCTGAGGCAAAGCCTGAAGAGCCAGCTGCAGAGGCACCGAAAGCAGAAGCGCCAGCTGCTGAGGCGCCAGCTGCCGAGGCGCCAGCTGCCGAGGCGCCAGCTGCCGAGGCAAAGCCTGAAGAGCCCGCTGCGGAGGCACCGAAAGCCGAAGCGCCAGCTGCTGAGGCGCCCGCTGCCGAGGCAAAGCCTGAAGAGCCCGCTGCTGAGGCGCCGAAAGGAGAAGCGCCAGCTGCCGAGGCAAAGCCTGAAGAGCCCGCTGCGGAGGCACCGAAAGCAGAAGCGCCGGCTGCTGAGGCGCCAGCTGCTGAGGCAAAGCCTGAAGAGCCCGCTGCGGAGGCACCGAAAGCAGAAGCGCCAGCTGCTGAGGCACCAACTGCCGAGGCAAAGCCTGAAGAGTCCACTGCAGAAGCAGCGAAAGCCGAGGAGCCAGCTGCCGAGGCGCCAGCTGCCGAGGCAAAGCCTGAAGAGCCTGCTGCGGAGGCACCGAAAGCAGAAGCGCCAGCTGCTGAGGCGCCCGTTGCCGAGGCAAAGCCTGAAGAGCCCGCTGCGGAGGCACCGAAAGCCGAAGCGCCGGCTGCTGAGGCGCCAGCTGCCGAGGCAAAGCCTGAAGAGCCTGCTGCGGAGTCACCGAAAGCAGAGGAGCCAGCTGCTGAGGCGCCAGCCGCCGAGGCAAAGCCTGAAGAGCCTGCTGCAGTGGCACCAGAAGCGCAAGAGCCCACTGTGGAGGCCCCAAAAGCAGAAGAGCCCGCACCAGCTGCCAAGGGAAAGCCTGAAGAGCCCGCTGCAGAAGCACCGAAAGCAGAAGCGCCAGCTGCTGAGGCGCCCGCTGCCGAGGCAAAGCCTGAAGAGCCTGCTGCACCGAAAGCAGAAGAACCAGCTGCCGAGGCGCCAGCTGCCGAGGCCAAGCCGGAAGAGCAGGCGGCGGAGGCACCGAAAGCGGAGGAGCCAGCTAATGAGGCGCCAGCCGCCGAGGCAAAGCCTGAAGAGCCCGCTGTGGAGGCCCCGAAAGCAGAGGAGCCAGCCGCCGAGGCCAAGCCTGAAGAGCCCCCTGCGGAGGTCCCGGTTGAGGCGCCAGCCGCCGAGGCAAAGCCGGAAGAGCCCGCTGCGGAGGCACCGAAAGCAGAAGCGCCAGCTGCTGAGGCGCCAGCTGCCGAGGCAAAGCCTGAAGAGCCCGCTGCGGAGGCACCGAAAGCAGAAGCGCCAGCTGCTGAGGCGCCAGCTGCCGAGGCAAAGCCTGAAGAGCCTGCGGGCGAGGCACCGAAAGCGGAGGAGGCAGCTAATGAGGCGCCAGCTGCAGAGGCCAAGCCTGAGGAACCTGCTGCAGAGGCCCCGAAAGCAGAGGAGCCAGCTTCTGAGGCGCCAGCTGCTGAGGCACCAGCTCCCGAGGCAAAGCCTGAAGAGCCAGCTGCAGAGGCACCGAAAGCAGAGGAGCCAGCTGCCGAGGCAAAGCCTGAAGAGTCTGCTACGGAGGCACCGAAAGCAGAGCCCGCGGCCGAGGCGCCAGCTGCCGAGGCAAAGACTGAAGAACCCGCTGCAGAGGCACCGAAAGTGGAGGAGCCAGCTGCTGAGGCGCCGAAAGCAGAGCCAGCTGCCGAGGCGCCAGCTGCCGAGGCCAAGCTTGAAGAGCCCGCTGCAGAGGCCCCGGCTGAGGCACCAGCTGCTGAATCAAAGCCTGAAGAGCCAGCTGCCGAGGCACCGAAAGCAGAGGAGCCAGCGGCTGAGGAGCCAGCTGCCGAGGCCAAGCCTGAAGAGCCCGCAGCAGAAGCACCGAAAGCAGAGCCAGTTGCTGAAGAGCCCACTGCGGAGGCCCCGAAAGCAGATGAGCCTGCCGCTGAGGCGCCAGCTGCCGAGGCCAAGGCCGAAGAGCCCGCTGCAGAGGCACCGAAAGCAGAGCCAGCTAATGAGGCGCCAGCTGCTGAGGCAACTCCTGAAGAGCCTGCGGCGGAGGCCCCGAAAGCGGAGGAGCCAGCTGCTGAGGCGCCAGCCGCCGAGGCGCCAGCAGCCGAAGCGCCAGCCGCCGAGGCGCTAGCCAAGAGTAGCAATCACCTTTCTTTTTTACATTAATCTGCATTTTTTGAGTGCAAGGGGGTTGGCCGGCCCGTCCTTCGAACCCCTCCCTTGCTACAGTCAGGCCAAATCAGGTCCATGAATCCCGAAAACCAGGTTCTAAACCCGAAACCCCTTTTGTCAACCCTGCTGTTGGCCCTGCACCCTGTTAAACACATCGGCTGGATACCCCTGCCCTCCCAACCTGCCCTCCATGGCTGCCATTCTCCGCTTGGCACCTGCCCCGTATAATTAAGACGCCGAGTGCGAGTTCCATTGAGTTCCCTTCACTTGCCGCAGTGCAGGACTCGCCAGGAAATACCACATGTGGAGTGCATCAAAATGCATAGAAGCAGCAAGTCAACATCAATTTTTGATCCTACCCTCTAAATCAGTTCCCTTTTGATCCCTTTTGCTTCTCACAAAAGCATACATACAGAAAGATCACCCCTCCAATATTTACAGAATTAAATTTTCGATCCGGCTCGAAGTTGTAAGCTTCCTAAGCCTGTGGCGATGACACTGTGCGTCTGCGGACCCCACAGCTCTTGCAACTTGGGCGATTTTCAAAGCTGGCTCGAGTTAGTTGCGTGACGTCTTGCCTCGGAAATTGAAAATGAAAATGAATGAAACAGCATGTTGATCAAGATCCTTCACACGAAGAGGTCAAGAATGCGTCGTGACGTCTTGCCTCGGAAATTGAAAACTGCGCTTACCGGGCCAGCTCGCAAGCGGCCAAAATTTTGAGATCGGCTACCTGCAGGCCTAAAACAATGTGCCAGAGCACTGAGCGCTGTACGTTTCAAACCCATGCTGCACCGCGCCTCGGTCAGGTCTCCTGGTCCGGTTCTTTCTTTGTTTGTACGTGTAAAAAAAGCGTGTGCGTCCACTGGTGTCTCACCTTTTTCGACCCTTGGCAGTAGCTGCAGTAGCTTTAAATCCTCTCAGCTTGGCAGGCATGAAGAATGCCAGGGAAGACAGGACCCGTGCCTCTGTGATGATTAGGCAGGTTTGGCAGAGTTGTACACGTATGTACACGTCTTTACTCACCTTTTTGTGATATTGTACAAATGGGCGTTGCGTGAGGAGACTTCTGAGTTTCCACTTTTGCGCCGTGAGCAGTCCTGGCTGGCAGAACGGGGCCGGACAAAAGTAGACGCTAAGCCGCTAGGTACTAGGCATGCCTCGCATCCTTTAGCGTAGGCTTCAACTTGCGCTTCAACGGGTTTTGGTCAGACTAGGAGGTCGCGTTCTGAGGCTTTAGATGGCACCGCCTCTTTTCCTCTGCCTCACGGGAATGCTCATGACATTATAGCTTTAGAGATTTACCAGCTGCTTACCAGCTCCGTCTGTGGCCTGGAAATCGCTTTTGCGCAGAGAAGGAAGGCTATCGGTGATCGTGCAGATCGCCATCACTCAGCGGGGTGTTGTAGCTTGGCACATTCTGGCACTGGGCAAAATAGTGGCAGTCACGACTTCCTGAAAACAGCACTCGCAATAGCCAGAGGCGAATGCAGCGCTTCGTGTGCCTCTGTATAGCCGTCCGAACATTCCAGGCTTCGTCAGCAGCTGCCCCGCAGATGCGGAAGTTCTAGTGCCGGGTGGCCATGCGCAGTTTCGCATGCTGAAATGCCACCGTCTCACTCATTGCGCACATGGATCAGCTTGAATGGCTGGACGAGATTTCTGTAACTGAACGTAAGTGGCAGATTTCGGGCACGGCCCAGAGTCGCCGATGCTCATGGATAAACGCAGATTCACCAACACGTTCGTGACGTGCAGTGCGGGAAAGCCAATCTGTCTCCAGTTCTGTGCTCGACCAGCGTTTCACGTAATAAAGTTTTTGCGCGACACGTGCAGCCAATCCGCTGCACGAATGATAGTGATTCTGCCGAAGGGCCATCAGGATTTCTGTGTAAAAAAATGTAAAAGGGTTCCCCCGTACCATCGTCAACCTCGTGATCCTCTGAAATCCTTGAACTCATCACGTGCTGACGCCGACCTTTAAGCCCTGTGTCACGGGTGACCTTATGTGATATTCATGGTGCACCTTGAATATGCGGCCCCGATTGACCCTCCGGCAGTGAGGCCCCCAAGGCTCACACGAGCCGGACTGCGACATCGAAGCTGTTTGCGGAACGGTGCGCTTTTTGTAGATATGCAAGCTGCTGCAGGCCCATCCGAGTTGTGGCGCGCCAGTGTAACTCCGAAGACATGCAAAGATGTTGAATGATGCTGGGCTCGTGCCAGAGCAGAGTTGGGCCTGCATAGTGGTGAGTTCGGACTGAGCTCTCCTGATAAGCTTTTGATATTTTTGCATCCCCCTAGCTCTCTCATCTCCGTTTCCTTGGCCAGACCAGGGACGCTGGCCTTAGGCCATACAGCGACAAGGACAAACAATGCCAGGGGCAGAATCTGCAGTTTACATGTGTGGCTCTTTACATCTCATGTGCAGGTCGAAGCATCCACACTCACATCCTGTCATCCTGTTGGAAATGCACTACAGCTGTCCAGCAGGAACTGCGGCCTGATGCATCATTGGGCACACAAATTCGCTTCGCGCGCAGCGTGTTCCGTGGTTCAGCGCAGCTGGCAGTTTTGTCATGTCTTGGTCACTACCTGAGCAGTATATCGTATCTTGCAAGATTCATCTGCGCCTTGCACGGCGTGTCTTCGTCTGTTTTGTGGTCAGAGTACACTCGTTTGCCTCGCTCGGAAGCCATGGAAGTCAATCTGCCAGCATCTTAGTGACATCATCAAGCCATGCAAGCAGCACGGACCATGTGCTTGGAAGGATGTTCGACATTTGCTACAGAGGCTGTCCAAAAGCGGAATACCTGACGATGCCGTCCGCGCCTTACCATGCCTGTGTCCAGTTAGTTGAGTCCATGTGTTGAGAAGGTGTCAGGAGAAAACTGGGATCACACTGTCAGTTGCTTCCAGCTTCAGTCTGCACACCTGAGCATGAACTTGCTATTGTCCTGCGCTGAGCCAGTAGCTGAGCTTCTCATCTAAGCATGTCAAGGATACTGTAGTCGACAAGCACCGAAATCTGACCCTGAGCCCCGCACCGGCCAACCACCACGCCAGTTTGAAGGAACCAATTGAGACTTGAAATGCTCGGAAGCATCTTTTGAAGCATCTTTTGAAGCATCTTGTAGCCCTAGAAGAATGTTGGAGCAGATGCTTAGAATGCTTAGAGCACCCTCTGTGTCCCAGATCCTCTCCATTCGAGCGGGAAGCATGCGCAGGCACGTGTCCTAGCCTGTTGAAAACCGTTGGCAAAGCAGCCCTTCTAGGCTGTTCGGACCCGCAGCTTTGGACGCTCGGGGGGTTAGTTCTGACTTTGAGCTCGTGCGAACCTGCAGTGGTAGCACAGCGTGTAGCTAATGTTGCGACTTGACGACGTGACTGCCGATACACTGACGGCAAGATGCAGCCATGAACTTGCCTGGTTCTTGGTGCAGGCGTGTAATGGCGTGTAGGCATTCGGGTATCTGCACTTGTGCCAGGCAAGCACAGCTGGACTCTGGGCGTCTCCCGCACCTTCCCCAGATGTCCCCAGAGCTGCCTTTCATGGGCACGTGTTCGCCCACCTCCTTTTTACATTCTTCTTTCGACATGATCAGGGCAGGTTGGAACTCGCTTCACAGCTTGAGAGGACTCCGGGCCATCAGGCGACTGCGAATCTGGCAGCTTTGCATGGTAGTGCTCTGTCAGGAAAAGACACAGATTAATACTGACCTGACTGTCGGGAGTTGATGGGTGATGAAGGACATGCAGATGAACGCCTAGCCTATTTGCAACTTCAGGCGAACACGCAGCTCTGTATGCCTCAAAGTGCGCAATTGCCTCAAGGTTCAAGTTTCCCGTTGAGCTGATGAAGGACTCGCGCACTCATTCAATGAATGAACACGACTGCGGACTGTTGAACTTTGATTTGCACTCGAATCCTGCGTTGAAAACTACCATTATCGTTAAACTGCCCTATGAGACCACCCCAGTACGGCTTTTTCATTTTGTGCTAACGATGGAGGGCAAGCAGCTCAAGGCAGATGAAGGCAATCTCAAAAAGTTCTGAGGATGGCGTGGCCCTTTGTTCATCGCCCTGTTTTTTTTGTAAAGGCTTAGAGCTTCGAGGAATCTCCGTTTCCTCGGACATGGACAGGAGAACCCGCTTCGTGTCGACATCCTTCAGCAGGCTGCTGCTTGCACTGCTTGCACCCTGGAAGTTTGACACCTGGTCTACGTCGTTTACGGGGCTCAGGGCCACAGCTTCGTGCTGCACGTTCATGAACATGTTTTACCCGATGCTTCAGTAGCCCCTTCGACACCTGTCAAGCCGAGTTTTGCTAGGTGGGCACTGGACATTTGGTGACGAAACCTGGGGCAGCTTGGCTGATCACTTCATCACTTGACACTTGTTGCGGCGCGGAAGCTATTCAGAGCCTGCCCGAACGGGAGCATGCTGTGCCGGTGGCAAAGCGCACTGCGGCCGAGCTGAATCCGCGCCGCTTCTTCGTGTGCGTCTCAGACGCTGCCCGGCCAGCGCACAGACCGCTCAAGCTCGATCTGCTCATGCTGCGCGCACGGCTGTATGGGTCAGGTGGCACTTTCACATGTGGGGCGATTTGAGTCTTGGGTCTTGATTATCGTGTTTTTAACGTGACAGAGGATCTGCAGACGTAATTGTATGAAGTTTACATATATATGTATACACATGTAGAAACTAGCAAGTAAGTAGTTTTCCATGTGTTTATCAATATGGTGGCGGTTAAACGACCCCGCCGAATAAAATGATTTTTGGGTTGTGGATTGCAAAACCTCTGTTTTTTTTTCTGATGTTTCTCTGTGCAGGTGCTTTGGAGTGCATGTCCGAAACCCCATTCTTATCGGTGAGGCCGATGTTTCAGGCCGAATGCACTGCAAACAGCAGCACTTTCGGGCGTCGTCGATTTGTTGGTGGCGAGCAGCCGCATTATTGAAGAAGCGTTTGTTTCTTGAAATGCTGGTATTTGCAGCGAGGTTGGAGGTTTTGCGAGGCGTTTTTTTTCAAATAAAGGGTTCAGCTGGCTCGCACAGAAAAGTGAGGCTCAACGTCGTCTATCTGAGGCATTTGGGCCTGCACGGCAGTGGTAAGGGATGCGCACGGGAGACTTTCGGGTCTTGGGCTCTGGCTCAGGGCAGGGGGGGGGGGGAGGGGAGGGAAGGGGGAAGGGGAAGGGAGGCGGGAAGGTTCTTTTTATTTTTAGGGCAATTGTCTTCGAAGACCTTATGAACGCTAAACCTCATCCCAAATTCAGGACTAAACCTCCTCATCCAAAAGAATCCTGCACACCTTAAGCCCTAAACCCTGCCCTACGCTACAAACAGTGCTTCCCCCCTTCCCCCTTCCCCCTTCCCCCTTCACCCTTCACCCTTCACCCTTCACCCTTCACCCTTCACCCCTCACCCCTCACCCCTCACCCTTCACCCCTTCCCCTCCCCCTTCCTCCCTTCCCCCCTCTGCCCCCTTCCCCCCTGCCTCGGATATCGTCGGAGCTATCCAAGCTGAGGAGAGTCAACGGTACAAAGTGACCTTTGGTGCCGGCCCGAGACTAGATGTTAGGGCAGGAGCTCTGGGGCCGGGTCCGCTTGAGCGTTGAAAGCGTTTGTCCCTCCCGCCCGAAGTAGGAGAGGTTGGCGCTGCCCTGCAATCAAAGCATATTTCGCCAAGCTGGAGCATTTGAGAGAGATTCCCAGCGTCACACCTCGCTTTCTGTCCCATCCTCACGAAGCTTCCAATCTGTGCAGGTGAGATGTCGGAAGCGGAAGTGGAGTTGGAAGTCAAGAAGGTCGGTGCTGCAGGTTTCCAATGAGCACCGGTTGGCGCAAGAGATGAAGGTCTTGAGGTACGGAGGATCGGAAGATCTGGAAAGATTCGGGGTTGAAGGGTTGAAGACGCTACATGCTCAGACCGACGGCGAAGCGGCGGCCAAGACTGTGGAGGATCCGAAACGAAGCCAGGACCAGCTCCCGCATGTCCCTTTCCTCATCCTTTGGCTACGTCTCGCTTTGTAAAGTCTAGTAAAGTGACCCTTTTTGAGGACCCCGCCGCCAGTGCCAAGGGCGCCGCCGGGCAGCAATTGGGGCTTGGAGTAGGGGCTACGGGTTTTGTGAAGTTTAGGGCCGATGTAAGGATTCTACAAATTCTACTCGTAGCTCCTTCCCTGTGCGGCAGTCTCATGCACGAGTTCGTAGCGAGAGCCTTTGCCCAGCCTTCGGAGTTTGGCAGCGCCCAAAGGCGAAAGATTACTTGGACAACCACGACGTCTTGCGTGTCGTGCAGGCTGAAGCGTGTTGATGTCACTTGGACTTCTAGCGCTCTGGACACTCTCTAGACCGTCTGCGGCAACTAGATGGGCATCCGCGTCCTCGGACGCACCGTCCGGAAGAGTCACATTCGTGTTCATTCCTGCCTGTTCTTTTGTCCCGCTGTGCAGGCAGTTCTCCAGGCTGTGATCAAGGAGAAGCCAGACGACCCTTACCGGTTCATGGCGAAGTCGCGTGGCAGCGGATGTAACATAGGGTGCCTAAGCCTGTAAGCTTGTAGGCCTTGCAACGTTTAAGAAGAGCTGTGGGGGTGGTCTTGTTGTCTTCTGCCACCAGCGTGAGCTTGCTCGAGGCTCTTCATGAATGGATACATCGGCGGTAGCACGGAGAATTTGGCGAAGGAGGAAGCGACATGGCTTTGATCACCTTTAAGATCCTGTGTGGTGTCTGGTGGGTTGTTCATGATGTATGCCTAAACTACGCGTATGCGACGGTGATGCTCAAGCAGCCACTGGAAAGTGTGGCCGACTTCTCCAAAGGCTTGTCTTATCTTGTCTTAATCTGGCGGCTGGTCCAATCAGGCCTCAAATGATGTCGCCCTGTGACAAACATCTCGCCGCCTTTGTGCAGGAGAAGCCGGTGCAGCAAGCGGAGGAAGTGCCCAAAGCTGCTCCTTTGCTTGAATGGTTCCTAGCGGTTGTAAACGTTTTGTGCATCCGCCTCGGCCCAAAAAGCTCGCCGAAAGCGGCAGCCGATCGCTAAGGACTTGACTTTACAGGATTCCACAGGCCCAGGGAACTTGTACCAAGAAAGGACGGGGGAGATGGTCATTGAAACGTTCTAAGCTCTAAACAGCTGGCCGAAGGCCTTCTCGATTTCAGTCGTTGGCCACATTGCTGAAGCAAAGGTCAAGCCAGTTGAGGAGCCGGCTGCGGAGGCCCCGAAGGCAGAGCCGCCAACAGCCGAGGCGAAGCCTGAAGAGCCCGCTGCGGAGGCACCGAAAGCAGAAGCGCCAGCTGCTGAGGCGCCAGCTGCCGAGGCAAAGCCGGAAGAGCCCGCTGCGGAGGCACCGAAAGCAGAAGCGCCAGCTGCTGAGGCGCCAGCTGCCGAGGCAAAGCCTGAAGAGCCCGCTGCGGAGGCACCGAAAGCAGAAGCGCCAGCTGCTGAGGCGCCAGTTGCCGAGGCAAAGCCGGAAGAGCCCGCTGCGGAGGCACCGAAAGCAGAAGCGCCAGCTGCTGAGGCGCCAGCTGCCGAGGCAAAGCCTGAAGAGCCCGCTGCGGAGGCACCGAAAGCAGAAGCGCCAGCTGCTGAGGCGCCAGCTGCCGAGGCAAAGCCTGAAGAGCCCGCTGCGGAGGCACCGAAAGCAGAAGCGCCAGCTGCTGAGGCGCCAGCTGCGGCAAAGCCTGAAGAGCCCGCTGCGGAGGCACCTAAAGCAGAAGCGCCAGCTGCTGAGGCAAAGCCTGAAGAGCCCGCTGCGGAGGCGGCGCCAGCTGCTGAAGAGCCCGCTGCGGAGGCACCGAAAGCAGAAACACCAGCTGCTGAGGCGCCAGCTGCTGAGGCGCCAGCGGCTGAGGCAAAGCCTGAAGAGCCCGCTGCGGAGGCACCGAAAGCAGAAGCGCCAGCTGCTGAGGCGCCACCTGCTGAGGCGCCAGCTGCTGAGGCGCCAGCGGCTGAGGCAAAGCCGGAAGAGCCCGCTGCGGAGGCGCCAGCTGCTGAGGCGCCAGCTGCTGAGGCGCCAGCCGCTGAGGCGCCAGCCGCCGAGGCAAAGCCTGAAGAGCCCGCTGCTGAGGCCCCCAAGGCAGAGCCAGCTGCTGAGGCAAAGCCTGAAGGGCCCGCTGCAGAGGCAGCTGCTGAGGCACCACCTGCCGAGGCAAAGCCAGAAGAGCCAACTGCGGAGGCCCCGAAAGCAGAGCCAGCTGCTGAGGCAAAACCTGAAGAGCCTGCTGCGGAGGCACCGAAAGCAGAGGCGCCAGCTGCTGAGGCGCCAGCTGCCGAGGCAAAGCCTGAAGAGCCCGCTGCGGAGGCACCGAAAGCAGAGGAGCCAGCTGCTGAGGCAGAGACGGAAGAGCCCGCAGGTAATGAGGCTCCAGCTGCAGAGGCCAAGCCTGAAGAGCCCGCTGCGGAGGCACAGAAAGCAGAGGCGCCAGCTGAGACGCCAGCTGCCGAGGCCAAGCCTGAAGAGCCAGCTGCAGAGGCACCGAAAGCAGAAGCACCAGCTGCAGAGGCGCCAGCTGCCGAGGCCAAGCCTGAAGAGCCCGCTGCAGAGGCCCCGAAAGCAGAGGAGCCAGTTGCAGCGGCACCAGCTGCTGAGGCAAAACCTGAAGAACCCGCTGCGGAGGCAGAGGCGCCAGCTGCAGAGGCCAAGCCTGAAGAGCCTGCTGCTGAGGCGCCGAAAGCAGAAGCGCCAGCTGCTGAGGCAAAGCCTGAAGAGCCCGCTGCGGAGGCACCGAAAGCAGAGGCGCCAGCTGCTGAGGCAAAGCCTGAAGAGCCCGCTGCGGAGGCACCGACAGCAGAACCAGCTGCTGAGGCACCAGCCGCCGAGGCAAAGCCTGAAGAGCCCGCCGCAGAAGCAAAGCCTGAAGAGCCAGCGGCAGACGCACCAGCTGCTGAAGCAAAGCCTGAAGAGCCCGCTGCGGAGGCACCGAAAGCAGAGGCGCCAGCTGCTGAGGCGCCAGCTGCCGAGGCAAAGCCAGAAGAGCCCGCTGCGGAGGCGCCGAAGGCGGAGGAGACAGCTACTGAGGCCAAGCCAGAAGAGCCAGCAGTGGAGGCACCAAAAGCAGAGGAACCAGCTGCAGAGGCACCAGCTGCCGAGGCAAAGCCAGAAGAGCCCGCTGCGGAGGCGCCGAAAGCGGAGGAGACAGCTACTGAGGCCAAGCCAGAAGAGCCAGCAGTGGAGGCACCAAAAGCAGACGAACCAGCTGCAGAGGCACCAGCTGCCGAGGCAAAGCCTGAAGAGCCCGCTGCGGAGGCACCGAAAGCGGAGCCTGCTGCTGAGACAAAGACTGAAGAGCCCGCTGCAGGTAATGAGGCTCCAGCTGCAGAGGCCAAGCCTGAAGAGCCCTCTGCGGAGGCCCCGAAAGCAGAGGAGCCAGCTGCTGAGGCGACAGCCGCCGAGGCCAAGCCCGAAGAGCCCGCTGCAGAGGCACCGAAAGCAGAAATGCCAGCTGAGGCGCCAGCTGCCGAGGCCAAGCCCGAAGAGCCCGTTGCAGAAGCACCGAAAACGGAGGAGCCAGTTGCTCAGGCGCCAGAGTAGGAAGCGCCAGGATGCTTGCCGACGTCACATGCCATACATAGTAGCACTTGCCTGCACCCTGTGAAACGCATCGGCTGGACGCCCCCTCCCTCCCAACCCGCCCTCCATCATGGCTGCATTCCATTCTCTGGTTGGCACCTGCCCCTCTTTATACTTGAGACGCCGAGTGTGAATTCCATTGAATTTGAAGGACGCACTAGGAAATGCCACATGTGGAGTGCATCAGAATGCTATAGAAGCAGTAAGTCCACAGCATCCATTTTAGATCCTGTAGATCAATTTCCTTTTAATCCATCTTGCTCTGAGGGGGCGGGGAACTGGTGTTTTTTTCACAGAAGCATGCATACGTTGAATCATGTTTGAGTCCCACTGTCGTCTACGACAATTACGAGGCGTGAGGGCCACATTTACAGAATTGTCGCTCCGTCTCGGCAATGTAAGCTTCCTAAGCCTGTCGTCGTGACTTTGTGTGGCTGTGGACCACACAGCTCTTGCGACTTGGGCGAGTGTTTCAGCTGGCTCGTCTTGCCTCGGAAATGGAAAATTGCAGGCTTGCCGGGCCGGTTGCAAATGGCCAAAATTTAAGTTCGGTCGGTTTCCTTCAGGCCCAATACGTGCCTGAGCGCTGTACGTTTCAAACCCACGCTGCTCAGCGCTCCCCCCCAGAAAACCATTTCAGGTCAGGTGTGTTTGTCCGGTTGTTCTTTTGTTTGTTTGTCGGTGTGTAGCATCGCGCGTGCATGTCCACCGGTGTCATTCACGTTTCTCGGCCCTTGGCAGTAACGCGCTTGCTTCAGCTCCGTGTTACTTTGGTCTCAGCTTGGCAGGCATGAAGATCGCCAGGGAAGACAGGACTCGTGCCTCTGTGAATCAGTGAAACAATGTGAGAGTTTTTTTTATTCGCCTTTTGGCGAAATTGTACGAATGTTGCGTGAGGAGACTCCTGAGTGACCAGTGACCGCTCTTGCTCCGTGAGCAGTCCTCGGAGGCAGAATGGGGCCGGTCAAAGCACACACTAAGCATTGCCTCGCCACTGCAGGCATTTGAGGTTTCAGGCAAAATGAAACTGATTGAGGGTCTTCGGTTTACTACGTTTGCTGCTCATTTCCAGCCCCGGCCGTTGCAAACTACAGCACCGCCGCTTTTCCTTTGCCTCCTCGGATCAGCTTTCGGGCCACTCGACTTTCAGAGGCTTCGGTAGCATCTGCCCCGCAGATGCGGTAAGTTCTAGTGGTGGCCGTGCGCAGTTTCGCGTGCGAGATGCCGCCGTTTCACTCCTTGCACACATGGATCAGCTTGAATGGCTGGACGAGACTTCCAAATAATCCTGGATGTCTGGCCCTCACAGCCATACAGCATCGGTGTGTCAAGACACCTAGACAGTCCTCACTGTTGTGATGTGCTCGGACCAGCGTTTCACGCATTGCGATGTCTGCGCGACACGTGCAGCCGAACTGTTGCACGACCATAGTTGTGCTCCGAAGGGCCATCTGAATCAAACGTGTGTGTGTGTGTGTGTGTGTGTGTGTGTGTGTTGCTGTTCTTCTGCTCTTGGGCTCCCAGAGAGTAGTTGCAATTTGAAGAGAGCTAGCAGCCCAAGGGATCAACAACAAGAATCCATCCCAAAAGCAAACCAAGGAACGCATCACCATTTGAAGTTTAAAAACAACATTAATGCACTGAAATCACCAATGCGTCAGTTAAATCATTTAATATCTGTGTGTGTGTGTATAGATGTAGAACTATATATGCGACAAATGTCAGAAATTCCGTTGGCCATGCAGATAGATCCCGGCAGCGAAGCGCCCGCTGGCCTGCGACATCGAAGCTGTTTACAGGAGCGGTGTGCGTGCTAGATATGCCCTGCATGGAAGAGTAGATGTTGAACTGCACTGTGTTCAGAACATATGAGTTTTTGCTGTGAATATTTCGAGTTTAATTACGCTGTAGAGTCATATTATCAGCAGAGGTTTGGATGTGTGATTGAAGTCATCTGCCTCTGTGTGGGCGTCTCAAAAAAAACTCCACCAAGTCAACGAGCCGCGAGCGAGGGTTCGAAAATGACAGCAGAATGTTCTTAAAGCGGTGCAGGCATGAAGCTTTGCAAGTTCGGACTTCGGAACACGCCATACATGTTGAGCCATTCATGCAGGGAGCCGAAAGGCCGTTGTCCTGTTTTGATTGTTGTTACTTTTGTTGCCATTGCAACAATAATTCCGACCTTTCTTTTTTCGAATCAATGATTCTGATGTTGGCTGTCCGGCGGGCGCCCTTTCTTGGCAACCTTAATGCCTTCATGCCCGACAAGCAAGCAGGTGCCACTAGGCAGGGTCTCTGTGAGTGCGGCTCCGTGTGTCTTGCAGCATTGAGCCATGCGCAGCAACACGATATAATGGGTTGAACCCCAACAACCTAAGAAGTGTCATGCCATGTTGAGCACCTTGCCGGATCCTCCCAGCAAGAATCTCATGCACAATTCGTAAGCCAACCCAACATGAGACCTGTGCACTTCAAAGAGAACAGGAAGGTTCTCCAATCGAGGCACGGTTCACCCATACCTGACCGAATTCAGTCTGATGCAGCTACGCATGGGGTTTCCAGCTTGAAGCCATGCCTGGAAGCCATGGAAGTTAAGCTGCTGGCGCCCCAATCCGTGTAAGATCGGGCCAGGGCTGTTCGGAATGACTTTGTCCTGATCACAGAGGGGTAGTCTGCTGGACATGTGCTGCAACGAGGCTTTCCAAAAGTGGAATTCCTGACGATGCGGTGCATGCCTCTGTCTTTTCGAGCATCTGCCACCATTGACGGTTGGAGTGGGCATGGCATCAGGCCATGGGTCTCGAGGCGTATGTGAGGCTCTGATGACATTAGAATTGCTCAGCCACTTGTTTTCTTACCTGGCTGCAGACTCATGATCTTCCGAAGGCACGCACACACGCACACACGCACACACGCACACACGCACACACGCACACCCGCACACCCGCACACCCGCACACCCGCACACACACACACACACACACACACACACACACACACACACACACACACACACACACACACACACACACACACACACACACACACACACACACACACACACACACACACACCACACACACACACACACACACACCACACACACACACACACACACACACACACACACACACACACACACACCACACACACACACACACACACACAACACACACACACACACAACACACACAACACACACACACACACACACACACACACACACACACACACACACACACACACACACACACACACACAGCACACACACACACACACACACACACACACACACACACACACACACACACACACACACACACACACACACACACACACACACACACACACACACACACACACACACACACACACACACACACACGCACCCACACACACACACACACACACACACACACACACACACACACACACACACACACACACACACACACGCGCGCGCCAGCCCACGCGCGCACACACATTGATGATGTAAGACCCGCTCGACATGCTTGTAAAAGTCGTGCTGTTAGCACTCCAACCGTTCCAGAGAAGTCTTTTTGCCTGGCTGAAAACCTAAATTATGAGCCCCAGCCGCTGTTACAGTCGTACTTGGGGTCCCACTGTCGGGTGGTAAACGAGTTTTGGATTTGCCTCCCCGATGGGCTTACCGCTTACTGAAGAAGTCCCTTCGTTTGCGCTATTGGCGCGCAACAAAACACTAGTACTTAGACCCATAGGCAAAAGGAAAGCAATACTGGACAACATCGAATCCCAACATAGCCATGAGAAGGCAGTCAAACCGAGTAGCAAGTACAGAGTTACTGTGTGGACTTCGGCTGGACTCGGCTGGTTCTGAATGGGATCTGCGACAGTGAGTGGCCCAGGTCCTCTCCATCCGGAAGGGCAGCGTGCGGAGGCCGACTTCTCCGAATGGCTCGCGTTTTTTCTTCCATCTGACTCTTCGATGGCTTGAACGATGAGTCCCTTTGGACACTCCAAAAACTTCCTGAGTTGGACTCCTTCCCAGGCAGGCGCAGCTGGGCTCCGGGCGCTTCCCGCCGCCATCCTCGGAGTTTTGGAAGAGAAGGGAAGGAGGGCTTCACAGAAAATTCTGACACTCTTACAGACTCTTACAGGCGTTTGTTGTTTGATGTTGCTTGACGTTGCTGGGCACCTGGATTGGGTTCAACGGTTCAACCATCTCAGGATCGATCAGTGAACTCTTGAGAGCTGGAGTGCCCATGAGGCAATGTTAACTGACAACGCCCCGAGGTTCCGCTTTCCGACGGGTCTCATGGAGGACCCCGTGGTTGTTTACCATCAAAAAGATGACCCCTGTGACCCATGATGGCTTCTGAACGATGGAGTGACTTCGGTTGTTCCAAGGATGTGTCGCAGTCGTTACATGCAAAGCTGTAAAGCTTGACTACACATTTTGCATGCATGGAGTTAGATTGCTAATGGCACATCGTCGGAAATGGCACTCAACTCGAAAAACTGCGCAACATGTGCACCAACACGGGCAGGGGGCACACCGGTCCTGATTCAAGTCCAGGCCCTCTCCGTGGGCATCGTAGGAATTTCGGCTGCGACCTTTCAACTTGATGATGAGGTAGCCCAAGAGTCCCAAGAAAATGCGCCATGCCCGTCGCAACCGTCCAGCGTTGGAGGCCCTCTCCTCCCTCCGCCTGCCACACGCGGTTCATGCGCCAGCCCACGGCATCTCTGCAGCGCGCGCAAACACACACACACACACACACACACACACACACACACACACACACACACACACACGCACGCACGCACGCACGCACGCACGCACGCACGCACGCACGCACGCGCGCGCGCGCGCGCGCGCACCCACACCCACCCACACACCCACACACCCACACACCCACACACCCACACACCCACACACCCACACACCCACACACCCACACACCCACACACCCACACACCCACACACCCACACACCCACACACCCACACACCCACACACACACACACACCCACACACCCACACACCACACACACACACCCACACACCACCCACACACACCCCACACACCCACACACCCACACACCCACACACCCACACACCCACACACCCACACACCCACACACCCACACACCCACACCCACACCCACACGCACACGCACACGCACACGCACACGCACACGCACACGCACACGCACGCACATGTGTATGCCAGAAAACCTCTGAACTCTTGCAAGCGCCGTTTAGGCCAACCGACCCCACGAGCACTGTGGTAGATGGGCGGTATGGATCTGCATTCCTGCGTCGAGCTGATTCTTTATCAGGTTATAATCGCCCAGGTTGTAATGTTCGTTGCACAGGCTATGGCATGGTACATCCCAAAGACCAAAGCCCGTAAAGCGTCCTCTTTCCTTGGCTTGGGCTGGCGAGGAAAACCCTCTTCGCGTCGACATCTTAATGCAGGCTGGGAGTTGACCGCGTTGAGTATTGTGTACAACTAGGACAGGGAAGGACTTGGCAATATCCTGCTGACGAACTTCACTAGACATTTTTCCACTGAAAGCAAGCGATATGTGGCACTGGCGCGCGTTGAGCGTGCTCGTTTGGATGTCGGCAGTGCAAAGTCTGAATTCAGAAAACCACCTCGTTTTTGATACCAAGTCTTGCAGATCGGCAGCGGCTATTTGGTGATGAAGCCTGGGGCAGCTTGGCCAGACTAAGCAGCGCAGGAATCAACATGAGGGGGGTTCCTCACGCGTACTACATGGTACGTTTATCAAACATGCTCCGCGTAAACAAAGTGCGTGTGCGTCTTGCAGGAAAGGGAACAGAGTTGAAGGACTGTCGTTCTCGCTCTGAAGGGTATTTTACCGTCGTGATGTTGCCCGCGACGAGGATCAACGGTACAAAGTGACCACTGGTGCGAGCCCGAGACTCTAAAAGTCTAAATCTCCAAATTGATTAAGGAGTTGACGGAGGTCGGTTTCGGTGCCTCTCGTAGAAATGTCTTAAGTTTGGAGTGCAGGGCTCGTTCGCGGCCTGTTTCTGACGAAGACATTGAATCGCAGGTGACACGTCGATGGTGGAGTTGGAGCTCAAACAGGCGGGTGCAACATATCCGTTTCCAACCTCCTGATCCTGATTCCAAGGCTCCCAAGACTCTAGCAAGAATAAGAGGGAATTTCTCTTCAAGCCTTCAGATGCAAAGCATTCACATGCCTCCCTTTTGCATGCTCGGATCGACAGCGGGTCGGCCAAAGCTGCCGTTGAGCCGAAAAGCCAGGCAAGGGCACATGGCATTGGCGCATCTTAGTCACGAAGCGGTGTGGTCGCAAGAGCTCAACATCATGAGAATACAGCTGAGAAACGCATCAACGCAATCGCAGCACAGCAGAGTCAACAGCCCAAAAAGACACAATCATGCCCAATCATGCCCAATGGCAATGCAAAGGACAACAGAAGCAGTGGCGGCAGCTGCAGAAGCGGCGGCAAAGAACGGCGTGTCAACACGTGGCACCATGCCCTGACGTTTAGCGAAAGCTCCCGAGCTGCTCGACTCCAGTTCCACCTCAGGTTTTCTGAATCAACCACATAAACATGGAGTCATCAAGCAACAATAAGCAACACGTGTCTGAAACCACCTGGAGCGAACGGGCTGACAAGGAGTAAAGCACTGCTGATTGTATCCTGAGTTTGCCTGTGGCGGAAATGCATCGGCCACGGGGCGTTCGGCAGCCGCCGCCATTCGCACTTGCGCACCCACGTGCAATCAACCATGTGTCACTCGTGTGCAGAAATGCGCGAGGATCCCATGGAGGCGAAGAACATGGCCAGTGCCAAGGGTGCGACTCGGCGGTATTCGGAAAGCATTTCGGACACTGAGCCGGGTACAGAGATTCATAGGGGATGACGCTGTGAAAAAGCTAGATGAGATGTTGCAGTGACGCAGGCCGAGCATGGTTTGAGGTGTGCATTGCAGTGGCCGCATGTATTTTCTCACACCATGCGGATTCCCTGTGGCTACTTGCAAACCCTCTGTCCCCAACTTTTGTGGCCCTCTCCAGTTCGTTTTCCCGTTTTGCGACACCATAGCTCTGCCATTCTCCTCCGGGTCTCTTTACCCAGTCTTCCACCACGAAAAAGTCCCGTCAAATTGTTGAAGAGTACCTTTGAGTAGCCTCGCTTCGTTCCCAGTACGTGTTCTCTCTGTTTTTGTTCTTGTTTCTCTCTCCCTCTTTTCCCTCCCCTCCCTCCCTCCCTCCGTCCCCCCCTCTGGTTCTCCTTACATCGTTAACTTCGTTCGTCAAAGTGGGTAAGCACTGCCAAGGCCAAGGACTATTTGGAGTACCACGACGTGTTTAACTTTGTGCAGGCCTGGGCCCAGAGAGTCAGGGTCTTCTTTGTGCCTCTTCCAAGGCCTAAGCCTGCTAGCATTGGCTGTGGGCAAGGTCGGGTCTTACAAGGGGCAACCCGGGACCCAGGTCAGCTCACAAGAATCTCGAAGGGACCACGTAGATAGGGCAAAGATGGAGGACAGTCACGGGGAGAAAACCACGACGCTGACGCTGCGTCAGCAATGCCCGGAGATCTGGCCCTGAATCTGACTACTTGAGCCTGACCACATTTCCCTGACCTGCCTTCGAGATGCCCTGGCCAGGCAGTTCTTCAGGCCGTGATCGAAGAGAAACCAGCCGACCCGTACAGATTTATGGCAAGGTGCGCTGACAGTACTGCCAGCGTGTCGCGTGATTGGCATGCCTTTCCCGGGGATGGGCTTGCCCGGTTCTTCTGGAGGCCAAGATTCATGGGACTTTACATACCTTGTACCTTTTCGCGTCTCTTGCGTCGTTGTAGGATACTTGTACATAGTGTTTTAACTCAGTGTCGGGGTCTGGAAGGGATGGAAGGGACAAGAGAAACTAGGCGGGCTTTTGCAACTCCTTCATTCCCATTTTGCATTCCCTTTGCGGAGGTTATTCATGGACGGCGGAAGGGCTGAGCATGATGAGATCTTGCTGAAGGAGCCGGGGTTGTCAGTGAAACTTATTCTTTCCCCTCAGGCAGGGTTGGCTACCTTTGCATGGACTGGCTTCCAACACATCGACACGTGTCGAGGGCTGCGCTCTACCTCTGCTCAGGAGCCAGCTGGGCCTTGCATGAACCCGCCACCACCGCCGATTCAGGAGAAGAAGGCTGAGCTGAATGAGGAAGGGCCAAAGGCCACTCCTCCTGCTCACGTGCTTTGGCGTGGGCATGATGTCATTGTCGGAAGTATTTTCTATTAGTTTAAAAAAGAAAGTGCGTGATGTGGATCAAACATCGTGCTCTGCAAGTAAGGCTGCTCCGAGTGTGGCTGAGGGCCGAGCCCAGGCGCCTGCGGATGAGCTTTCAGCTGCGCAGGAAGCTGCCCAAGAGCTAGCGGAGGAAGCTAAGGTGACGGCGGAGCTGTATCTTCCAGATCCCGAGCAAGCAGAGCAGCAGGCGGAGCAGCAGGCGGAGCAGCAGGCGGAGCAGCAAGCAGAGGAGCAAGCACAGGAGCAAGCAGAGGAGGCAGTTGAGGAGAGGAAGGTGGAGCCAGAAGGGCCAGTAACTCAGGAGCCAACGGTCACAGAAGCGAAGGAAGAGATCCCGAATTCAGAGCCCAGGGCCGGGGATCAAGCCGCGATGGAGGAGCCGCCTGCCGACAAGCAGTCAGGGGAGATGACTGAAGGTACCGAAGATATCCGGGGAGATACTGGAGATCCTGACGCAGGGCAACCCGCAGCTGAGGTTGCTGCGCCTGACGGTGCTGTCCAGCCGCTCGAGATGCCTTGCTCGCAGGAGCCTCCACCCCAGAACACCGACAAAGGGGCTCAAACTGAGGGCATGCCAGAGGAGGGAGCGCCTTTGCCGCCAACTGACGTTGCTTCTTGCCTGCATTCACCTGCATTCACCGTACATACATGTACAGACATGTACAGTCACAGGCATGTACATACATGTACCGTCATGTACACATACTAATGCGCTAGGAGGGCCACGGTTGCTAAACAGCGGAGCCGCTCAGGCTGCGGCCGATGACGCCCCCAGCGGGGAAGGGTCAGCGCTCGACAAGGCGCCGATCCCAATCCGGGCGAAGTTTGCAATGTCATAAACTGACCCGAACAAAGCTTCGCGCTTTGAGATGGTGTGGCAAAGCCCTGGCCAGGCCGTGCAGGCGTTCTCGCCCGCAGCGGCGGTGGCTGCTGACGCATCTCATGCATCTCGGAACAAACACCTGGATCACGCAGATTCTGCATAGGTTGACGGTTGGCATAGCACGTCGGCGCATGAGGCGTATGCGTGTGTTCAAGAACTGATTGGGCTTTTTGCCTTGGTGAGTTTCCGAGGAGGATAACGTGGAGCCGCCAGTGCCCACTGCAGCCAAGCCACAAGCCGAGGAGGACTGCATCGGGCCTCAAACTCTGCCGAACACCCTGGAGCATCCCGCTCACTACTCAATCTGAAGCTTGAGAGGCCGAAGCGCCGACTGCAAAGATTGTCCGGGAGGACAGAGCGGACAGCGCGTGGGATAACGAGGGGCGGGCAATGGACAGCTGTCATTCTTGAAAGGACGCCCTCTTGAGGTTTGAGAGTCTGCGTGGCGCATCCTCGAGGTGTTGTCAATGTTTGTCATCGTCGTGCTTGCTGCAGTTTGCTGAAGAATTGCACACGGAGCGTGCACACGCCACAAGCCTCGGGACATTGGCCCAAATTGTGTTTTTTTCATCACCGCTGTATTTATCCTTGGAGTGCCTTTGTGAGGAAGCACTTGCTGTACTGGCAGCAGCTCAAGCGTCTCCAGCGCCTGCAGAGTCGGAAGCACCGAAAGAAGCGAAAGCGCCTGTGGCGATGGAGGCGAGTGAACGGGGGGGGGGGGGGGGGGGGGGAGAGCCAACAAAGGGGAGGAGGGGGCGGGGGCACCATCAGGCTATCAAATGAGGCCACCCAAGTTACAGCCAAAACTGCATTCAGGGTATAAGCATGTGAAGCTTGCCGCCAGACACCAAAGAAGCCACAAGCAGAGAGGTCAGTTCTCAGTTGTTATTACTCCACGTTTCCAGTCGCACGGAGACATGATTTCGATGGGATGCCCAGCGTTGAATACAGACTCCTTAGTCTTCAGGTGGTGCAAAGTTTCCCAAGAATCAGGGATTCACACAGAGCAACGAAAGAAGAGTCCACACAGTCACACGGAGATGGGCTTGGGTTGTGTTTGGGTTGTGTTTGGGCAGATTCCCTTCGAGCACCTGCCCTCGGTCGGCGCCTGGCTCGCTCCACTCGATGCAGTCGCGTGGAAGGCGCAGCATCCTAGACCTTGAGCACAACTGTAACATATTATGAGCACGATATACCGCCTCTGCCCCTTCACAATTTCAAGTTCTCAGATGTCTTGAGATGTCCTGTGCCGGCAGATGCGGCTCACCACTGCAACGGAAGTCCAAACATCCACTGCAGCAGATGCAGCTTGGCAGGACTTGGCAGCGAGTTTTGGATATGGGTTGCCATATGTTAGGCATTTTCAGGTTCAGGTCCGAGGCCATGTGAGCACTGACCAGAAGCGGCTGATCTGTTGAATCGGTTGCAGCTCAGATTGCGTGGTCCATTGCCTTGTCCGTTGCCTTCCGAGGTCGAGCCCGATGGGATCGAAGATGCGATGGGCTTCGAAGCGCGGTGGACAAGTGAAGACGAGTGAAGATGAGTGAAGACGAGTGAGCTTGAGCAAACTGAAATCGAGCGAGTCCATATCTGCCAGCCAAGACAACCTCCGTAGAGCAGAATCGAGGCATGACATGAAGTGACACGAGGTGACGTGTCCGGAAATCCGAGGCGTCCCTGCCGAGGCCTGCGAGCCGGGCCGAGGCGGAGCGGAGGCCACCTCCGCCGGAGGCCAAGGAGGTCGGAGATCTCAGAGTCTCAGAGCCGAGCGAGTCCTTTAAGCTGGAGAAGGAGGGAGAAAGAGAGCGAGAGAGCGAGAGCGAGAGAGAGAGGGTTGGAATGCTGGAAACTAAGAAAGAAATCTAGAGGGTTGGGCGTCTTGTTTTGTGAGGGCAGCTGCGGGACAGGCCCGGGTGCGTAGAACACCAGCAGCCACAGGACAGACTCGCATGGGCGTAGCCAACTAGTGTGCAGTGTGTGGATGTGTGTGGTGTCCTGCTGCAGATGGATCTCAACGTCCTCTCCACGCATCCAGCCCTCCGCCCGCAGAGATGTAGCTTGAGGGAGCCGCAAGGAGCTGCAAGTGCCTTCATAGCCTCGTGTGCATGATGTTGCAATCTGATCTGAGCTGGCAACTGCAGGCAGGGCCCAAGTATTCCATCGCCCCGCTCGTTGGTGAGGTCCCGAGCTGCTGAATCGTCTTAGCTAGCCAAGCTTGGATCAGCACTTGAGATAGCAAGTCATGCACAAGTAGGGCGGGAACCTCAAAGTATCATATTTGCAGAGGCGTGAAGGACTCTGAAAAGTCTGTGTTTGCGAATGGGGATTGCTTCCGCTAACGGAGCAAAATCTTCATTTCTCTCGCCATGTGGCAGGGTTTAGGGTTTAGGGTGAACGAGCACAGCCACGAAGTTTCCTGAAATGTTTTTGGGGCCACCATGGGGAGGCCGAGCATCTTGCAGCCCGCATCCGAAGCATTCGGCGTAAATCCTGAAACCTTGAGAGGTTCCCTGCTACACTCATCACCTTCTTGGGAGTCGTCAAGAAAGGGGTCCCAGGAACCGCTAGAGGCTGAGGTATTCCTAGGGGGCCCCTAGAAAGTCCCTGAACGTTCTTAGAAAGCAGAGAAAGGGGTCAATGTCAAAGTCAGAGTCAAAGTCAAGTTCAGTGTCAATGTCCGTTAGATGGCAAACCGCTTGGAAAAATGTTGTTTTTGCCAGACCTTAGGCCCGAAGACTCGGCGGATTTTGGCATCGTTTTGATCCTGCGACGTTAAACCCTAAAGGCCCTAAACCCTCAAACCCCAATCAGACCACCAGCCTTTTTTGGGGGGGAATCATGTTGATTAGGGTTCAACCCAAGCACCGGAAGCCCATGGCGCAACCCCTAGGGCTTGCTGCAGTCGGCAATCGGACTTCCCTCGCGATTGCAGCTTCGTTTAAAGAGACGCACTCAGGCAAGGGAAAGTGTTCCGATGATCCTGGTCCAGGGACCTGCGCTCAGGCAACCCCAGAAAAATGCAGAGAAAAGGGTTCCAATTGTTCAATTCAAGCTGTTGGTCCTTGGAGACAATCAGGGGCCGGCTAGCCAGCTGTTCGCACAGGTCTCTACACATAATGCAATTTGTCCCAAGAGGGATGCAAAATCTAGATCGAGGTTGTTGGACTTTTGCCTAACGCATCGGCCACTGTTTTGTCCAAAGCTCCATCGGCAGGCTGGATTTCGGGGGGGCGGGGGGGCCGTTGCCTGCAAAACGGGAGCCGCTTCATGGCGAACGACTGATTTCGGCCAAGGAAGTACGACCAAGTGAAGGCGGACCAGGACAGCATGATTCAGGAATTCAGGGTGCGGTTGTGATTGACCCGTCCAGGCAAGTTGCGCTGTCACAAGTATTGTACTTGGGCTTAAAATTCCGAGGTTACGTCAAGAGTGAGCCTTGGACCCTGCAGGACAAGTATGCTGCTTCACCGTCCTGGAGCATCGGGAACCCTGCCAAGGATGGCTTGGGCCTCGCAAAAGGGCGTACGTGGCAGACCATTTCCCCAAGTTACTATCAGAACCTACTTCGACAAAGGCAAACTCCCGTTTTGCATGACGAGGGCTTTGTCGCCACAGAAATCAGTAATGAGAAGGAAGAGCCGCCACCCAAAATGCAATGAGTGAGGTTGCCCACTTGCAGAATTGCATTGAGTTGAGGTCTTTGGGCAACCGATCCCAAGAAGGAAGAGGAAGAAGCGCCCGGGACTTACCGGCGCTGATCGTATTGCTGATCGGACTTGGCTGCTTCTGCGGCTTTGCACTTCATTCTAGGCTCACAACTTAAGCCCAATCAGCTCCATCCCGCATCTCGCAATTGCACGCTCCTTCACCCTTCCTGTCCCAGGCCCGACCCACAGGAGGACGCTGGGCAGCTGGGAAGCAGCTAGAATGAGTTCGATGCACTCCTTTTCCGGAATGGTCGATCATGGCAGTCACTGCACAGAGCCTCTTCCTGGCAAAGCCCGGGAAGCAGTTCGCATCCATTCTTTTTGCTTGTCAGTGTTCCTTCAGCGTAGAAGAAAGAGGGGGCTCTTCAGCCTCTCTCCGGAAAAAAACACACCCTCAAAGGGGCACGCGTTTGCCTTGTCTCTTTGTCTCTTTGTCTCTTTTGTTTTGCGTATTCTATTCGTGACTTTTCGAGGCCTGGCCCTGGTCAATACCATCCTCTGAGCCGCGGCTGAACAACTTCTCCTGAGTTGTACACCCGACAACTATCAGAGGCTAATCAGGAAGTGACATTCTGAGTGACATTCTGAGTCGTTGTGTTTTATAACTGAGAAGACCACAGAAGACGGAGACCAGTTGGAGACAGCGGTTCTGTGAGACGGACCAGTTGACAGCCGAGGGAGCAATCCCCGTACTCGCCAAAGCGGCCACCTCAGAGATGCAACATGACATCACACGTGTCATATCGTGTGATGCTGGGAAGTCTTTTTGTGTCCTCTACTTTTTTTCTCACCGGTCTCGCATCATCTCGAGTCTCGATGCTCCGGAACCCCAAGCAGTCCAAGTCACGTTCACAGCACCGTTCAAGGTTTGGCTTCGGCAGCCGCCCCAAGGAGCCCAAGCCTGAAACGTGCCCAGGCGGGGTTCGATGATGGTAGAACATGGCGGAACCCTCTTAACTTTCACTGGGAATTGTCCTCACGGATGTCGGCTGCGAAGTTTGAGCTGCGCATGCTGCTGCGAGAGTCGCAGCATTTTGCAAGTGGCCCTTCAAGGCCCTGGTCAGTACGAACTGAAGTCCACTCTTCAAGGACGGGGCTGAGAGTTTGCATCTTTCGGGTTTAGTGGTCCTCCTCCTACCGTTTGTCTGGGATTGGTCCCCGTCGACTCTTGGGATACACGGCTACGCAGGACGTGGCGGGCCAATCTGGGGAAAAAAGCCTGAAGGAGGCTGCGCCTTTGGCTGGCTAGTTCCGCTTGTCCTTGTTACTTTTGTACGGCTGCAGTGAAGCCTAATCAAATCCCTTCCCCCTCAGTACTAAACCCCCCCCCCCCCCATTCTAAAATTCGCCTGGGCCGGAAAAGATGTATAACATTAGGGGGTCCTGAAACTCAAAGCCTGAAATCCGAAGCCTAAACCCCAAAGGCCCTAAATCAAACCCTCTGAGCCTTGAGCCCTAAACCCTGAAAATCCTCTGAGCCTGAAGCCCTAAACCCTGAAAACCCTAATGGCCCAACTCAAGGGCAGAGGCCCCCAATCCCGCACCCCCCCCCCCTACCCGCCTAATTCTCAAACATGTTTAGTATTGGGCTGGGTGCCGGGAGGGTCCGGGAACAAACAATTTAAAATTAGGGAGGGGTTTAGTATTTGTGGGGAGGGATTATCAACAAAACCGAACATCGCATCGTGTAGGGGGGGTTGGGCACTATAATCATCACAGACAGTCTCAGGACCCTTCGTGGATGCAGGGAGTCTGCACAGTCTTTCTCTTGTACGTTCTTTCTGTATGCCCGAGACTCAAAAGGGGCACTAGAGCCGAAGCGGCCGATGTTTCGGGAATCTGTGTACAATCAGGCTCCGACCAGCTCAGCAGCTGGTCGAACACTGCATAGTTTTGACATGGTCCCTTATGTTTCCCTTCTGTGATTTTATGTTCCTTCAATTTCCTCCGCTGAAAATGAGAAGCCAGGCCGTGGAAAAAGCGGCAAGACTACGACTGTCGATCCCGAGCCGGGCCCCGGCGAGTTCTCTCCGAACTCCAGCATCACGTCAAGGCTGAGATAGGTACAGTACTCGTAGGGAGCTTGGCGGTTTAAGTCAAACTGCAGGCTTCCGGGCTGGGAGCTGTGTGAGCTGTGCTGGCCCATAGCATCCGAAGCCGGAGGGACTTCAAGGGATTTCAGGATTCCTGTAGCAGTCGCTCGTGGGCACTTTTTTGGGCACTGAGCTGTTGTGCAAGGGTCGAAGCTCGACCCCGGAGATTTGCAGATGCTGCGCATGGTACCTTTTCTATCTTGACAGAACTGTGACTCTCAT